>OZ004705.1:176122870-176592870 GCA_963924515.1 Vespertilio murinus | reverse complement strand
AGTTGTGAACAAAAATTCAGACACATTAATAAGTATTTATAATTAATAAAAGTCATCACATTATGCTAAAATGCAGAAGTAGACTACAGAGAATAAATATGAATGAGAATTTCAATTACTTACAAGTCATTTAAATTACAAAATGACTTCTTTGTTACCAGAAATTTAATTTAATTTAATTATTTAAGAAATAGCCCACCATTCTATTTTTATTGTGATATTATTCCTCATAATAGGTTGAATGATTTTCTTTCAACTTTTTTTCCATATTAGTTTGTGTGACTGGCTTTCATTGACTATACATAAACTACATTTATTAACTTCAGCTATATTACAGATTTCTAGTTAATTAAATACACATACAATGTAAATTGACTAGGAATATAAATATATCTTTGCAATTGTTTTTAGATTATCACATTCATGGTATGATTAACATATTATTTCTAATGAAATAATTAAGCAGAATAACATAGTGAAGTGAAGGACACATTTGAATTTTTCCCTTACCTTGATTTATAATGAAATATTTAGGTGACAAAAAGAATGTTCTCTACAAGTTTCTGCTCAGCTTTCAAAGTACTTTATCATGCTACCTGCTTTTACTAATCTCTTTGTTACATTCCTTTAATTAGTGAATTTCTCTAGAATAAAACCACATCATATTAACATTGAAATTGCCAACATCTATGTTCAGTGCTTGGAACTTAGTAGGTATCCAATAATTAGAACTCTAATTGCTTCTCTTTGGACTGGAAATAATATTTATAATATATTGTAGTGCCATAGCAGGAGAAAGAAATAGAATATTATATAAATTAAAAATATTTAAGCTTATAAAATGATACAAATCTTATTTTATATATTTTTATGTATATTCTGCTTTTTAAGATTTAGCTTAAATCATTTATTATTTATGAAATGGTTATAATTACCTCATATTATAATTATGTCTTTCCCATTCTCTAATTTTTCTCGTTGAATATAGGCTTATAGAATCTTAGAAAAAAGAGAGACATTAGTCCAATATATGTATAGCATGGGGCAAGAGGCTGCAACCCCAAGAAACACAAGTAGAAAGCCCTGGCTGGTGCCTCAATTGGTTGGAACATCTTATATATCATAAGTTTGCAGTTTGATCCCCAACCAGGGCACAACAGATCAATGTTTCTCTCTCTCTCCCTTCTTTTCTCTCTAAAATCAATTTAAAAAATAAGAAAATAAAGCGTGTTTAGGTGAGGATTAAAGAACACAGTAGGATGAACTGGAACTTTGGACTCTCTGGTGATGGTTCTTTCTATGATGAGAAACTGATTGACAGGCCATGATAAAAAAAATCTTAATCTATTATCAATAAAGTCAAAGGACTAAAGGACTGCAGTGTCCCAGTGAAACTGCCCAAATGCAAATTACATGCTATAATGTCTGGTCTTCCCTTTTGCTCCTTTTCTATTATTAGTAACTGATTGCAGTGGTACCAGATGGATGATCTCAGTGCTGGGTTTCTTTACATATAACTAGAGGTCCAGTGCATGAAATTTGTGCACCGGGGTGTGTATCTCTCAGCCCAACCTGCATCCTCTCCAATCTGGGACCCTTCGAGGGATGACTGACTGCCTGTTTAGGCCTGATCCTACTGGACTGCTGGCTCCCAACTGCTCACCTGCCTGCCTTCCTGATTGCCCCTAACCACTTCTGCTTACCAGTCTGATCACCCCCTACCCACTCCCCTGCCCGCCTGATTAATGTTTAACTGGTTCTCTTTGTACTAGAAATTTTTGTGCTCCCCTGCCAGCCTGATTGCCCCTAACTGTCCTCACCTGCAGGCCTGGTCACCCCAAACTAACTTCCCTGCAGGCCTGGTCACTTCTAACTGCCTTCCCCCACAGGACCGGTCACCCCCAATTTCCCTCTTCTGCCACCTGGTCACCACTAACTACCCTTCCCTGCAGGCTTGATCTCCCCCAACTGTCCTCCCTTGCGGGCCTGGTCCCTCCCAACTACCCTCCTCTGTTGGCCTAATCACTCACAACTGCCTTCCCTTGCACACCTGGTTCCTTGCAACTCCCCTCCTTTGCTGGCCATCTTATGGTGGCCATCTTGTGTCCACATGAGGGCAACCATCTTGTGTGTTGGAGTGATGGTCAATTTGCATATTACTCTTTTATTAGATAGGATAGAGGCCTGATACATAGGTGGGGTCCAGCTGATTTGCCCTAAAGGGTGTCCCGGATCAGGCTGGGGGTTTCCTTAAGGTGTGGAGTGGCTGGGCAAGGGGCCTGTGTTGGTTTTCAGGCAAGCGACGCTCCCCAGTAACCCAAGTGGAGGCCCTGGTATCTGGGATTTATTTACCTTCTATAATTTAAACTTTGTAGCCTTGAGTGAAGGCCAGGGCAGTCCAGGATGGGCAGAACACTTGGCTTCCTCCATCGCTGGGGAAACCCAGGCCTCCTGCTCTCTCCATCTCTGTGGTTTGCTGCAATTTTGTTGGGATTTATTTATCTTCTATAATTAAAGCTTTAAAGCCTTGAGTGGAGTCCAGGGCCAGCAAAGGAGTGTGGGAAGCTTGGCTTCCTCCATTGCTATGAAAATCCAAGCCTCCTTCTCGCTCCATGGCAGCATCCATCTTGGGTTAATTTGCATACTCGCTCCTTATTGGCTGGTGGGGGTGGATTGTGGGTATAGCAGAGGTATGGTCAATTTTCATATTACTCTTTTATTAGATAGGGCAAGAGGCCCAGTGCATGAATTTGTGCATGGGTGGGGTTCTTCTGCCTGGCTGGCCATCAAGGGGATCGGGGCTGTGGGGAGTGACAGCAGGAGGTTGGCTGGCCAGGGGGAGGGGCTATGAGAGGTTTGCCAGCTGGCCCTATCAAGGCCGTTTGGGGCTGCTTGGCAAGAGGGAGGGACAGCGAGAGGATGGCCTACTGCAGGAGATTGTCTGTGGGAGCACCCTGGCCACTAGGGGGCAGCTCCTGCATTGAACATCTGCCCCTTGGTGGTCAGTGTGCATCATAGCAACCAGTCAATTGGTCATTCAGTCATTCAGTTGCTTAGGCTTTTATATATCCTAGTGGTTTCATAGGTATTTATAACTTTTGAAAATTTTCTTCTATTTCCCACTGATTTCTTTCTTAATGTTGACAAATAATAAGAGGTATTATATAATTTGTGTAAAAATAATCTATATGTGTATATACAAAATTATGTATATAAAATCATTAAAATGTAAAAAAAAAGTAATGACAAAAACAACAGAGTTATCTTTGAGAAGATTTTGCATAACTGAGAAGGCTGGAGACATAATTACTTCCAGTCTTTTTTTAAAAACAACTTGTCATATAATTGACATAGAGTATACTGAATGTATTGAAACTGTACACTTAGCAAATTTTTGACATATGCATACCGCCATGAAAACATCACCCCAAAGAAGATAGCAAACATATTCATCACTTCTAAGATTCCTTCTATCTCTTTATAATGGCATTTCTATTTACCCTCCACTCACTTTCATACCAGCTATTACTGATCTCTCACAATCTATTAGTTTGTATCATTTAGAATTTTATGTAAATGGAGGCATATATATCTATATATATATACATCTATATCTATATCATATATATGGCTTCTAATAAGTCATTTATTTATTTTGAGAATCACCATATTGTATCAGTTGTTAATAGTTCATTATATACTCTGTGGAGATTATTATTATGATTGCTTTAATATATAAGTAGATCAATTTAGAGAAAACTGACAACAATATTGAGATTCCTACTCAATGACCATATTTAGGCCTTTTCTAAGTTCTAACAGCAATAATTTTTAGTGTTGAGTATAAAGTTCCAATACATCTTCTGCCAGATTTATCCCTACTTGTTGCATGTTTTTATATCATTTGTTTAAAATGTCATTGTGTGATTAGTTTTTATTTTTATATTAAATAGAAATTCAATTTATGTATATTGATCTCATATTCTGCAACCTGCTAAATTTCTTGTTATTTCTAGTAGTTTTAGTAGGTTTAATTGCAATATATATATATATATATATATATATATATATATATATATATATACACACACATGTAGCCTTCAAGTAAATGTAATTCCATTCTTCCTTTAAAACCTGGATGAAGCCCTGGCCAGTAGATAGAGGGATGGCTCTTGCATTTCACCAAAGGGTTGTGGGTTTTGTTCCCAGCCAAGGGCTTGTACCTGGGTTGTAGGCTTAATCCTCATCCTGAAAGGGGCAAATGCAGAAAGCAACAAATTAATGTCACATTGATGTTTCTCTCTCTTGCTCTCTCTCACACCTTCCACTCTCTTTAAAAAAAATCAATGGAAAAATATCCTCAAGTGGCCTGACTAGTGTAACTCAGTGGTTGAGTGTTGACCTATGAACCAAAAGGTCACAGTTTGATTCCCAGTCTGGGCACATGACCAGGTTGTGGGCTCAATCCCAGTAGAGGGCATACAGGAGGCAGCTGATCAGTGATTCTCTCTTATCACTGATGTTTCTACAGCTCTCTCCCTTTCCCTTCTTCTCTGAAATCAATAAAAAAATATACTTTAGAAATACCTTAGGGTAAGGATTAAGAACAATAACAACAAAAAGCCTGAACAAAGTTTATTTCCACTTTTTGTATCTTATTGCATTGGCTATGACTTCCATCAACATTTATCAAATGTACAGTGAAATCAGGCATGCTATTCTTGCTTCTTATTTTAAAGAAAAAAAACATTCATTTATTCATAATTTATGTTTTTCATCAAAGATCTTTATCAGGATGAGGAATTTCCATTCTATCTCTAATTTCCTGAAGATTGTAGATAGGAGTGGATGATGAATTTTGTTACATGTTTTTTTTCTTCTTCTATTGAGATGATCATTTTAAAAATATAATTTGTTAATATGGAGAATTATTGATTGTTTTTTAAATAGGGAATCAAACATACATTTTTCCTCTGTTCACTATGTTTTATCATTTTTATTTTTGTTGCTGTTGATCTGTTAGCATTTGTTGGCAATGTTTTTTAATTCTTAGAAATTCTCCTACAGCTAAGAGCTGGATATGTCCTAAGTGTTTACAACATTTTTTCAATGAATAGTCAGGATTTCTTGTAAGTCCACAGATTTTATCCTGTTTAGATCCGCATTTATTCTCTGCAAATATACATAAAAATATTTATTTTATCTGTTTTATGACTATTATTCCAAAAACATTCAGGTGATAATGGAGGCTAATTTATATGTTCAATGTTCCTTCTTGAATTAGAAACTTGTCCATTAGATTTGCACTTTTGGCTCTTTAAGTGGGTTTAAATGCTAATGTGGTAGGAAAGACAGAGCATTGAGCAAGTGAGCTACTGAAGATACAGGAGTTGGGTAAGCAAGGAAGTGAATAACCAAAGAACTTATATGCATATATGCATAATCCATGGACACAGGCAATAATGTGGTGAAGACCTGGAGTCAGGGTGGGGGCAGGCTAGAAGGGGTCAATAGGAAAGAAAAAGGAAACATCTGTAATTTTATATAATAAAGAGGTAAAATGCAAATTGACCATCACTCTAACACACAAAATGGCTGCCCTCATGTGGTCAAAGATGGCCACCTCCATGTGGACACAAGATGGCTGCCACAAGATGGCTGGAAGGGAAGGGCAGTTGTGGGTGATCAGGCCAGCAGGGGAGGGTAGTTGGGAGAGACCAGGACTAAAAGGGAGGGCTATTGGGGGCAATCAGGTCTGCAAGAGAGGTCAGGGGCAATCAGGCTGGCAAGGGAAGGCAGTTGGGGGGTGCCAGACCTGCAGGAAAGGGCAGTTGGGGGTGACTCAGCCAGCAAGGAAGGACAGTTAGGGGTGACCAGGCTGGCAAGAGAGGGAAGTTAGGAGGAATTGGGCTGGCAGGGGAGTGCAGTTAGGGGCAATCAGGCTTGCAGGGGAGGGCAGTTGGGGGTGACCAGACTTGTAGGGGAGGGCAGTTAGGGGCAATTGGGCCAGCAGGAAAGCAGTTAAGCATTAATCAAGATGGCATGGGAGTGGTTAGGGGCAATCAGGCAGACAGGCAGGTGATCAGTTGGGAGACAGCAGTACTAGATTGTGAGAGGGATATCCCAGATTGGAGAGAGTGCAGCTAAGTTTGAAAAAAAGAGAGAAAGTTAAGTGATTCAGGAGCCTAAGCAGAGGGAATCAGCTTTTGCTTTGAAATATAGTCTCTTCATTGCTTGTGTAAATGCAGGACAGCATTGTTAGTAGTTTTCCAAAGGGGTTGCTCATTGATGATTATTATTTGTTATATTTTAATCCAACAATCTCTCCTGATGTCTTGAGGGATATGATTGGTAATAATCCCAAGGTACATAACCTATGGGAAAACTGCTATTTTCAAATTGAATATCCTCTACATAAAAATTAATTTTTTCTAAGTAAACTTCCCCAAACTAAAATGAATTTGCCATTTATAAACAAAATTTCCAAAGTAATCCTGTGATTACTAGATCCAGCAAGACTTTGCACTTCTAGGCAAGTTTTTCACAAGCTTTGAGATTTTTCCCTTGCAGTTTTCTTCTAAATCATTTATAAAAATATTAAACAAGCAGATGCTGCAATTTATGTAGAAAAGTACCTACTTATGTCCAACCTTCACTCCTGTTTCTAAACTTGTTTTGTATTTGTGGCAAAACAGTACCCCAAATCTCATGTTTTAAAATTTGAAATATAGTTTGTTACATCATTTTTTTCAATGAGTTTTTTAAAGTCTTGGTAGTTATAGCCATCGATTTCTTTTATTGACATGCTTTTGCAATGTTTGTTCTCCCCTTAAAAACTTTTGTGATTCATCTTTTGTGGCCAACTCATATACCCTTTTTATGGAGCCCATTAACTATTATGCTAATATGATATATTTGCAAATATTTATTTAGGTTTCCCCTTACTAGAAAATCTATTAATTGTTTTAGAATACTATTAGACTCAATTGTCATATTTATTTCTGAATATTTGACTCCAAAGCCCCTTTCAAATGAGAGAGAAATAATCTTAGTCATCTATAGCAACTTGTACATTTTAGAAAAATATTGTTTTTCTAATGTTTATCAACCAGATATTTGTTTTGAGGACTAATGATTTCTATTTCTTAAAAATTCCCTTACAGTTGGAGCTGGATATGTCTAAAGTGTTTACATTGCTATTTCAGTGAATATTCAGTGTTTTTGATAAGTCCCAAGCAAGGTGTTTTACTTATTCTAAAAACAAGAAAATCCCATCAAGAATTTATGGAAACAAATATATGTCATTAGAGGTCTGGTGAAATTCATGAAGAGGGAGGGAGGAGTCCCTCAGCCTGGCCTACACCCTCTGGTAATCTGGGACCTCTTAGGAGACCAACCCGGGCCTAAACTAGCAGTT
Source organism: Vespertilio murinus (assembly GCA_963924515.1). Classification (NCBI taxonomy): domain Eukaryota; kingdom Metazoa; phylum Chordata; class Mammalia; order Chiroptera; family Vespertilionidae; genus Vespertilio; species Vespertilio murinus. The sequence continues at coordinate 176,585,453 of OZ004705.1, read as the reverse complement.
GGACATCCTTCTTGCAATCTGGGACCACTGACTCCTAACTGCAGTTCTGCCTGCCTGCCTGGTTGCCTCCTAACAATTAGCCTGCCTGACTGATCACCCCTAAACACCTCAGCCTCAGCCCCTGAAGCCAGGGCTTTGTCCAGAAGGACATCTGGAATGATGTCTGGGAGGTTCTTTTGCTGTCCAGTTTGATTAGCATATTCCCCTTTTATTACTATAGATACCTTTAGCCCTCTATCCGCTATTCAACCCACCACTAGTGTGTGTGTGGAGGTGTGTGTATGTGTGTGGGGGGGAGGCTATTAGATAATTTCAGCAAAAATGTAGTAGGTCAATATCAAGCACAAGCATAAATTTTGTATTATAATTCATATTACAAACATACAGAGTAAGCAAAAAATAGTTGCACACAATTCATTTCACACAATGTCCTTCATTCTCAAAAGCAAAGGTGAACTATTTTTATTAGGCAGTTGAAGAAACAGAGCCAGAGACACCTGCACTTAAGTGATGGAAATGCTCTTTCTCTCAGATCTACAGCTCGGAAAGGTACATTAATAGACATAGTTTCTGGTCTGATTTCCATTGGGTGTATGTTCTTCTACAGATAAATTATTACAAATTCTTGTTTCTCTAAACCCTCCCACCCATGCAGAAACTGCTTCACCACTTCTCCCTTCTACTTTCCGACACCCAAATTTTCTGGGAATGATAAGCCATTTATGAAAATGAAAGGTAATGGAAATATCTGGCCACTGAAAAATTAACAGCTCAGCTGGTGTGGCTTAGTAGTTGAGCATCTAATAATGAAGCAGGAGGTCACAGTTCTATTCCCAGTCAAGGCATATGACCTGGTTGTGGTCTCAACCTCCAGTGGGGTGCATGCAGGAGGCAGCTGATCAATGATTCTGTCCTATCATTGATGTTTCTATCTCTCTCTCCCTTTCCCTTCCTCTCTAAAATCAATACAAATACATATATTTTTTTTAAAAGAAGAAAATTTAATAGATTTGGCTATTTAAAAATGACTGTAATAGAACAACATAAAATGATGAGCAAAAATAGATCTAGAGACATAGAAGCACCGAATAGACTGTCCAACCTCAGATGCGGGGCGGGGGGTGGGTAAGAGATCAACCAAAGGACTTGTATGCATGCATATTAGCATAACCTATGGACACAGACAGTAGCAGGGAGAGGGCATGTTCTGGGGGTGGGAACAGCTGGGGAGAGGTCAATGGGGGGGAAAAAGAGACATATGTAATAAAGAATTAAAACAATAAAGAATTAAAAAAATATTACTGTAATAGAATTCAGTGGAAAGATCCTTAAAGTCTGGGTCTTAACACTGGAGGTTGGGTGAAGAGTTGGGTGCAAACTGGCTTTCCATGGCTCTGCAGTGTGGTGATTCTGTGACCACCGACCAGCCAGCACTCATCACCAATGCAAATTGGCACTTCAGGTTTGCATATCCTACAAAGAATAAAATCCTCCCCAGATTCTGCTCGCAGTTTAGCTTCTATTATTGAGAGTCATTGTTAAAGGCTACATGTGTTTTTTTTACACCTGAAATATTTTCAGTGTATTTTGGAATGCTGAAAATGATATTCAGGCGGAAAACGGAATGCATGATTTTGCCATTGAACTTGAAGGATATCTACAGTTCCAACCTACAGGGATAGAAGAAGAGTGAGGATACCCCAGGTCATGGATGTCCTGTGAGCGGAGATGAAAACAAGTAGGTTTAGGAAGAAAATAGGTAATTCTGTGTGACTGCAATGTAGACTGTAGGTGGGTTTCAGTGGGAAAGAGGCTGAAAAGTTGCTGCCATGTTAGAAGATGGCTTGTGGAGGTGTGGTGTGTTTGTGCGTGTGGTGGCAACAGGAAGTCATTAAGACTTTGGAGATCAGGAATCATGGTCAGAGATGGGCTTCGGAAATCCAAATCTGATTATTGTATAGATGCTAGACCAGGGGAGAGGTTGGAGGCAGGCAGTTCATAAGGTAAACTACGGTTTTGCTCAGAAGTCAGAAGTCATTGTACAAAAAAGGATAATGTTTTGGAGAAAAAGATAATTGATTGATGTTTTATTTCCTGTAAATCTTTTTACCCTATAGGTTTTTACTTATTGAATAAATGTCATGCATGGGGTCACCCAACCTCTAGTGTTAATATTCTGCTTAGAATAAAGAGGTCATTATTCAATTTCGGGTTTTAAATTATAAAGATGTTTCAGATACAATTTAGAGTGATTGGAACTTCTGTTTCTTTTCTCTGAGAACTGATTGGACAGTTAGCAGTCATAAAGAGTTGGGCATACATGCTCACCAGACTTTCTAAGAGTGCTTGTCTATAGGACATATGTTTAGAAGTTGCAGCCCTACGCACTTTTAAAGAAAGCTGTGGTATTTCTGTTGTTTTTCTATTCCGAATCTGACATTTCTTTCAAAGGAAGTTTGTATTGGCTCACTCTCACCTTGTTATTCAGAAACTGAGCTTCTGAGAGCTCCACTCCCCAGAGAGCTATAGATCAATGCGGGAGCTCACGTTTGTTTGAATGTATGTCAGGTAATCATAGTACAGCCCCTGACTATTAAATGAGCAAAGAGAAAGTGAAAAATCCTGGTATATTTCATTGCAATCACAAATTCTACGGCTATTTCTGCAATAACATGAAAATATGAGGTTTTGGCTAATTTTGAAAACCAGCTTATTAATCCATGACCCATAAAAATGAATAGTGGTTTGGGTGATCATTAGACTTAAAAGGCTTTATTTGCACTGCACTCCTTAATTTCTATATTGTAATTTTCCCGTGGGATGGCTAACATTACTATTAAACGCCGCTCGTTTCCATGCTGCCAAGTTCTCTAAATATGCATTACTTAAATATTTTGATATATACCAACACTACTGCTTTCATGTTTATAGATATCCCAAAAGGAAACCTAAAAGATGACTAATAATAGGCCATAAAAAAACAGAACAGAGTTAATAAAACATGAGATTTTGTGCTGCGTCTGATTCCCAAGGCCAGATATAAAGGCTCAATTATCAGCGAGCTGGTTTCCTTTTGATATGAGATAATTATTAATAATATTTAACTACCATGTGAATAATGCTTTGCAACTTTAAAAACGCATTCGCATGCACTGTAGTATCCTCATGGTAGCCCTTTGCAGTATCTTTTGTTCATTTTCCTCTTTGTTCATTGCGCCCCTGGGGGATGGTTCCTTTCCCCTGATTACAGTTAGAAAGATAGTGCTGGGAACATGTTTCCATCTCTGTCTGGCTGCGTCTGGGCTCCTTCCCTCATACCTCCATGCTGCCTCTCTGCATTCCTGACCTTCGGGGCATCCCTTTCTGCCAAGTCTTTCTCCCGTCACTTGCCGCCCATTGCACCTCCTGGTCACAGATGGGTACCACCTCACAGCCACCTTTTAAACATTCCGTAGTGAGACAGGACCATCGTGGATGTGCACGGCATCCCGGTCTGCTTGTTTGTTTCAGGAGTGAAAGCCTCTCTCCGGCTTTTATGCAAAATTGAAAGGATCATTAGGAACACCAATTTAAATTAGAGCAGGCAGAGTAAATCTGTAAAGGACCAAAAAAAAAATTAATCACCTGTGGCAACTGTCATTTGAAGTTATCCCTTCCCTCATTCCACTCCAGCTCCTCCACATAAACACAAAGAGAGATCATATTGTTTGCTGGTATCAAACTGCGGGATTTGGCTCGCCTGAGGCATTGCTCCAGCCCAGATTCCAAGCCGCCACGGATGGCAATTTGGAGCGCAGCTCCAGTGCCAGTGGAAAAGCTGTCACGGGCAGGTCTAAAACACTGAGAGCGCTGAGCTCCTGACATCGCTAAAGATGATCATGAAGACATTTATCCAGACTCTACGGCCTCCCCTTCGCCCAGCCCTTCAGAAGCTGATGTCAGGGTGTGACAGGCGAGGTGATGAATGGGTAGAAAGTTGACAGGTGACGACAGGCGGCTGAGTAAGTGAAATCCTCCATCGTTAATACTCGCGATGTTACCTTCCTGACACAATGAACTGGTATTAGATAGACTGTGTGGCTAAATAAACCACATTGGGGAAAGCCATTCACTAAAAAAAAATAGAGTCCAGAACAGAAAGCCAGGCCCTCATTTCTGTCCAGCTCCCCTCTGATGGCCGGACTTTAGTTATGGGCTACTGAATCAAGCCTGCATCATTCGGAGCTTCAATGGGATGCTCCACTATGTTGATTTTCTCTGGAACGATGTCCAGAGGAAAATACTATCCAGAGAATGTAACTTGAAGTCAGGAGTCAGAAAAATCCCATTTCTCATAAATCTCTCCTAGACTAGACTGCAAAAAGAAATCAGTTCATTGGAATTTTGATGAATGAGAAAAAGGTGAAAGGTTTCGGGGTGAGTGCCTTGTTCCATTGATGTCCATGAAATGGTGGCGACTGCCTGACACAGCCCCGTCCAAAGCGATTGAAAATCATTTTCACGTTGCTTTGTTTTTAGAGGCTTAGGGGTTATTGAGTTGAGAGAAATTGGACTGAAACAAGTAATTTTTCTGACACAGGCCACTAAACGGCTTGGAGAGCATGAGCTTGAAGGCCGAGAGCAGGGCATTTAAGATAGACTGGTGCCTTTCTCTCGGGCAGAGAGCTCACTTCTCACAAAAGTGTACTGAGAAACAGAAGTCTCTCTGACCCGAATTTCCTCCTGTGGGTTTATTTTTGCAATCTGCAACCAATGACAATGAGGATTTTGCCTGCAACTCCACATCACAATAGGGATCAGAATGGGCAGAGAACCTGATAAGGTTGTACAGAGAAGAATTTAAGGTAGAGAGAAGAATTGCATGATTCAAGTTTAGGCTATAAATTCCTGCTCTGGGTAATATTTCATACTCTTTTTGAAAAAAATTATATTTGACAGGGTTTCTTAATTTCGTAGTATTTGGTGGGGACTGAAAATGATTCTTAAATATTTTTCTACTTTTTTAAATACAAGTTTATGGCTTCTGGGATTTTTTTTTAATATATTTTGAAAATTTCCATTCTATTTAAAAAAATGTTTTTCTTTTACTAAAATAAAAGTGCCCCATTAAAACCAATTTAATTTTTTTCTGGTATTATACTATGACTTAACCACTTGCTGATTCTTTCTGCTTTAGAACATTTTATTTTTCTAGACCCACAGTAACATTATAAACTATTTATGTTATTCTTTCTATTTGGGGATTTTTTTTTTCTTTTCTTTTTTTTAATATATTTTATTGATTTTTTACAGAGAGAAAGGGAGAGGGATAGAGAGTTAGAAACATCGATGAGAGAGAATCATCGACCAGCTGCCTCTTGCACACCCCCTACTGGGGATATGCCCGCAACCAATGTACATGCCCTTGACCTGAATCGAACCCTGGACCTTTCAGTCCACAGGCCGACGCTCTATCCATTGAGCCAAACCAGTTTCGGCAGTTTGGGGATTTCTTAAAAAATACAATTTGAAAAATATTTGGTCCTTATGAACTCACATTCCTCTATAGTTAAAATTTTTAAATCAGTTTTCTCTTTTTTTAAATATTTTTGCCATCCTCTTAAGCCAACTATAATTATGTCCAATAATTAATATATTATAGTATATGTTATAATAATGAGATTTTTTAAAAAAAAAACCAATTCATTGATACTCATTGATTGTGGTTTCTATCTATTTTTTTTAATTACCAAAACTTATTTTCTACTTTGTCTTTTTTTATTTATTTCCAAATTCGCATTGTCCTACCATTAAGGCAAAGTTTGTTATATCAAGTTTAAACATGAAGAAATTGAATTTTAAGCATTGCTCTCAATTTATGCTTTCTGGAATCTTGGAGTGATTTTAATTTTATGATTCTGTTTTTTCCAGCTTTCATCTTTACCCTGGGCCCACAAACAAGTTCTACATCTTAGAATTTGGCCAATACTATCAATGCTTCAGAACGCCAAGTTCCTCATCTGGTAAATGGGCTTACATGAGATAATACATACACAGTGCTTAAGAAATCTCAGAGTGAGCCCTAAGTAAATAGCAGCTTTCACTTTTATTCTAGGCTCTAGGGATGATTTTTAAACTAAGAGATAAAATGCATTTTCTCAGTTAAGTTTTAAAAGTTTACTGTGAACCACTTTTGTTTCTGGTGTTCTGCATGGGACTGGTTGTCAAAGTAAGGAAAATTAGGCACTCTTATAATATCAAGGGGATTTCAGCTACAGGAGAGAGATGACACATTTTAATAAATAATAGCTCCGAGTGATGTATACATGACAAAAGCATGTAGCATAAGGGAGTAATAACGAAAAAGGAGTGATTCACTCCTTTTGGGTAGGGGGACATTGGGAATAATGTAAGCCGCTCATCATGAACAGCCTTGTCATAAGCAAGTTTGAGAACAAACATATGTTTACCAGCTATCAAGAGATGGAGAGGAAAAGAAAAATTCAGGTCAAGTAACATTATGTAGAAAGAATATGTATAAAGTCATATAATATAAATATTTTACATATAAAATACAGCATTATGATATTACAATAAAAATTATGTTAGAAGAACATGTAGAGAAGTATCTGTAGGTAAATATTGTTGGGGTGGGTGTGCAAGGTGTGAGTATTTTTTATCTTAATCAACAATTTTATGAATATAGTGCCATAAAAACATAGAAACAAAGAAGTGTCAATGTTTTATCATATTTGTTTTATCCTTTTTTAGTATAATGATAAGTATGCTCACAGTAAACTAGCAAAACTTCTCAGAAAAGTGTAAGGTATAAAATTAAGGTCAGTTTTCACCATCTTAGCAATATTCCAAAATATTAATCTCTGTTAAGAATTTCTCTTCTAGAAGTTCAGTGAATCAGAATGTTTTTTTTAATCAGTATTTGTCCCCTAACAGTTTGATGCAAATCACTTTTGGTTTCATTTGGTCAATATGGTACTTTAAAATTTCTAAAACCAAATTTGAATGCATTGAAGTATAAAATACATCCAACACTCTGTCATCACTTTTTTTTTTTTTTTAGTTAGCTACAACAGATGTTGATGATGCTTGCCTGGTCTTTGAAGGACAGTTGCTGAATTGTGACCTCTGAAGCAAACATACAAGATAAAATCATAATTGTGTGTGTGTGTGTGTGTTACAAAGAATTATGTTACACTTCTTGCATTATATTTTTCTGTTTTTAATAATATGTAACTATCATTTTCATATCAGTACATGCAAATTTATATTTATAGTTTTTAAATAATAGTGTCCTGTTTTAATACACATAATAATTAATATAACCAGTCAATAAAAATAAATATTGTTTCATTTCCTTATTATTATAACAGTGTTGGAAGTAAGAGTCTGAATATATACACTCAGGCAGTTATGTGAAATATCTATTGATAAATATTTAATTGGAAATTTGGGATATTAACCACTTTTCTCTTCCATGTGTTTTGATCAATGACAAAGAGAAACAAAGAGGTAAATACAAATAAAAATAAAGGGCTTATTGATGATGGGAAATGTCCCAAACCACACGAATTCAAGTTTTTTTGGAAACAAATACTAGGTTGGGATCTTAAGCCAAATAGGCATCTCCCTCAATTCATTACTATCTAGATCTCAATACCACTTGATAAGAGTTCAGTCTTACCAACTTTGACATGACTCAGCTAGGTGCCTGGTGCATGGCAAGCCCATTGAGCTTACCAGCCTGCCTTTGGCCACCGGCCATAGGCAGTAACCACAGACACACAGAAGACTTGGGCAAGCATTAGGCTAGACTTGCTGACAGAATTAGAGCAAGACAAACACTGGGCCCAGTGGTCTGTGCTTCTGACTGGGAAAGGAAAATATCTCTACTGCTAAGAAAGAGATAGGTGCTATATCTTTGAGAGATATCAATCAGTTTTTTTTTCCCAAAAACTTTGCAGCAAAATAGAGTCTATTTAAACATTTCAGCTATATTTGTTATTATTCAAAACTAGAGACCCAGTGCAAGAATCTGTGCCCTAGTGAGGTTCCTTGGCCTGGCCTGTGATTCAGGCCAAAACTGGCTCTCCAACATCCCCAGAGGGGTCCCAGATTGCAAGAGGGTGCAGACCAGGCCAAGGGACCCCAACAGTGCATGATCGGGGTTGGGGATAAACACGGGAAGTTGACCAGAAGGGGAGGGACCACGGGAGAGCTCAAGGGTGTGTCAGCCGTCTCTCTCAGTCCCAATTGGCCAGACCCCAGTAGCAAGCTGACCTACTGGTTTGAGTGTCTGCCCCTGGTGGCCAGTGGATATCATAGTGAGTGGTCTTAGCATAACATTAGCATATTATGCTTTGATTGGTTGAATGGATGACTAGATAACCAGACATTTAGCATATTAGGCTTTTATTATATAGGATTTACCAATCTTATAGGCAAGTGAGACTTTCCTAATTGTTTAAAATTGAATCACTTTAAATATAAATAAAGTTGAGGGTTCTTTTGAGTATTTGTATTGTTTACCGCTACTTTTATATACATGAATTGCCAATTTCTAGTGGTTAACATGAATAATAATATTTATCAAAGCAAGTATAGCTATTATTTATTGCACAATTACTCCATGCTAGGTTCCACAGTAAAAAAAAAAATGCTTGGATTATTTTATCTAATCTACAAAACAACTCGAGTGAAGAAACAGATACTTGGAAAGAAATTTGCATGTGTTCACACATAATCTAGTGTAGGGCTGAGGTTTGTATCTGTGGTCCCTGATCCACAGTCTCTGCCTTTACTATCTTTGATATTTTCCCCATCATGGCCATTTAAAAATTTCATTTTATTTATCTTTTTAAAAATATAATCTCTACTGATTTATAATTTATTAAAGTTCAGCATTTTTATGCATACAGTTAGCTCAGTTTTGGCAAATGTATATAGTTACATAATCATTACCACACTCAAGATATAGCACAAGGAATGCATTTAATTATTTGTGAACATCAAAAGAATACATTTATCATTAGTCAATCCTCTAGGTCACATTTCATGCATTAACTCATTTTTTACAGATAATTTAACTTGATATTATTGAGCATATTTTTTCTCTAATTAATATGTTTTATGCTTTTTCACACTAACAAAGATAGATTATGAGTTCACAATAATCAAAATTGTGTTTGGGTACATGATTTAAATGCTTTAAAAAGCTCTATTTTAAAATTGACTGCTCTGAGATCATTAGCTTTTATATAATGCATCTAGCAAACTTTTAAGAACATTGAATATTCTGTTGTAAAACATTGTGGTAAAACTGAAGTTCTCACATCTGTACTAGAGAATAAGTTTTTCTTAGTAGGGTAATTAAGCTTTACTCATACACAACTACTATACATGACATATAATGTTTAGTTTTAATTAAAGTATAGTTGACATACACTATTATACTAGTTTCAGGCTATCCCACATAGTGATTGAACATGTATATACCTATGATGCGATTACCACAATGAGTCTAGCAACCATACATAAACATATTTCATAGCCTTTTTTACGGATTCAGGTATTACAAATCAAGGAAAATGAAATTAAATTTCCCCAAACCCTCCAGGACTTTATGAAAACATTAAGTGTCTGTCCTTCACTAGATTTTTTTTCTTCATATTCTGGATAAATTGAGACTTTATTTTCAGCCAAATTTCTCTTTTTCCTTGAAAAATAAATCACTCAACTACCTTACATAAATAGTCATATTTTTCAATCACCATTGCTCCTAAAATATCCTCAACAATAATTACTTGTAAATTTTAATAAAGTAACCTTTAAATTCTATTTCAGAGAAAAAAACTGGAGGATACAATGTGAGTTGCTTGACCTACATTAAAATTTTAGCAGGCTAGAGAATATAATAGACATAAAGTTTTTGCCAGTCACATTTATCCCTTTTATAACTTCTTAAAATGACAAAAATATGGCAATTTATTAATAGCTTTCAAAGTTGTAGCCTCCTATATCATCTCAAAGGAAGAAGCAAATGTTTATAAACTTTTTGCTTGACATCTGCTTTTGTAAATAGTTTTATTTAATATAGCTACAGTCATTTATTTTCACACCTAATTGCCTGCTTTCTCAATGGAGATCTTATCACCTTCAAAGCCATAAGTATTTACTATTTGGCCCTTCATGAAAAAAAGTCTCCAAACACTTCATTTAGGTATCAAAGGATTTTACATTTGTGAATTCATGTATCCCAAGGTTTATGTCATTACTTATGAATTTTAGAAATTACGTCCAAGGGGATATGCAATCAGTTCTGCTCCAATGCTTGCTCTGAAAATATGGATTTATTCCAGTACATTCCTATATTATAGAACAGTTTGAGCATACTGCAAATTTTGCTTTTTCTCATGCACAATTCCTTCTGCAACACTACCTGAAAACAGAAAAAGGACTGCATCCTGATGAGCAGAGCTGCAAATGAATACTCAGAATAAATGCACACATGACTCAAACTTCTACTTGCTACCTCTGTTTCCATGCGTGCTGTGTGCCACACTTCCTCAGCTAGTGTTACAGCTTTCAGTAAATTTCATAGAACCCTTCTTAGTCCAACCCTAATAACCACAAAGGACAATCTCTTTCATGCCCACTCCTCAAGCAAACTTTTTGTTTTGTAAGGAAAAGTGTCAAATTTATTGTGATATTTACTTATTAATTATTCTATATGTGGAAAACAGTACTATAATTTTAATAGCTTCTTTAATATGTTTCTTTTTCTCATAACCAACAAAATATTTGAGTGTTATGTCCCTAACTCTATTTTTCTCATAAATCTTTTTTAGTGTGATTTTTGCATAGCATAGTGATTTTTAGGAATATATATGTCCCACTTATCAAACTGACTATATCCCTATCTAATATCTATCTGTCTATCTATCTATTATCTGTCTATCTATCTATCTATCTATCTATCATCTATCTATCTATCTATATCTATCATCTATCTACCTTCCTACCTACCTATAATTTATCCACCCATTGTTCTATTTAGTTGTCATCTATCTATCTGATAATTCAATATTGAGCAAGTATTTCATGGAAGACTGTATCTAAAAGATGCATAAGGTCATTCAATATCATAAGTAACTAGAAATGCATAAAATAAAATTATAGGGAAATGTAATTACACAGATTTTATTTAAAAGCCAAGCAATGCCTAGTGATGGCCAGATGTGGAGTCATAAGAAAGCTCATATGTTTGTGGAGGGAGTATCAAATGAATAATCCACCATTTCTGTATATGTACTGTATGACTCAGCAATATTTGCTAGCTATATATTCAAGAGAAATGATTACTTATGCCCATAAATATACTTGTATAAGAAAATAATTGAAAAAATTGAAAAAATATCCCAAACCAGAAACAACTCAAATGTCCTCCAATTTGAGAATATAATAAAACACTACTCAGCAACCAGAAAGAATTGCTTATACATATAGTGACATGGAAGAACATCAGACATGTTATATCAAGTGAAGAAGTGAGATGACAAAGTATATGTATTGCATGTTTAATTGTATTTATGCCAAGTTCAAGAGGGGAAACTAACTAATAATTTAAATGAAATAGTGATTTTCACTGTGAATAGAAGACATTGGCTGGACAAGGGCATGAAGGTGATAGTTGTTCTGTACTTTGATCTGGCTAGTAATCACATGGAGTAGCATGCAAGTGGAAAAGTCATTCAGTTTTGCACTTAATATTTATAAATTTTATTGTATATAAAATTCATAGGCAAACCTAAATGAAACATGTTCAAAATTAAACCAGGGTCAGATTAAATACCATTTTTAAATGAAACTTATGAAACTCTTACAGAAAATATTTTTCATATATATATATATATATATATATATATATATATATATATATTGCAATTAGTTTAGACGTATTTGGCATTTCCTGTATTTATATTTTATTACATTTACATGGGAGAGCTTAGTGAGTTTTCCTCTCATATAAAATTACAAGCTCATTCAGTGGAAGTTATTCTATATAGCTAATAATTGTAAAGCAGAGTTTTGTCCAGTGTGTAAATGCAATACACATTATGAAACTGAAATGGATTGAATAGAGGAAGTTATAAGAATACATTTTCATATGGTGTGGTTGTGTTCCTCTAAAGATCTATGTAAGCAAATAGTAATGTAAGTATAACTGTAGCATAAAATGATTTTTTAAATATTGCAATTAAAAATGTTGTGGTGAATATATAAATTCTATAGCTAAAATTTTAATCCTTATTTTTAATAATGCAACATAAAAAATGGGGCACACAAATGTGAATATTATAACACACCTGCATTCTTTTAATGTTCAAATTAATGCATTTTAAATTCACTAAGAATATTTTTCAATAATATCCAAGAATATTTTATATTAAAGGCATATTCCAAATAAACAAGTAATTAGAAAAGCCTGACATTCTAGACATTCTTAATAAAATCCCCCAAATGTCTTAAGATGAATGGAGACCGAGATGGAATCCCATAAGCCTCTAAATTTTACACAACCTTCTTCCTCTCCCAAGGCAATCAAAATTCCAAGTAGGCCAAAAACCACTTCATGGTCTGAGGTTTCCAAAATAATCCCAATAATACCTTACTGAACTAACTCCAAGAATATTTTGGAGACATACAGAGACTGTGGTACAACAAATATTAAAAGTTAATATATTTTCAAGTCCCTATTATATAGACTAAAAAAAATTAGAACTATCGTTTTTAAGGAAGTCCCCGAATGTTGGCTGTTCCTATTGTTGTAAACACCAATTAGGAACATTATGTTTCTAGTTATTTTTAGGTACCGATTGCTATAGCCAAAGGTTTTTGCTTTGTTTTGTTTTGTTTTATAAGAATGCTTATATCCCTAGTTGTATTACTGTGAAGATGGAAAATCCGTTTTCCTGTGAGCTGTAACATGGAAGCTACTACAGGTATTGCTTAGTGTCCTGGGAAAAGCCTACAAAAAAAATCTAAATACTGAGATTTTACAACCTTTGGTGAGACTCAAAGATAACAAAAGGTACAGAATATTTTGGTTAAAGCATTTTTTACAAGAGCTAACTTGTGTTGCATGATTTAAACAAGGACAAATGGTTCCCTTCTTACACAGCACATTTAAATTGATTATTTAATTAGTCCTCTCTTAGTTTTGTTTTTCTTACTACAAATCAGAATAAAATCAGTTGGCCTTCTTATAAACATTCATTTAATTTTGTACTCAGAGCCTAGAGTTAATGAATAAAAAGCAAAAAATGCATCAACATAATCACTTTAGTATTCCTATAAGAAAATAATTATCAAAGCTACAGGTGTTAGCTGATGTGACAAGCATAAATGAAGACTGAATTAATTTGAAGATTTTGTAAAAAGAAACCTTGAGTTACGTAACTTTTCAATTGATTAAAACATAGGAAACCTCAAAAACCGGTTTGGCTCAGTGGATAGAGCGTCGGTCTGCGGACTGAAAGGTCCCGGTTTCGATTCAGGTCAAGGGCATGTACACGGGTTGCGGGCACATCTCTGGTGCGGGGTGTGCAGGATGCAGCTGATCGATGATTCTCTCTCATCGATGTTTCTAGCTCTCTATCCCTCTCCCTTCTTCTCTGTGAAAAATCAATAAAATATATTTTAAAAAAACACATAGGAAACCTTAAAATACAATATATAATGCCTGTTTATTGATAGTGGATTCCTTAGTAGCTTCTATTCAGAGGTGAGTGATTTGTATGTAATTGTGAATTCATGTACATAGTTAAGAAGAAAAATAGTTTCTTAAATAATTTTGGTATATGTTTCTTGGAATCCCAAATGCTACACAGATACCAATGCACAGTGTAAAAAATGAGATAGTTTCTTTATTCAAAATCCATCCCATTTTTATTTTTTAATTCTTTATTGTTGCAAGTATTACATATATCTTCTTTTCCCTCCATTGACCTCTCCTGTCTTGCTTCTGCCCCCAGGACTGACTCCCTTACAGCCCATATTAAACACAGTGAACAAATATACCAAATATCAGAATTTAAATACTTGCTGTTTCTAAAACCTTATATGATTGTTCCCTTTTAGTTTTGTACATTAATGAGAAACACAAACAAAAGAACAGATGATCTTGAGTTATAGCTTTTAATCATGTTATTCATATAATGGAGCCAAGGAGAGCTCAGATTGATTAGAATGTAATGACTTTATTTTTCTGCAACTCAACACATTATGCTCCTGATAGTTGGATTTCCCAAAGAAAGTTTAAATGTTAAGTATGATATTTAATATATTAATATGATATTTATACATAAAGTAAATAATTTATCAAATATGTCTATAGAGTGTGTAGGTTGGTTAATGAAGTAGTATGTTGCTTAAGAAGATTTCTGCATATGTTATGTTGAGTTTGACTTTAAAATATTTAAATATATGGATTTTTAAAAATTAAAATTATAGTGAAAAATTGTACTTTCTTTGATAAGTTAGAAGAATTGTTAAGTCATTATGTAATTTATGGGCACATTTAGGAAAATAAAATATTAAGAATAAACATATATTTTTAAAATGTCAGACAATATTTCAGGTTGAAGAACATTTTTAGATGCACTATTGGTAGAGGGTAGGATGGGGAACTGCACTATATAATATGCATAATAAGTATTTCACAGAGTTCAGAGACATAAAAAGAGTGAAACGATCACTTGTCAGTAATCAATAATATAAACTAGCATGTCTATAATGTACTTTCCTCACTGGATAATCTATATATTTCAGATTAGATAAATTATTCTTTTACAATCAATTTCTTAATAAACTCAATAAAACCAAAATAAAATATAGTAAAGCCTGCTTGTTTCATAAGCTTGAAATTCCATGTCTTCCTTAAACTGTTTTTTCAACTTATTTCTTATTAAAGGCCAAAATAAATAAAAATAATCAAAGTTTTAAAACACATGTGCTCTTATTGGCTCCAATAAATATTGGGAAAAAAGATTTGTCTAAATAGTGTGATATGAAAAGTATCTACTTGCATTATTTGCCCTCATAAATGTTAATGAAAATTAAGAGGGGAGGGTATTTGACCAAAGGCTGTAGATAGTAATTACTCTCCATTTTCAAAATAGAAACTTTTAAACTGAGAGTCAAACTCACATGTAGTGTTCTTAGATAACTAATTTGTTAATGGCAGCATTTATAAAAGGAAATCAAATTTCTGAATATGAGACATGTGAATTAATGTGATTTGTTTCATGCAACAGATGGATGATATTTTAAAATAGAAAACAAATTTAATTTACTCAATGATCAAAGGACAATTTAGAAAACAATCCACCAATAGCTAAAGAATAAACCCAAAGAAATAAAACATAATCTAGTAGCTGATGAACATTAAATGTAAGAACTAACCCTGGGAAAGCCATTATCATAACTTTCTTGACCTCTGAGAGGCCTGTTGACACAGTACTATATATATCACCCCTCAACATTTTTTAAGTGGTCCTGGATGCCAGTAACTGAGGAACAGAGCTTAAATATAAAAATGTTGTCCTCAGAAATTAGAATACAAATGATTTTTTAAAATTTTTTAATTGTTAAGAAATTCTTTTTACTATACTGATTTGCAGAGCTATCTGCAATAAGAAATATCAATCCATGACTATCCTATGCTTCAGAAAAATATGTTGAGTAAAAGGTCAGTAAAAACTATGTTCTTTTCATTTAAACCAACAAACCTTTAATTTGTCTTTCTAGCTAAAAGGAAATACACATATTTCTATAAGTCTGTTCATTTTCAGCACTGGAAACTTTAGTGAGGAAATGTTGACCATTTATCAACCAGTAGACATAAAAATCCCACTTAGTAGTAATAATTTTTTTTTTAAGTTGAGGAACAATGGTGTTGAGCATAAAGTGTATGTGTGTGTGTGTGTGTGTGTGTTTGTGTGTGTGTGTGTGTGTGTGTGTGTCTGTGCACGCATGTTTGTATGTTCATTTATTTGACATGATGCCACGATGCTTTCTAATTATTTCGTAAAATTTTACAAATTTAAAAATGATTCTGATCTCACAAAGTAAAGTAAAATACATTTCAGTATTGAGAATCCCACCAAGGTTTAAATATCTTAAAATTATCTTTTTTCATGAATTGGCTATTCTACATGAAATAGCTGCTGCTAAATCCACACACACACACACACACACACACATCTTTATAGGATTTCAGGATTTCTGATTGTCCTTTGTTCATCTCTGCCTTGGCCATTTCTACTAAATGACATTCCTGCCAACTTCTATGCACAATGAATGCCCCAATTACTTAGTAATTGAATGTTTATGATAAGTTGTAATACCATATGGTAGCAAAGATAAGTAGCTCTTGTTTTAATGAAGGCCCAGTTTTCATGCCAAAGACTTGTGAGACAAATAGCAGCAGTATTGATTCACAACTCTAGACCACTTTGGTTCCCTTACGAGTCCTATTTGATACCTAATTATGTCTCCCCAAAACTGTTTTTAATTGGTATATTATCTTAAACTTTTGTCTGTCTCTACAATTGTTTTGCTTTTTTTTTTAAGGTCTATTTTGCTCCCACTCTATTTTTAAAAAATATATTTTTATTGGTTTCAGAGTGGAAGGGAGAGGGAGAGAGAGTTAGAAGCATCAATGATGAGAGACAATCATTGATCAACTGCCTAATGCATGACTCATACTGGAGATTGAGCCGCAACCCTGGTGTGTGCCCTTGACCAGAATGGAACCTGAAACCCACCCTTCAGTCTGTAATCCAGTTGCTTTATCCACTGAGCCAAGGCAGCGATGGCTGTTACCACTTTAATTTTCCAACTGAATCTTTCTTGTCCATTTACAGGTCGTGTTGATTGAGATGGAATGTGGGAAATAAAGATGTAATAATAGCATGACAATCGTAGTGTGTCACTGTTTTGACAAGGATTTAGGTAAATCTCTTAAGCTTCAGTTTATTATTAATATGTTTCCTTTTCCTATGGTGGGGCCATAAGTGGGAAAATTTTCTTTTCTCCATTTATTTGTGAACATAGCCTTAAAGTTTTTTCCTGATGACTCAAATGAAGAATTCTGAATCTAAGATAAACCACTGAGACACATTCTATTATAGATGATGGAATCTTAAATAAGCATTATTTCTATAATATTTAATAGGGCTTATAGAATCTTAGGATTTTTCTCCCAATAGATACTGGTTTATCCATCCAAAGTTTATAAAAGATTGATCTCTATCTATCAGCTATTTTGATATATCTAGATCTGTATCATGTATCTATTATCTGAAATTAATTTAGATTGTCTTGTAAATGTTATGTGACTTTTATCTCATAAACTCTTGTAGCAGCCACCAACTGAACTAGTACTGACTTTGAATACTATTCAAAAATATTTTAGCATTTAGCAGAGACTTATATTTTAGTTTTTAGTAAACTCTTTTTGTTCATATTAAGTATGTTGACATAGATAGTGAGCTGTGGTTAGCTTTATCAAGTCATAAGATCATATATATATATATATATATATATATATATATATATATATATAAATGTATATATGATGTGGGTAATTTCTCACTCTTAAAGAGGCTAAATTATCCAGGTCTAAAATAGAGAGAATCATAATTATACAATTTCCGAGCCAATCATTAAACTTTAAAACATTATTACCCTAAAAACATCTCATAATATTTAAAATATGGGCTATTTAAAACAGAGATAGTTCAAAGAGAAAACAGATTGCAGTCATAATATTTTTAAACTAAGCATTATTGGCCATTGCAGACTCAAACTAGGTTCATAATATGTGATTGAGTAGTGAAAAGCTCTTCATCCCATTATCAACCCCTTGAGGCAAATTACAACAATTGGAAAAAACCCTGGAGCTCTGTGCATAATGCGTGTATGTGTGCCTTGTGTAAGGACGGATCTAATGTGTTTTGTGGTCCTATATATTAGGGGTTTGTATGGGATATAGAGCAAGTTATAATTCGGCGGTACTCACAGCTTGTAAACCTTCATAAAATCAGTGGTGCAGGCAGCAGGCACCTCAGACATTTCAAGGGAATTGGTGTACTTATCATAAAGCAGTCACAGATGATAATCTGAAAACTCTAATTACAGGCTTATTGCACTGTGAAATTTCATACTGAGAATAATGCCACTGTATATATTTAGTCTGTGTGCGCGAACATATCAATAATATCAGTAGATGGAGCCTGTCCTCTTAATATTTCATAGGCGTTAAATATTCAAAACCACAACTAACCTTTTGCCATAAACACTGAATATTTTGTTTGCATAAGTAGGTATAAAAATAGCTCATTTTAATGAACATTTATACTTTGTTTTTTTTGCCCCAGAAGTGGGTCACACAGTCACTTCAATGTGAATATATCTATATCTATCTATCTATCTATCTATCTATCTATCTATCTATCTATCTATCTATCTATAAAACCACATATCATTCTATGGCTTTTTCCCCCCTAACACGTGTTGCAACTCCTTGGCTACCATATGGGAGCCTGCCATAAGCTCCATTCAGACAAAGTGCACCTGTGTGCCTCTCCAGGCTGCCTTTGCATGTCACATGTGTTTGTTTCCCAGAGATACAAACGCTGCCTAGTGGAGAGCAGAGCCCCTGGGTATTTGTTATTCTGGGTGATCACCTGGGAATGGCCAATTTGAAACCACCTCAGCAGTGAGGAACCAAGGAGATTTGTGCGGAGGGTGAGGGCTCCGGGGCTTCATTTTCGCTGGATGTCATTTAACATGGATGAACTGTTAAGTGTCTGAAATGGGGGCTCTTATCGTGGAGAAACACTGGGCTTGTACAGCCACACAGAATGCTCCGTACATTACTGTTCAGCATGAAAAAAAAAAAAAAAGCAGAAGAGCAGCAAGCAATGCAGGAAGTGACAAACCATTAAGCTAATCCTATAAAGATCTGGCCTGTCAGGTGGCACATTTCCTGAATACTTAGAAAGCACGAGAGGGGCTTATTAATGGTTCATCACAATTCTTACCCTGCTTACATGGCTCATATGCAAACACTGCCCTTTTTTAGCTGGGATTTGCAAGCACATCAGGACGTCACTTCCATGGCTACTGTATTTTTTTTTCTCCCTCCTGGGTAATTGAAGCATTACCATAGAAGACAATGATTGATGATGTCTTTAAAGGTCTAAAAAAGCACAGGCTATTTTTGAAACTGTGCCATGTCTATATAAGGCGAGAAGAAGGAACAATCTGAATTCTGCAGCTTGCTAGCACAACAGCCACAAAGCCCTGAGGCTTATGGAGAGATCAGGGCTACTTTCATTTTTTTTTTCCCCCTCCCACTCCCCCGCACCCTTTTCTCTCCCGCTTTGAATTACTGACTGCTGCCCGGTTAGTGCAGGAAGAGTCTGGAGTTTGTCAGATGCTCAGTGTAATTAGGCCGTGGTGCTAGGAAGGCTGGACTCCACACTTCATCCCTGGGAGCTGCAAAGCTCTTCCGCCCTTTGAAAGCTGCTTGACTGAGTGGAAAACAAATGACGGTGCTGGTGAGATTAGCATCGTTTTGTGTTTAGCATCCCAGCCTTCTTCATGGCTTCTGCAGTACTTGGGAACTATTATCTTCTGCGCACAAGTGCTGAGTGTGTTTTTTCTCTTCCTCAGCATCTTCTATCAACCTTCAAACCAGCAAACACTGAGGTTAAATCGACAGCACCTTGCTAGGCACAGGGAATGCAAAGCTATCTATTCATTCATGTCTGTATTTATTTTCTTCCAGGAAAAAAAGACACAGTCTTGTAAGATGTGTACTCCTGTTAACAAATAAATTTGATTCTAAAGTATCACTTTTCTTCCCCCACCCATCCCTGTGTAAATAATGTTTACATATAGAAAGAGAGAACTTAATTTTTTGAGGAACAGAAGAGTTAAAGGTGGGAACTATGCATTGGTTTATGTCAGTTCACCTCTATTCACAATCATTTTTAAAACAACAAAAAGGTAGGGTAAAGTTATTAAATCATTCAACTGATTTGCAGTATTTGGTTTAACACATATTTAGAACTTGACCAATGTGTAAGTAAAGTAATAATATCTAACCAAAGCAACAGGAAATGGGTTATCAAATGTGGTTGTTTATTGTTGTTGGTGGTGTTTTTTTGTCTTGTTTTTTTGTTCCCCCCCCCCCCCCCAGTGAGAGTAATTCTGGCCATGTAAGCTTGGGCAAGCCTACTGAATTTTCTAGAATACAGTCTCTCATTTATAAAATGAAAATAACAATGCCTGGCTTGCATGATTGTTCTGGGTATTAGAAGAGAAAACATAGAGCACAATGCATGACAGATAGTAAAGTGTCAAGTTTTTAACATGATATATAAACTGTGCAAAGGAAACAAACCAACAAACATCGCTGGGGTTCTTGTCCCAGCCTTGCAAAGGGTTCAGCATTCCGGAGAAAGGGGCTGCACATAGAAGGAGTCCAAGGATGCTTTTATTCAACACGATTTATCCTAAGGCAAGGTGGAAATATATACTTCAAAGGGTACAGAGCATCGTCAGTTTGGGGAATAGCCTACTTCTGTTAAGGTGTTTGGCCAACAGGAGGCAATAAAATGCCCTGAGCTGTCTGGCAGTTAACAATCATCCTATTCAGGTTTGGGGGAAGTGCAGTTTAGCCATTTCCAACAGGTAAACTACATATGTGGCTCACCCTTGTTGAGCCCTCCAAGCTTCACCAACTTTTGGCGAAACTCTTGTAATTATTACATGCTGTAATTGGTTCTCAGCACATATCAAAAACATCCCATTTGAAATTGGGTAGCAACTGTTTCTTCTCAGCATTGGAAGATTTTTATAATTAGTACAGATTTGTATATTTTCCCTCTTTATAATTACAAACTTCTTGTAAAGGGGAATGGTATACTTTACTAGATTTGTTGGCTTACGCTTCCATAATCTTCATGCATAATAGAATATGGATGTGCCTAATAATATTATAAGTGAAAATTAGAATGCAGTGGAAACTAATTAAGTCCTGTTTGGCAGAGAAATAGAGGTAAAGAAAGATTAAGTAAATTGCTTAGTCACACTGAAAAATAAGTGAGGAGAGGAGAGAATAATAAGAGAGAGGTGTAATAAGAAAGACTAGAGGACCAGAAATAGGTTCCAGTACCTTGTGACCCGATCAACATTTTTTTCTCTCAGGTTCCACTGATACTTGCACTGAAAAGAGAGGGGGAAAATGTTCTTTTTTGAGTCCTAAAATTCTTGAGGATGGCTTCAAAACAAATTAACATCATTTTAACATGTAATGTATCTAAAAACACAACTTCCTCTTTCCATTTTGCTTCCTCATAGTTGCCCTGAGCTCATAAGACTCCCCCTCTTCTGACTTCTCTTACCCCTAGTTGGTCTGGCCTTCTCTATTGGGGGCTTATCAATTGTTTCAAAACTGATGTATAAATCTGTCTGTCATCCAGTGCATGAAGTCGGCCCAAATATCTTATCTTCAGGAAATCAAAGATAACTAGAAAAAAAAGTCTTCTCAGGCTCACACTTCTGGATTCCAATACATATTTAAGTGATTATTGCATACTAGATGCCTGGTTCACAAAATCCTTGCATGGGGAGGGGCTCCCCTCAACCCAACCTGCATCTTCTCCAATCCAGGACATCCCTCTCATAATCCAGGACCAGTGGCTCCTAACTGCTCCTAACTGGCTGCCTGCCTGATCACCCCTAACTACGCCCCCTGTTGGCCTAGTCACCCCCAACTGCCCTCCCTGCCAGCCTTGTCACCCCTAACTGCCCACCCACCAGCCTGGTTGCCCCTCACTGCCCCCATATGGCCTGGTTGCCCCACACCGCCTGCTTTTCCAGTCATTTGATAGTCCCTCACTAACACCCCTTCCGGCCAGGTCGCCCCATGCAGCCCTCTGTTCAGTCATTTGGTCATCCCTCACTAACCCCTCTACCAACTTGGTTGCTCTGTAGAGCCCACTACTCAGTCGCTTGGTTGTCCCTCACTAAACCCCTTGCCAGCCTGGTCACCCCACAAAGCCTGTTTGGTTGTCTGTTCAGTTTTCTGTTGGGTTGTTTTGGTTATGATGGTAGTGCCCATGAAAATACTACTATCAGGTTCACATTAATCTGCAATTACATTTATTTTCCCATGCAGGCTCTGAACCTAAAATTATTTTTTATACAATACTAACCAAGCTGATATAGTAATTTATATAACACTTTGCATTAACAGTTTTATTCCACTGTCAGTATACTGTATTTGACATGGTAATGAGAAGTTAATTTGATTCAGTGCACTAAGTTCTGAACTTACAATGAATGGGTATAGAGTTTCTCTTCTGGTTTAATGTACTGCACTGCAGGATGATCCTCTGGGTACTTTAGGGCACCCATTAAGGATACTTTATTCATACAACCTACCCCAACACACACACCCAAAATCATCCTTCAAACTTCAAGGTACGAATTCATGGTACACGACAGGAGTCTCCTTGCTGCCTTGGAGAGGAGAAGAGCAGCAAGCATAACAATTACTATGCACATTCTTCAAACCATGATATTTTGGTCATTTTGTGAGATGTTTTGGATGCAGGATATTCCATTACAAGATCATTTCAGAGGTCTTTTTATATCTATTAATCAAATTTTTGCAGTAATATGACTTAAAGAACAGTTAAAAGCCATCAGAAATCAGAAAAAAAATGAGCCCCCAGCAGTTGCAAGCATTTTAGATTGATAGGATGGATTCCTGAATACCTAGCTGACTACAAGTTCCCTGGGAAATCTGGGCATATCTGAAATATACCATTGTTTTAGGCTAATTTGTGTCCCCTCCAAATTCACCTATTGAAATCTCAATCCCCAGTAATTCGGAATGTGACTGCATTTGAGGTAGGATCTTTAAGGAAGTAAATTAAAGTGAGATCCTTAGGTGGGACCTTTATCCAGTCTGACTGGTGTCCTTATAGGCAAAGGAAATAAGATCCAGAGAGAGATACCAAGGGCATATGTGCACATTAGGATTATCATTTGAAGAAGCAACAAGAAGATGGTCTCTTCAAGCCACAGAGAGAGGCTTCAGAAGAAGTCATACCTACAGATACATGGACCTTGGACTTACAAACTTCAGAACAATGAGACATATATTTCTGATGTTAAATCACGCTGTCTGTTATGGAAACCTACCAAATTCATATACCTTTATACATGGAATTCTGTATCAACATCTTCATGAGTTGTTTGAATTATTTACCATATTTCTTAAACTGAAAGAAAAAAAAACAGCTAATATGCCAAACAGCATACCTAATTGGTTAATCTACTGGCATTTTGTAAATGCTTGTCTCTCCATTTCATTTTGCAATGTTGATGACATTGTGTTTCTATTCCCTTCACATAAAAATGTGATTTACACTGTTTTTCAGCTTTCTCACTGACTTCTTCACTATTGATTTCTCTTTTATCATTGCAGACTTGCTATTTCTAGAACATTGTGTTCATCTTCCTTATAACCTTTACATTCTTTGTAAGGAAATGATATGCACTCCCATGTGTAAAACTGTCAACTGTCTGCTTAAATCTCCAAATTTATGCCTCCATTCTTACTATTTTCAGTCTGATAAAATATTCTTCTATAAGTTTATGACATTATGTGATATTTTAACATATGTCAGGAAACATGTGATGGACATATAACTAATCCTATATTATAAAAGGGTAATATGCAAATCAACCAAATGCCAAACAGCCAAACAACCATCCAAACGACCATGCTATGACACCCACTGGTGCCAGGTCAGCCAAAGCAGATGCGATGTGATTGGTCAGGGGCCTGGCCATCGCCCAATGATTACCTCACAAAAGAAGGCCCAGGCCACCAGCTGGTGGGGAGATCAATCCAGGCACAGGGGGAGGGTCGGGGGGGCTCCACGATTGCCCCAAAGAGGGAGGCCTATGTCACTAACCAGTGGGCAGGGCCTCCCTCTGCAAGAGAACCCAGGGGCCCAGGTGCTGGAGGGCAGCCAGTGACAGTAGCCAGGGGAAGGAAGGACTACTCTTGCACACATTTCGTGCATCAGGCCTCTCATAAGTCATAATAATAAAACAAATACTCATGGAGCATACTCATTCTTAAGATATATAATTTTGCCAATTCTGTTGAAGTCATGCTTTTATTTAATCCTATCTTCCTACATTCTCACTGGAAATAGTCACCACCCTAGATTTTATGTTTATCTTTACCATGCAACCTAAAAAATCCTAGACCATTTTAGGTATTCCTAAATGACATGTAACTTTGTTTTTATATAATATCATGTGTCTTTTTTCCACTCCAAACTAAGTTGTATTTAGATACACCGATGTTGTTTATAACTGCAGTTTTCTATTGTTAGAGCATTATAATATTTTAAGTAATTCACCCAATGTTTGAGATTACATATCTTACAGAAACACAAGCCAAGAATGTTATAACAAAGTCTGCTGATTCTTAAACCTAAGACCAAAACATTATCTAAAGTTACCTTTAACTTTTCCTAATTTCAACATATATTCAAATAGTCACAAACCTTGCTGGTTCAATCTATAAGCTGTTATCTTCTCTTCATCCCCTACCATACACAGTGCAAGTTTTAGCCTTTAGCAGTTTGTGCTTGATCATTACACTGGCTTTCTAACTGGTGCACATGCCACCACCTTTATTCCCCCACCCCCAGTAATCCAGGCCACTCACAATCTTCTTAAACCTTAGTAATTTGCCTTTTCCTACAGAACTCATCTCAAACTACCTCATCTTGCGTTCAAGATTCTTGATGACTACATATCGATATTCTAGTTATCAGAGTGACAAATGCTTTTTCATGATCACATATTCAATTCATGGGAGATAGAGCCCCACACATTGGTTGCTAGACCAGAGCACATACATCTACATCATGAATAACATGATGAATTTATTTTAAATTAAATTAAAATTTCTTTTGAGAGCCAAATTTTTAAACTTAAACTTCTTCTAACACCACTTCAAAATAGAATCGCTCAGGCTGTGGTATTTTGTGGAAGAGCCACACTCAAGGGGCCAAAGAACCACAAGTGGCTTGCGAGTTGCAGTTTGCCAACCATGGACCTAGATGAATGTGTCTCTGAGTACCAACAGTCCATTTTATTATTCCACTAGACGCCTGATGCACAAAATTTGTGCAAGAGTAGGCCTTCCTTCCCCTGGCTGCTGGCACTGGATTTCCTCTGGCACCCGGGACCCATGCTTCTTTCAGCCACCAGCAGGCACCCAGGACCTGAGCTTCCCTTGCAGTCCCAGCTTTGTCAGGAAGGTCATCTGGAAGGACATCTGTTCTAATTAGCATATGAAATTTTTATATTATAGATAAGGCTGGTTTCTTTTGGAAACTCAAGTCCATATAAGACTAGTGAATCCCATGAGCATCAATGCAGTGCCTTACTTCTTTTGAGGTAAAATTATTTTCCCAGTAAGGGATTCAATGACAGTATTTCACTACAGTGAAAAAGATATTCAAAGAAACCACTGTTCATGTTGCTGTCATTAGCTCTGTGCCCTGGAAGAAATAGCACTATACAGCATAACTGTTTATTTCATTGAAGACAAGTTGCTGACCCCTCCACAAGTTGCTGACCCCCCACAATGAAATAAACCTGCCCTGGGGGCAGGATGGCTTCTGTTGGAGTATGGTATTGTATTGGAAGGTCAGGATTGGACCTGTTCTAAGCGGTTTCTGTCCTTCAGATTAGTCTTAGAGAAGAAGGGTTCATAAGGCGGGGATTCTATGGCCATTTTGTTCATGTAAACCCATTTATAAGCCTAATGTGACTTTCTTACCAAAATCTCCAGCGCTGTGATTCTCTTATTGAGGAATCAACAGGCTTCATAAAACATTCAGAATAGCCTCAGGCATTTTTAGCAACACTGGATCTGCTGAGTTTTAAGAGAAGGAGGTAGAGTCATTCATGTTATTACTTAGACAAGCTGGAAAATTGTTGTGTTCTCTGGAATTCACTGAACTAGTTTGGTGAATATGGACTTGTTTATCAAGGACTGGGTCTCTTAATGGTGAGAGTTATCTTTACCTTGTAACAGGGAGTATCCTATTATGACCCAGAAACTGAATCCTAGTGATGTCAGACACAAAATAGTACTAATAATACTACCTGTGTGATTCTATGGGTATAAAGTTTAGAAACTGGCAAAACAAATTGGTGTTGAAATAAAGATAGTGTTTGGCTTTGGTAACGAGTGGCAATAGTGAACAAGGGAGTATTTGTTTTGAAATTCTTTTAATTTTCAATTTTTTATTTCATGTGGATGGGTCCAGTGGTATATGTACTTTCTAAAAACCACATCAACTGATTAACTAAAGATTTTGTCTTTTCTTTAATGATATCATACTTTGATTTTTTAAAATCACTGAAAATACCAGGCAGATCTCTTAGAAGGACTAGTAAAGCATGAACTCCAGGCTAAACATAAACACCCTGAGATATTCTACCAGGATGGGTCAAAGGGAGGTAACACTGCTGCTCCCTGGCAGTACCCTGAATCATCCTGCAAAAATGGCTATTTTAGGGAATGCTCATCACAGCTTCTGCTGCCTCCCATCAGTAGACTAAGGCTCAGAAAGAGCCTCCCTTAAAAATCATTCCTCTGTGAGGTATGTAATCCTAGCTGCCTGAGAAATTGTGAAAGGTAGTCTTTTTGTTTTGCTTTTAATTCTTCCTTGATATGTGATAAATGATCAGATGTATTAAGGGAATATGACAGATGTGAGCTGTCATGAATGACAGATAATAGTGTACTCTGTATTGTGCTGTTCATATTGACATACTCTTCCATTTCTAGACTGGCCTTAGATTTTTATAGTTTTAGTTTTGATAATCCTATTTCTTCTGAGTGCATTGTGTTATCCTAACACATTCTTAAATATTCTTATATTAGCTATTCTACAAATTCCACTCTGTCTTTAAAGATGAAATGGATTTTTCATCCTTTGGTATTGTCATAGCATGATATCCACACAGTTCATACTTCTCTTTGCATGTTGCACAATGTTTTGTTTCATCCATGCTTATCTCCTCTGCTACATCAGGAAGTCCATGAAGCAAGAAACTTTACTGCTATCTGACATATATGTTATCTCAGAGAGGAAGGTAGAAGGCGAGAGAGATTAAAACATCAGTGATGAGGGAGAATCGTTGATCAGCTGCCTCCTACATGCCCCAAACTGGGGATCAAACCCACAACGTGGGTATGTGCCCTGACCTGAAATCAAGCTGTGACCTCCTGGTTCATAGGTTGATGCTCAACCACTGAGCCATGCCGGGGGGCTATTATTTCTATTTTTATGATCATACCTGGATTTCCCCATTTCTTTGATAAGCATTTATTAAGTTAGGACATTCTAATTGCCAGTCACAGAGGTAGCTATAAAAATAAAATAATAAAAATTCAAACAAATGAGTCTTATATTCTAAATCAAGTCCCAGATGCAAACAAGTAATTAAAGTATTGCAAAAAAATATCAAAATAGAAGCATAAACAAAAGTTTGTGGGAGTCCAAATAGGAAACATGTCTTTCTTATATCAAGGATGATTTTATAAAGGTACTCAACAAATATGTGTAGTAAATAATTGAAATTGTTCAAAATATTTTGTCATATTTTAAATGAAATTTAAATCTCTGCTATTTTTATTTTACTTTATTTAGAGAACTAGGGGCCTGGTATATTAATTTGTGCACTGGTGGGGCCTGCTGGCCAGCCCTGATTGGGGACGATTGGGCCGGGGGAAGGGACGTGGGAGGTCGGCTAGCTTTGCCTTCTGGTTGAACTCCTAGCTGAACTTCTGGTTGAACTCCCGGTGGAGGGGACAATTTGCATATTAGCCTTTTATTATATAGAATACTGATATATGTCACCTTGTTTACATAAGAAATGGAAGAAAAAGAATTACTTCACGCCCTTCATAAGAGAATCTTTTATCACTCCTATAATTATGTTACTCTTATCCTTATATCCTTTTTGTCCTTATATTATTCTATGTTGAGCTAAGTATAGTTATTATCAGTCAATAAATTAATATTAAATTTCAAACTGTCCTCATTTATTTGTCACATACTTATTAATTTATTCACTAGTGCAATTATTCAAAACCATTCCGGTGACAGCACCATTGTAGGTTTTGGGATATAATAAAAAATTGCATTAAAGAAGTTTGCTTCTGTGGATATTGCATTTTATTAAGAGAATATAGACAACATGCAATGCTGTCTGTAAAATACAGAGGATGTTAAGATGAGTAAGTAAAGTACAGAGATTGTTAATTGGTGACAAAAAATAGATATGTGTGTGTCAGAAGAGTATTTTATTAAGATAGAGGCCAAGCCAGTCTTCACTGAGAACACGACTGATGACAGATCCTAAACAGAAATTCCAAATGATTGAGCGTGGTCAATTTGCATGTAAAGAGTAAGTCTCAAAATCAGAGCTAGAAAGTTTTTGCATGCCTCAGATAGTGTTATTTCTCCATGCCCTTATTGCTGACCTATTTTAGAAAGCTCAACTATGGAGATGTTTCATTGGAAAGTTAAATGAATCCAAAAGAAATATGTTCTTTCCAATTGTGAGATTTATGTGTTTTCATTACCTTTTTAAAAACTTTGTCTTCATTAGAAATTGTCCTAATCACTAGAACTAGAAAATATAATTTTATGGAAATGGGATAGATCACATAAATTGTGTTCAACGTTGCAGAAAACAATACATAAACTGTATAAAATAAATATTTAAGATTGGATGTATATTTTTATGAAGCAAACATTTTAAATTCATGGTGTGGAATTTTAACACACCCCCTCCCCTCATATTTAAGTGCAAAAAGAGTGTGTTCACACATTTATGTTTATGTGTTATACTTTTTCATTTTGAAATTGCTTTGGGAAATTGAATATGCCTTTTTTTCCTTCCTTTAATACAAGGTGAACAATTTTGTGGTTTTCTGCCTGGAGGATGCATAATTTTAGATCTCAAGTATTCAGTGATGTTTTCAGGGCATTAGAACAAGAACTATTAACCTCAATACTTTATGGAAAGGTGAATGTGAGAAACTATATTAAAGAAATGAATGTAATATCTTCTGGAATCAAATTTAATTCGATA
The DNA here is from genome assembly GCA_963924515.1 of Vespertilio murinus. Taxonomy (NCBI): domain Eukaryota; kingdom Metazoa; phylum Chordata; class Mammalia; order Chiroptera; family Vespertilionidae; genus Vespertilio; species Vespertilio murinus. The sequence continues at coordinate 176,556,173 of OZ004705.1, read as the reverse complement.
AATAGTAGATCAATTTGAATTTGTTCAAAGGTTTCCAAGTGATAGTAACTAGTGTTTTAGTTCTTTGTGGCTACAAATACCACAAACTTGGTGGCTTCAAACAACAAAACATTATTCCCTCACAGTTTCTGGAAGCCATAAGCTTACTGTGATTTTCAGGGAGCCAAAGTCAAGGTGCTGACAGAACAGTGCTCTCTCTGGAGGCTTAGAGGCAAACCTGACCCTTGGGTCTCAGCTTCTGGTGTCTGCCAACATTGCTAGCCTTGTGGTTGCATCACCCAATCTCTGCCTTCCTGGTCATATTACCTGCTCCTTGTCTGGGTGTCAGTTCTCCCTCTGACTGTATCAACTGTACCTGTAATGATGCTGTGATTGGATAGAAAGATGAGCTGGATAATCCAGGAAAGTCAGCCACTGTTAATATGCAGAACTTAATCGCATATGCAAAGACATTTTTTTCCCTTTAAAATTACATTTACAGGTTCCAGGAATTAAGACCAGATATGGTTGGTGGCAATTATTCAACCTACTATAAGCAGTCATTTAAAAATATTTAAAAATTATATGTAAATAAAATAGCAACAAATGATGATAGTGCAATCCTAGTATTTCTTCTACAACGACTTGACTATGTTGCAGACTATAGCAATGCTGCTCTGCAGCACCGTAGCAGTGGAAAAGACATCGAAGAATGAAGTGTTCAGTCAAATGAAGATAATATCCTCCATATAATCATCAGTGGATAATATATTTTAATCTCATTAGTTTTATAGTTTAAAATGTCTTTGAGGATAAAAAAAGTCTCCAGTTTTCATCTTGCAACTTAACACTTAATGAGAAACATGATATTTTATGTTGCCTAGACTATGGCATAACTGTCATTTTCATACATTGCTTATGGCATTTTACATTGCCATAAAACTTTTCAAAATAGCCGAGCTCTATGCATTGAGGAAAACATATATTTATAAGCTTCAACATGCAAATTCAGTCATAGGGATATTTCCTAGAGAAATATCCTTATATACAGAAAATCTTAACACATATTATTTTAATAATAAAACTTTGGAAATAATCAAATGCCTCTCAAATAACATAGTTATGTTATGGTATATAGTGAATTTAGTAAAGCACATCTATTGAAATTATAGTTTTGACTATATTTAAGTATCAGAGTGAATTAATAGACAAATAGTTATTGCAGTAAAATGGTATAATCACTGATTTTAGCAATACATTTTTATATTTATGTTTGCTTATTTTTATAATAACAAAACATATTTAAATTTATTTGTTTTTCTTCCTAGCATCTTAAACTTAACTCATAATTTTTCAGGATTTTCAATTACAGTGTTTCAAAATTCATTCTTATACATGCATTTTGTTTTGGCAAAGTCATTATTACACAGTTAATGTTCTTGATTTCCTTGCTGGCACCCTTCCATGTAACTGGCAAGCTCTTTTTTTTTTTTTTAGCTCACATCTTGTCATTGAAAACAGAGAATACTTTCTGTGAAATCCAACACCTGTGTTTGGACAGGTAGATCTCTAGCAAACCAAAGACATTTATACACTTTCGTTGGAAGTCTTAAGTTCACATTTAGCAACTGCATACATATTTATTGGGTTCACACGTTACCAATAATAATCTCAAATATATGTTTTTATACAATTGTGTATTTTATACAATCCTATACAAACTATAAACTGTTCCTACTTTTTTTTCCGAGTAAATTTCATTAACCCAATGCTATTTAAAAAATAATTTAATTTATTGTTTAACCAATTTGAAAGCCTAAAATCATTAGTTTATTTATAACTTAATCATCCTATCATTTTAAAAACATATTTGTTTTAAGGAGATTCTACCTGATAAAGTCATAATGTGGCTTGACATTAATATTTTTTTAAAGCTTCCATGATAGGCAATCTACAAATACCTGACGCTCTTCCTTCTTTTTAGTGGAACTTTTATCCTGACTACTATGGTATATCTGGTATTATGAAAAACTGATATGTAAAATTACACTTCAGCTTAAACTGGTTTGGCTCAGTGGATAGAGCATCGATCTGCTGACTGAAAGGTCCCAGGTTCGATTCCGGTCAAGGGCATGTACATCGGTTGCGGGCACATCCCCGGTAGGGGGTGTGCAGGAGGCAGCTGGTCCATGTTAATCTCACATCAGTGTTTCTAGCTCTTTATCCCTCTCCCTCCCTATCTGTAAAAAAATCAATAAAGTATATTTTAAAAAAATAAAATAAAATTATACTTCATGTAATTTGCAATTATAGAACTAGAGACCATTATTATCATTCCTTATCTTTTTTCACACCTGTACCCCACCCCATCTTTACTCCATAATACTAATTTTATTTTTTATCACTTCTCTATTGAGATTATTTTTCCTTTAAGCCTGCATGCAATCAAAGGACGTGAGACTTTCACTAGTGACAGGTATCTGGAGAAATTCAGTTTAAACTGTTGCTTAACAGCTAATGCCTACAGGTTTCAAAAGCCCTGTCTCTGTACACATGTTCACTTTTGGCTGACGTGATCCTAACTATTGGCTATGGGATTCCTAGATAAATGAGTGTAAATATTAGAGCACCATCACAGCCTTAGTACCACTGACAGTTGTGTTTCTTATTAAAAAAAAAAAAAAAAAAGTCATGCACTAACTGGTATGGTTCAGTGGATAGAGCATTGACCTGCAGACTGAAGGGCTCCAGCTTCAATTCCAGTCAAGGACATGTACCTTGGTTGCGGGCAAATCCCCATTGGGGGGAGTGTGCAGGAGGCAACTGATTATTGTTTCTTTCTCATCCATGTTTCTAACTCACTATCCCTCTCCCTTCCTCTCTGTAAAAAAATCAATAAAATATATATATTTTAAAAGTCATTAACTATTAAATGATGGAACTGAGATTCAAACCCTCAGAGCTTCTGCCCTAGGCTTTCTTTAAAAAAAAGTCATTTATCTGGTGTGAACAGATCCCATGCATAGTATCATTCTTTTTGGATGCTCACAACATTAATGATCATTTTATGGTCTTTACAGTTTGCAGTCTTTAAACTTTATCTCCAGTATTAGTTTTAAAATAAAAATATTAAATAGCATGAGTATGATCATTCTTTTTAAGTCGTTATTTCTAGCCTGTTCTGATAAAGTGAACTTGATATTTTACCATAAGTTATCTTACATTTAGAGGAAATACTTGCACATTTTTAGAGAAAGTTTCCAAAGTTTTTCTGAATATAGAAATTGTGCTGTGACTAAAAGAGATCCTCAGAGCCCTGGATCTTCCATGGTCAGAGTGTAGGCCAGGCACCAGAGGATTGTTGGTTCCATTCCCAGGCAAGAGCATGTTCCTGGGTTGCAGGTCAGATCCCTGCCCCAGGTATTGGCATGGGTGGGAGGCGGCCAATCAATGTGTCTCTGTCATATCGATGTTTCTCTCCCTCTGTTTACTCTCTTCCATTCTTTCTAAAATCAACGGAAAAATATCCTCACTCCTTGGATAAGGATTAAAAATATATATTGAGAGAGGAGAGAGAGAGAGAGAGAGAGAGAGAGAGAGAGAGAGAGAGAGAGATCCTCAAGACACTCTTTTCTATGTCTTTCATATAATTTACAATCCTTGGAAGACTCAGTATATGAGATTATGTATTCAAATGAACAGAAAACTTAAAAATTTATAATTTCTAGAAAACCCTGTCTATTGGAGAAGAACCAAGATGGTGGCCTAGGTAGTCTCCTATGCTGCCACCTCATCAACTATTTAATAATAATAATAGTAATAATAATAATAAAACAAAAATCAAAAAGACTTCACCAAAAACTCAGGAAAGCTGGAGGAGTGGAGTATCTACAAATAGAAAGAAAGATAGAGGCTCACGGATCAGACTGAGAGCGCAAAGCACTGAGATAGGGAAATGCCTACGTGGTGGCAGGAGGGGAGGAATTCCTGATTGCACGGAACCCTTTCTGACTGTACTGAACCCCAACTCCAGCCGAAACCCCATGGTCCCAGGCTCATACGGGTGGAGTCTGGACTGTAGAGAAAGGCACCCAGAGACTCAGAGACTGGGAGACCAGGGACCCGGGAGCCACAGCCAGCAGGGTCTACAGTCGTGCTCCAGTGAGTACGCGCAGAGGTCTGACCTCGGAAGCTGCCACCGCCTCTCTGTAGCAGAAGGAGTCAGAAGCTCCAGACTACCAGCCTAAGTCCAGGCGAGCCCCTGGGGCACCCACGCTCTTGCCTGGGGAACCTGGGACCATCAGGAGGAAACTTAAGGAAGCCGCAGAAGGCAGAGATTAGGAGGAAACTCAGGCGAGTGCACAAAGTCATGGTGGAAGCCAAGACTGTCAGTTCAGCCCTGAGACTCCACCCCATCCAAGCTGAGCAGAGGCTTCTGCAGTTTTTCAAGTCTGATCCTATAAGACTGTTTCCAATACAGAAGTTATCCCAGAGTAGACACAGCTGATACCCACATCCAATTGGCCTGAAGGTCAATTCACAACAATAAAGATTTAGCTACATCAAGGCTGTGCAGGCAGTCTACAAAGGGGAGCACCAAGAGTGTCTACCTCAGGTGACTGGGGAGGCTGACCCACTGGGCCATATAGGACACCAAACACACAAAGCCATCCCACCAACTCTGAAAAACAGTGAAAATGCCTGCCAAGACAAGGAAATAGATCTCAAACGAAAGAGATGGAAGATATAGAGTTCAGAACTACAGTTCTAAGGTTATGCAAGAATATCCTAGAAAAGGTCGATAAACTTCATGAGACCCAACTAAAAAGTATACATACTGGTAAACTGACTAAATTGGAAAATATCATGCAGAGATCCAACAGCAGAATGGAGGAACACAAGAATCAGGTCAAAGAGCCAAAAGACACTCCTTTGGAGAAGCAAGAAGAAAAGAGAATCCAGAAAGTTGAAGATAGTGTAAGGAGCCTCTGGGACAACTTCAAGCGCACCAACATCAGAACTTTGGGGGTGCCAGAAGAAGAGGGAGTGCAAAATACTGAAAACATATTTGAAGAAATAATATCAGTAAACTTCCCTCACCTGGTGAAAGAAATAGACTTACAAGTACAGGAAGCATACAGAACCCCAAACAAGAGGAATCCAAAGAAAAATTCTTGGAGACACATCATCATCAATATGTCAAGGGTAAAGGACAAAAAGATCTTACAAGCAGCAAGAGAAAAGCAGTTGGTTACCTATAAGGGAACACCCATAGATAGGACTATCAGCTGATTTCTCAACAGAAACCATGCAGGCCAGAAGGGAGTAGCAAGAAATATTCAGTGATGAATAGCAAGAACCTACAACCAAGATTACTGTATCCAGCAAAGTTATCATTCAGAATTGAAGGGCAGATAAAGAATTTCACAGATAAGAAAAAGTTAAAGGAGTTCATCACCACCAAACCAGTATTATATGGAATGCTGAAAGGTATTACATAAGAAGAGGAAGAAGATCAAGTGAATTAAAAATCTGAGGAATAGAATAAACTGGTGAATATAATAGAATCAGGGTCAAAGAAAGGGAATGGATTGATAATTATCAGGGTGAAAGGGGTATGGGGGTGCAGAAAGAGACTGGATTAAAATCGTATAACCTATGGATGAGGACAATGGTGGGGGAGGGGGTAAGGGCAGAGGGTGGGGTGGGAATCAGGTGGAGGGGAGCTATGGGGAAGAAAAAGGAAAAACAATTGTAATACTCTGAGCAATAAAAATTTATTAAAAATTATAATTTCTAATGTCAACATAGAAAAAACATTCAAAAGAATGCATGAAAATAATTTTTGTTATGAGAATGAATGGTAATATGCAGATGACTTTATGGCCTTCTGAAGTTATTAAATGTCTGATGAATTATTTTATAAGAAAATTCATTTCCTCCCTGGCTGGTATGGCTATGTGGATAGAGTGTCCGCCTGCAGACTGAAGGGTCCCAGGTTTGATTCCAGCCAAGGTCACATGCCCGGATTTTGGGTTCCCAGGAGGGAGTGTGCAGAAGGCAGCCAATCAATGAGTCTCTCTCATCATTGATGTTTCTATCTTTCCTTTCCCCTTTCTGTCTGAAATCAATAAAAAAATTGAAAAAAAGAAAATTTATTTTCATTATCTATTATTTAAGAAATTTTAACTATGTCTTTTTTCCTTGGCTATGAATGATTCATTAATTAAATGTTCTTTAGCTAATTATGGACTAAAGTCATTTTTTATTCTTCAGCTTCCCTCACCTCGATTTTAGAAATTTAGGTCCCTAATGACTAATTCCAACTTTATATCTCAGACTGTAAAGTTTATGCTAAAGATTAACAACACAAAAGTTGTATTGTTTCAGAGTATATTAAAATTTTTAGATTTTTTAAATAAATCTTTATTGCTCAGATTATTACAATTGTTTCTCCTTTTTCTCCCCCATAGCTCCCTTCCACCTGATTCCCACCCCACCCTCTGCCCTTACCCTCTCCCCCCACTATTGTCCTCATCCATAGGTTATACAATTTTAATCCAGTCTCTTTCTGCACCCCACACCCCTTTCACCCTGATAATTATCTATCCACTCCCTTTCTTTGCCCCTAATTCTATTATATTCACCAGTTTATTCTATTCCTCAGATTTTTAATTCACTTTATCTTCTTCCTCTTCTTAAGTAATACCTTTCAGCATTTCATATAATACTGGTTTGGTGGTGATGAACTCCTTTAGCTTTTTCTTATCTGTGAAGCTCTTTATCTGTCCTTCAATTCTGAATGATAACTTTGCTGGATACAGTAATCTTGGTTGTAGGTTCTCGCTATTCATCACTTTGAATATTTCTTGCCACTCCCTTCTGGCCTGCATGGTTTCTGTTGAGAAATCAGCTGATAGTCCTATCTATGGGTGTTCCCTTATAGGTAACCAACTGCTTTTCTCTTGCTGCTTGTAAGATCTTTTTGTCCTTTACCCTTGACATATTGATGATGATGTGTCTCCAAGAATTTTTCTTTGGATTCCTCTTGTTTGGGGTTCTGTATGCTTCCTGTACTTGTAAGTCTATTTCTTTCACCAGGTGAGGGAAGTTTACTGATATTATTTCTTCAAATATGTTTTCAGTATTTTGCACTCCCTCTTCTTCTAGCACCCCCATAGTTCTGATGTTGGTGCGCTTGCAGTTGTCCCAGAGGCTCCTTACACTATCTTCAACTTTCTGGATCCTCTTTTCTTCTTGCTTCTCCAAAGGAGTGTCTTTTGGCTCTTTGACCTGATTCTTGTGTTCCTCCATTCTGCTGTTGGATCTCTGCATAATATTTTCCAATTTAGTCAGTTTATGTATACTTTTTAGTTGGGTCTCATGAAGTTTATCGAGCTTTTCTAGGATATTCTTGCATAACCTTAGAACCATAGTTCTGAACTCTATATCCTCCATCTCTTTTGTTTGAGATCTATTTCCTTGTCTCGGCATTTTCACTGTTTTTCAGAGTTGGTGGGATGGCTTTGTGTGTTTGGTGTCCTATATGGCCCAGTGGGTCAGCCTCCTTAGTTATCTGATGTAGACACTCTTGGTGATCCCCTTTGTGGACTGCGTGCACAGCCTTGTTGTAGCTAAGTCTTTATTGTTGTGAATTGACCTTCAGGCTAATTGGATGTGGGTATCAGCTGTATCTACTCTGGGACAAATTCTGTATTGGAGACAGTCTTATAGGATCAGACTTGAAAAACTGCAGAAGCCTCTGCTCAGCTTGGATGGGGTGGAGTCTCAGGGCTGAACTGACAGTCTTGGCTTCAGCCCTGCCCTTCTGCACTCGCCTGAGTTTCCGCCTGACCTCTGCCTTCAGTGGCTTCCCTGAGTTTCCGCCTGACCGTCCCAGGTTCCCCAAGCAAGAGCATGGGTGCCCCAGGGGCTGGCCCGTACTTGGGCTGGTCTCTGTAGTCTGGAGCTTCTGACTCCTTCTGCTACAGAGAGGCCGCCCCCTTGTACAGAGAGGAGGCGGCAGCCTCCGCGGTCAGACTTGGAGCTTCTGACTCCTTCTGCTCCGGAGGGGAGAGGCGGCGGTCAGACCTCAGCGCGTTCTCATTTGCTCAAGCGTGACTGTAGACCCAGCCGGCTGCGGCTCGCGGCTAGTGGCTCGCGGCTCCTGGTCCCGGTCTCCCAGTCTCTGAGTCTCTGGGTGCCTTTCTCCACCCGTAGGAGCTTGGGACCACGGAATTTCAGCCGGGGTTGGGTTCAGAACAGTAGGAAAGGGTTCCGTGCAATCGGGGAATTCCTCCCCTCCCGCCAGGCAGGTATTCGGCGGCTGTGTGCGCGAGCGTCTCCTACCTCAGCGCTTTTCGGCTCCCAGTCTGATCCGTGAGTCTCTCTCTTTCTTTCTAGTTGTAGCTATTTCACTCCGCCAGCTTTCCTGAGGTTTTGGTGAAGTCCTTTTTGATTTTAGTTGTTTTTTTAAATTAAATTGTTGATGAGGCAGCAGCTTAGGAGACTGCCTAGGCCGCCATCTTGGTTCCGGTCTCCGAAATTTTTAGATTTTTAAAATATTGCATTTAAAGTTCAAAAAGTTTGAGGTTTTTTTGTTAGGAAATAGAGTTAGTTAAAGGTTATTGTGGTAAAATATAGATTTATAGGTAGGTAGGTACATGGACTGATAGATAAGCACATATGTAGTTACTATTAAAATACTCTTTACTTTCAAGATGCCCAAGAGGATATTTAACAGTTACTAAGTTGTTTTCTTTTTATTCATATTTTTTTGGTAAATTTTTTGCATTACTCGAAAGGTAGGTGGTTATTTCTAATTACAGCACAAGTACAGTAATTACAGTTTATATGTTATTATCCCGAATCTACAGTGGATGTGTTTAAACAGCCAAAGAGCCATTAATTTTACTGTTCAAAGAAATGCTCATAATCTTTTTAAAATGTCATATAAAATATTCATTTCTAAATGCCCTACGGTGATTTCTGAATTTATTTAAAGTAGGCTGTTGATAGGTCTTTTTATAAATAAGCAATTCCACTGAATATATCATGGCCCATCACATTATACATTCTATAATTTCATGGATGAAAGGCCTACAGCTGATGTGCAAAAATGCCGCGCATATCTCAGCAGGTGAAGGGTTTGATTACACAGGATAATCAGTGTTATTATTTATAACAACTATTTATGTCTGTTATTTATTAAATCCCTATGACTCAAGTATCTATTTCTCCAGGATATATATTCAAGGGATATTTATAATAGGATATAGACCTTTTGAAAATTTTTATGGAATGGCCTGAATATGACCTTTTGCATTTAAACTCCCAGCTTCAATTGCTGCTAAACTAGTCAAAATTAAATTTTAAATTACATTGAGTTCCAAGGCATTTTGAAACCCAAATGTGTTTATATATTCAATAATAGTAAGGCGGATTTTTAAATTGAATATATTCATCTAATTCTAATGAGGTCAAATTAGATACTGATGGAAACAAAACCCCTACTTATTAGTTAATTCTTTTGTCCACTTCCTTTAAGTTTTTCACTTAATAATATTTATGGAGACAGGAGCAGTTCTGCTCATTGAGGATATGATGATGTCAAGAGATAAAAAAAAAAAAAAACTCCCATTTTCTAGTTGCTGTGAAAGTAACTTGAATGCTGTGAAAGAAAAAATACAATGAGAATATACAGTGTTGGAACCTGATCTAGTATAGGTAGTGAGAGCGATCTGAAAATATGGATAAGAACAACTCAATATTCAGTGGTATGAGGATGTATGTGTTTGCCTAAAGGAGAGATGCGAGTCGGCAGGAGGAAGTTTGGAGGCTCAGGCTGTTGCAAAGAGAAAGTACAAAAGGTGAAGGTCTTCAGAAGCCGTAATGTACTCTCATTTCCTGTGTGAGTGTGTGCGTCTGTGTGTGCATTTTATGTGCATGTGCCATTATGCCCCGGCAGTATGGCAGACTAATGATCTGGAGGATGGTTTATTTATAAATATATAAAGCATCTCTTCAATACATTGCTGGGTCTATAAGAAGTAAGGGACATGCTTTTCTAAAACAAACAAAACATAAATGGACAGCTACTGAAAACCTTCAACAAAAACAATATGTTGTTGGCTCTTAAAGCAAATTCCAATATCAGCATCAACCTGATGAACAAGGTTTTATAGCCATTTTTAGTAAACTTGAGACTTCAAAGGAGATTGGTAACTCATTCTAAACTTTTATTTTAAATTTTTTATTATTTAAAGTATTACATAAGTCTCCTTTTCCCCTCAGTGACCTCTCCCTGGCTACCTCCAAATCCAGCACACGCCCTCATCCCCCTACTGTCTGTGTCCATTGGTTACACTCATATGCATGCATACAAGTCTTTTGGTTGATCTCTTACTCCTGCACACCCCACCTTCCCTCATAGATTGGACAGTCTGTTCCATGCTTCTATGACTCTGGTTCTATTTTTGTTCATCAGTTTATGTTGTTCATTATATTCTACAAATGAGTGATATCATGTGATATTTATCTTTCTCTGACTGACTTATTTCACTTAGCATAATGCTTTCCAGTTCCATCCATGTTGTTACAGTGGTAAGAATTCCTTCTTTTTTTTTTTTTACTACAGCATAGTATTCCGTGGTGCAGATGTAACACAGTTTTCTAATCCACTAATATGCTGATGGGCACATATGGGAGAACATATTTGCTAATGTGATCTCTAATAAGGGTTTAATCTCCAAAATTTATGAGGAACTCACACAATTTAACAAAAGGAAGATAAACAGTCCAATAAAAAATGGGCCCAAAACCTAAATAGACTCTTTTTGAAAGGGGACATACAGAAGGCCAAGAGACATATGAAAACATGCTCAAAGTCACTAATCATTGGAGAAGTGCAAATCAAAATGAGATACCACCTTTTCTGTCAGAAAGGTTGTCATCAACAGATCAACAAAGGACAAGTGCTGGGGAGGGTGCAAAGAAAAAGGAACCCTCATCCACTGCTGGTGGGAATGCAGACTCCCAAAAAGATTAAAAAAGGAACTTCCATTTGACCCAGTAATCCCACAACTAGGACTATATTTCAAGAAATCAGAATACCAGTGAGAAAGGATATATGCACCCCTATGTCCATAGCAGCACAGTTTGCCATAATTAAGATTTGGAAGCAGCCTAAGTGCCCATCATTATACTCTTATTCCCCAACCCCCATCTGGCCACCCTCTGAAAAGACACAGGTTCAATGAAATCTTCTGGTCTCCCACATTTCAAAACAAGCTCATAAATAAAGATTACATAAGTGCATAGAACATAAATCACTTTGAATGAGAGTCAATAGAAACAAATAAAACAGATTTAGACTTTCAAGAATATTAGAAATGAAGTTACAGAAATATGACCTAAATGTGGATTAAATATTTAAAGCATTAAAAGTCAAATGATATAAATTAGCAATTACTTAGTCAGCTAGCAAAAGGATATTATTAAATAAATAAGGCATATTTAAAACATAACTATAAAGAATATATAATAAAAATATAAAGATTTGAAATAAAAATAAAATCTTAGTAAGTGAGATAAAGGCAAATTAACCCCATGTGTAGAGGCAACAATGCTAGGGTATAAGAAATAGTCTGAATGCTGGATAATGAGTAGGAAAATGGTAGAATAATGGCAAAATGCATATAAGATGAACTAAAACTTGCTATTTTTACTTAAATGGAATTCTCAAAGGAAGATATTGGGTGAAGAGAAAAGAAATAATATTTGTGGAGATGATTTCTGAGATATTTTTCAGACATATATTCATAGATACAGAAAAATTACTGTATACCAAAGAAAAAAAGCAGAGTTGCTTTCATTTTAGTAATAGCAAAAGTACATTAAAGACAAAAAAGCACCAAAAAGCAAAAAAGTTACAAAAAGAAAAGTAAAATGTCAGGTAAAAGAAATTATATATTAAACATAAAAATAAATTCAAGTTGTTACAGTAACCAGTTTAAGCCCAGAGAATGTCAGATTTTAAAAATCAACTTATATCTTATTCATTAAAGGTTCAAAACAAAAATACAGAATAGTGAAAAGTAAAATGAAAAATAAAATGATATGCAAGAAAATGTTCATCAAAAGAAATTACACAGAACATGTTACTACATAATGATAACATTTTAAATTATCAGTAAGTATAACATCTCTAAACTAATAGTATCATAATAAAATAGCTTCAATTTATATTGAGCAAGATTTCATAGTTACAGGAAAAATATTTAAAAGCCATTAATTACTAAATAATATGCTTTCTTGCTTTTTTTTTTTTTTACTGTTATTGTTAATCCTCACTTGACTCAACCAATAATATTTTTCCCATTGATTTTTAGAGAGTGGAATAAAGAGAAAAACATCCATGTGAGAGAAACACATCAACTCGTTGCCTCCTGCACATGCCCTGACCGGGGCCTGGGCCAGGGAGAATCCTGCGACCATGGGACATGTCCTTGACCAGAATTGAAGCTGGGTCCCTTCAGTTTGTCGACTGACACTCTATCCATTGAGCCAAACTGAGTAGGGCAAATAATATGCTTTCAATATGGATGTATCATAATTGTTTTAACACAAAAATTATCAACAACCCATAAAAATTGAACAGCATGGTGAATTAGCTTCATTCAATAAATATATAGAACCCAATAACCAACAATTAGCAAATAGACGTTACTTTTTAGGCCTACACGGTCATAGAAGTCACATTCTATGAAATCATATAAACCAGCCAATAAAATAAATTGAAAAAAGTAAGTAGGATGCCAAGAAAAAATAATCCTTATAAAAATGGTCCCTATGTATTTAAAAAATACATTCACATATGACTGTGAAATTAATAAAAAAAATATAATGGAAATTCAATTTTACTTTAAATTTTAATAAAAATACAATGCATAAAATTTTGAACTGAGTGAAAGCAGTTCTTCAAGAATTTTTTTTTCATGTTAAATGTTTATGTTTAGGGAACAAGAGCAATTTTTGTAAATATCCACAACCTACGTTTTTAGCTAAACTTAGAAAAAGAACTAAAACCAAAATGCAAAGGAAACAAATGCAGATACAATTTCCTTATGTTTATAAAAGCTTTCTTCAAAACCTACTCATTATGGTTAATGTTGAAAATTAGACAAAATCCTTTTAAAACAGAAACCAAACAAGGGTTTGCACTACCACCACCATGAATTAATATTTTCATGAAGGCTCTGACTAGTTCAATACATAGATAATTAAAAGACAAAACAAAGGGGAAAATTAATTTACAAAGAATGCAGAATTGCACACTAAAGAGAAAAAGAATCTATAGAAAGAACTAATCTAAGTCACTTTGTACAATTGACTTAGCAGACAGTTTTCAATGAGTGCTGAATAAAGTGAAAGGGAAATACGAAAATCTCAATTATTATTATTATTATCCTTTTTTATTACAAAACCAGGATGTGAAATGAATGAGAATTGGGAAGTACTTACAGGAAGCTGAATTGTTAAATGAGGGTTTTGTGTTTTCATTATTCATACAGTTCTTATTTTGTTATTGGTTTTGTTTTGATACTTGAACTCCCTTATATGCTGAGGGGAAAAGCTTGACCGAGATCATGATCAAGGTTACAGTTGAGTACACCAGGCTACAAAGCATGACTAATGATTTCTAGTCTAGTGCTTTCTCTACTATCTTGAGCTGTTTTTCCTTATTAGTCATGGTAGACACTTGTCTGTTAACACTGTTCATGTTTCTTTTACATAAAATCTTTTTTTCCGATTCATTTTGTATTATATTTTTTAAATGTGTTTATTTTTTTGTTTATTTTTATATGGTTAAAGTATTACAAATAGTACTATATATGTCTCCTCTTTTTTCTTCCCCAAGGATCTTCCCCCAGCTTTCCCTACCCCCCGGACATTAAATCTTACCCAATTATTCCATATTTGATTAAAAGTCAGATAAATTTGGGTTGTTGTAGCTAATTCAACATAATAATACAAAAATACAACATTTCACATATCTTGCCTTTGAATATTTAACTTTAAGCATAAATATTGACTTAGTTTACAACATTACATGTATACCTAGTTACTGAGATGATTGCAATCATTCACAGTTACACTCCTGTTGCTCAATTCTTTTCTACAGATAATCTTTCTTCAAAAAGGAAGACTCACTTGGGACTGACAGAGCTAAATCCATCTGTTAAAATATTTCATTATAATTGTGTTTACAAACATTCAGCCTTGTCCAAGAGGGATTTCCAGCCAAGCCGTAAATCCGCAGCTCTTGAGAGGGTGGACGCTGTCTGTGGGTCTGGCTCTCCTCCATATTCACTGTTCTGATTGGCTCACAGTGGAACCAGTATTCAGTTTTTCTCAACTACTACCTGCCATCAGTTCAGTAGGCAACTAACATTTTTGAGAACACTAAGATTCCTCAGATGAGGTATATAAAGCATTTAAATTTAAAAAAAAAAAGGAGGGGGGGTGGAGACCAACCAAAGGACTTGTGTGCATACATATGCGCCTAATCAGTGGTCAAGAGAGCAGGGGAGTTGGAGCATGAGTGGGGAGGGTGGGGCATTGGAATCCCCATTCCACATGATGAGGACAAATATGTGATACTTTAATCAATAAAGAAATAAAAAATAAAAATATAAGACAAATTAGTCTAAAAAAATTAAAATAGATATGCCATGTCTCTTTCCTTTCAGAGCAGGCCATTGCCCTCATAGGACAATATTGGAACACAAATTTAGTGACAAATTGAATTTAAAAAAAAAAGCTTAAAGATGATATGAGTGTTTTTAATCCAGATTCTATATCCAGTAAAACTATTTTTCAGGTGTAAGGGAGAAACCAAGACATTTTCAGCAGTAGGAGAACTAAGAAAATTTTATTGCCAACAAAAGTACCCTAAAATCGATTTAAAAAAAAAAGTTTTCAAAACAGAAATTTTCAAAGAAGAAATCTTGGAACATTAACAATGAAAGAAGAGGAACAGAGATAATAAATATATAGGCTCAATAGAGTAAATTACTCTTCTCCTCACTTCTTTAAAGCATATTTGCAGTTGAAGGCAAACAATATAACATTGTCTTACGGAGGTTTTAATGTATACAGATATAATACATATGACAGGTACAGTATAAAAGGGGAAAGGTAAACACCTACATATTAGTAAGGCTTCTCCATTTTAATGTAAGTAATAACATTTTGATTCTAAATAGAAGATTAAAAGGTAGGCACAGACTTAATAATCTATAAAACAACTATTGAAAGGATTATGCATAGATAGTGATAAGTAAAATGGAATGTTTAAAATGGTTCAAATAGCCCATAAGAAGGCAGTGCTATCCACTTCATATATAATGATATAAGTAGCTTAAAAATATAGGATTTAAAAAGATGGGGAAATTATATTGATATCAAAATGTCCATTTTAGGGCACAAAGAAGTTAACAGGAACAAAGAAGGGCATTACTTAATTATATAATTAATGATAATTTATGATAGAAGGGTCAACACACACACTAAAAAAGTTCTTAAAGTATACTCACAAAACACTTCAAAACACACAAGGCAAAACTGACAGAAGGAAAGAAAGGAAAGAAAAAAACACACACACAATTATTATGAGGCCATCAAGACCTCTGTCTAAACTAATAGAACCACAGAAAATAAGCAAACATATAGAATCATACCACCAAACAATGGGATATAATTTTCCCAAAATAGCAGAATACACAACCTCTTAAAGTTCACATTGAACATTCACCAATATGGAGCATATCTGGAATTATAAGACAATAGATTTAAAATGACAAAATCATACAAAGTTTACTCTATGACATTAATAGTATTAAATTAAATCAAATAGACATTAAAACAGGAAGAACAGCTCCATTTAGTTTGACATTAAACAACACAGTTCTAAATAATACATGGCATGGAAGGAATTGTGTCCACCCCAAATTAATTAATGTTGAATCCCTAACTCCCCAATACCTCACAATGTGATGGTATTTGGACATAGAAATTTTAGAGAGGAAATTAAGTTAAAATGAGGCCATTAAAATATGTCATAATCCCATCTGACTGATGTCCTTATAAAAAGGGATTGGGAAACATAGACTCCCAGGAAGTGCTTGCACAGAGGGACAATTATATGTTCAGGCAGCAAGAGGAAAGCCATTTGTAAGCCAAGGAGAGAAGCCTCAGATGAAAAAAAAAGCTCTGCATGGTACATAGATGTTGAATTTGCAGCCTCCAGAATTATGAGGAAATAAATTTCTGTCCTTTAAGTACCCAGTGTATAGTATTTTGCTATGGCAGTCCTAGCAAACTAGCACAATGTTAATTGAAGAAAAAAATCTCAAGGGACATTAAAAATAAGTTAAACTGAATAAAATTAAAATGCAAGATTATTGGTAAGGTTTAGGTGAATCTGTACTTACAGGTACATTTATAGCATTAAATGATTATATTTGGCGGAGGGCAGGGAGCTCAAAATAACCTGTCTCTATTTGAAGAAATTAAGAAAATAATATAAAAATATAACCAAAGCAAGAAGAAGGAAGAATAGCACTCTGACAAAGGGGGGAGGGGGGGAGGAAGACACAAATGACCAATATAAGGACATGAATGAGGAGTTATCATTACAAACCACATCAGAGATAAAAGCTATAATAGGAGAAAGCTGTGAAAAACTTATGATTCAATAACATGATTTTCAAACTACTTTGTTCTTGTGTAATATAACAATAGACTTTATAAGTATGATCTTCATTACAAGTTTTAGTGGCCAGGTTTGGAACACAGGGAAGAAGCCCTACTCATTTTTCTCCGACATTTCAGTAGAAACCTTAAAGCAATACATTCCGAACAATCAGTGGAATAGGTATGGAGAGCACAGATGGAGGATTATCAGAGAGGTTAAAAAAGAAACCTAATTAATCACTAACATTTTTTAATTCTGTAACTTTAATGCCCTCCTACATTCAGAACCAGCTGGACCTTCTTAACTTGGCTAATTCAATTGTAGATGTAAAAATCATAATGTCTCTCTTTTCTCCCCGAAGCACCAACAGACAAATATGTAAAATTAAAACAAAATTTTGCACCAGTTTTCCAGGTAACTGCATGGTTTGGAGAAAGTGACTATAATGATTAAAAGAATTCATTCACTCACTACTCATTCTTTATACCTTACACATATTTCTTTTTCTCCTCTGTATCTCAGAGCATTATAAGTAACATAAAGTTGATATATATATATATATGTGTGTGTGTATATATATATACACACACACATATATATATATATCATGGAGACAATTTGCATATATATAAAATATGCAAATTGTCTCCATGGGGGTTTGACAGAAGACCAATTTTTCACTATGATGTGTGCTGACCACCAGGGGGCTATGTGAAGTTGAAGGAAGACCCTGGCAGCCAGGAGCCAGGGAAGGGAGGCCACTGCTTGCAGCTGGAAAGCCCGGATGGGTCCTGATCGCCAGTAAGGCCTAGGGACCCTAAATGTGTATGAATTTTGTGCACTGGGCCTCTAGTATATATATAATCTCCTAAATTAGGTTACAGGCTTGAGAAATTAGAAGAGAATCTTTTCCACTCCTCATGGAGTTTTTAATTCTCTTGTTCTAATTTTGATATAATAATGATTAATAACCTGATTTATTTTAAAGATGTTTTT
Organism: Vespertilio murinus; assembly: GCA_963924515.1. NCBI lineage: Eukaryota > Metazoa > Chordata > Mammalia > Chiroptera > Vespertilionidae > Vespertilio > Vespertilio murinus. Next base: position 176,538,442 of record OZ004705.1, on the reverse strand, counting down.
ATTTATTTTAGAGAGAGAATAAAAGAGAGGGAGAGAGCTGAAACCGGTTTGGCTCAGTGGATAGAGCATTGGTCTGCGGACTGAAGGGTCCCGGGTTCGATTCCAGTTGGGAGTGTGTGCCTTGGCTGTAGGCACATCCCCGGTGGGGGGTGTGCAAGAGGCAGCTGGTTGGTGTTTCTCTCTCATCAAAGTTTCTAGCTCTCTCTCCTTCTCCCTTCCTCTCTGTAAAATATCAATAAAATAAATATTAAAAAAGAGAGGGAGAGATATAAATATAGATATGAGAGAGATCAGGTAATTCCTGTATGTACCATGACTTGGGATTGATTCCAAAACCTGTTATGTGCCCTGACTAGAATGGAACCAATGACCTTTTAGTACATGGGATGACACTTCAGGGCTAACTGATGTTTTTTTTTTTTTAATTTTTTAATAGAACATTTTATTATGGGTCAAATGAGGATGTGGATTTTCATGTTGTGCATTTAAAAGAGTAGGGAAAGGAAGACAATGGAAACACATCCAACTAAATAGATATCTGTCATGATCTAGATTAGAATACAGAGGTATAGCATATTGTGTATGTGAAAATTATAAATTTAAATGACAATTTTAGCTCTAAACATTTTTAACAATATACAGATAAACAAATTGGAAACATTGCCCTTAGCATCTCTTTCAATGTTCTCAAAAACCCTCCTGCAAATATTATCCAAGAACCAGAATGCTTTCATAAATGAGCCACCACATATACACGTTTAAAATATTTCACTGTTTGCAAATATGAAAATAATGATGATACCTAAAAACTTCCATTGAGTCAGTGTTTGCTTCCTTAACCATTATCAATGTTTTTAGTATAATATCCATGCAGCCAAATGACAAATAAATATTTCTGGCTGTACATCTATTCCATATAACTTGGATCACAACACTATCATTTGAAAAGTATACATATATAAACCATAGATCAAAATAATGTTCTGTTGACATTTTGGAATACAGCATTCCCTGAGGTAAAGTGATTTCATAAACCCATAGTCACATGAAAAGCCTTTGTTCCTCTTTTTGTATGTTCTGTTTACTATAAAGCAATGTTTGTCAAAACTGACATAAAAAGTCTCAGAAATAGAAAGTGTGCCATGTACAATGAAATCTGGCTGAGAGATTCCCTGGCTCACCTTTGACTATTCCAATCATTTGATATTCTCAGAATTTATACCTAACTCTGTAACACCGTTTCCAGCAGCAAAATGAAAAATTATAATGACAACAACAAAAGAAAAAACAAAGAGAATGGTTGATTTAATTTTAGATGCCAATAACCAAAAAAGTCAACTTGAAGCCATAAGCTATAAATATGTTTCGCAAACTACATTTTCCAAATATTATTGCTTTTCTGACTCCCAAGCAAATATTTTTCAAAGGAAAGGAACGATTACAACATCATTCATTTTCAGGGAAAGCATTCAGGAGCCAAAACTTTTGACCTATTCTCATCAGACTAAAAACAAGTAAGAACATAAACAAAATAATGGATATTATATAAGACTCAGAATATTATTTTTATGCAGGAATATCATACACACACACACACATACTAATAATTAATATTATCTGATCTTATCTATCTGAATGTTTTTGCTTACTCTTTGGACATTTACTATAAATTAGCTAAATTGAGGATACCTAAGTTGTCCTACTTTTTCTGCTTGTTATCTAGTGTAGAGATCATTTATCATCAATACATTCACAAGGTGAATGCCATTGAAAATTATATTTTTGTATTGATAGGTATACAGATAGATATACAGATATGTATATAGGTATAAACTGTCTTCTTTTACTTAAGCAGATTAACTTTTAAATTTTAACCTTCACATTTATCTATGATTAAGTTTTTAAAATTTTCTAAGTTAGCAATATTAATTAAATATTAATTAAACAAAGATTTATGCTGAACTCTGTTCCATATTCTATTCAATTTGCTAAAAAATAAAGTTATAAATAAGAATGTGACTTTGCCACCAGAGGTCTCATTTTTAGGTGGACAGTCCTCTCAGAACAATTTTAAATAAAATGGTGTCCAATATTATGATAAAGGTATGACCTTGGAGCAAAATGAAGCAGATAAATGAGAAAGGTTATTTCTACCTGGGTCTTCCACCAAAGGCTTTCCTCAGGAAAACATGTGGGAGACTGAGTTAATCTAGGAGTATTGGTAGTAATCAGGCAAAGAACGGTGAATTGTTTCCAGACAGAAACGCCTTGTTAGCAAAGTGTGCTAGTTTCTTATTGCTCCTGTAACCAATGAACTGGCTTAAAACAACACACATTTATCGTTTTGAAGTTTTAGACATTAGAAATCCAAAATGACTTATCTGGGCTAACGTCAAGGTATCAGAAGGATTGGCTCCTTCTGGAGGCCCCCACGGAGGATTCCTATCCCTTGCCATTTTCAGCATATAGAAGCCATCTGTTTTCCCTGGCTCATGGCCACTTCTTCCATCTTCACAAAGTATCACTCAGGATTCTGTGTTTATCATCATGTTATCACTCCAACTTTCCCTCTCTCTGAATCTTCCTAAACTGTTATGAGTACATCAGGGCCACCCATTTATCCGGAATAACTTCCTCATCTCAAGATCCTTAACTCAATCACATCTGCAAACTCCCTTTTGGGTCATAAATTCCTAGGATTAGGGGGTGTAGACACATTGGGGGCCATTATTCAGCCTACCACATATAGTTTGGCAGGTGTAGGCACAGGGAATTCTAGACCATTAGAAAATATGACAATTTGGAATGCAGTTTGATGAATCTGAAAAGGTGGTTAAAGACTAGATGGAGTTTTTCTCAAAATGACAATCAGTAACTATTCCAAGTTCAAAGATCCAGGTCTTTGATTTGTGGGAGATGCACAGCTCAGAAGACATGAGAAGCCCACAGAAGATGCCTTTTCCAAAAATGTTTTAACCGCCACAATGGACCAAAGCCCGAAATATGCAGTTTGAATCTTTTGCATTTCACAGAGCTATATAACTACACATTCATATGTTGAATTTCAGTGTCTCCTGTGCTTATCTTTTTGGCTTTGTGGCATCCTTTTAATTAAGAAGCTTTAATTGGACTTAAAACATAAATGATGCTCTTGTCAAAGGAAGGCTAGATTATATTATGGCTAGAGGCACAAAGGAACGTTTGCATAGAGAAATGTACCTGGAGGTTTGAGTCATCACATGGCATATGGGCTTTGTCACGCAGGCCTCCTGAGCTCAAACAAAGCAGAACACAGTTATTTGGCTTATTGACTTCTAAATGTTTACTGTGAGTAGCTATTTCATTTAAGAAATACACCCTCACTTTTGTCAAACTAAATTAATATATTTATTTAGACTTATTTTAACTTTGCCCATTTGTTTTAAAGAAAGTTGTATAAAATATTTTTTTAAAACAAAGCCACATATTGTTTTTTGTTTGTACCATTCAATAATGCTTCAGTAAAATAATTAGTCTCTATGTGGTGTTATATGAGGGGATTTTTTCTTTGAAAGTGACATATTACTTAAGCTTGAGAAAATTGAAAAATACATTATTAAATGCTTATCTTAGAAAACAGAAAGTCCTCAAAACAATAATCTAATTATTCATTTTTTGAAACTAGAAAATCAGATCAAAATGTACCCAATGCTAGCAGAAGGAAGAAAATGTAGAAGAAAACAGGAATTGAGAGAATAAAGTCCAAGACCTGACTGCTTGATCTTGATTTGCAGCTTCATCTCTCCTAAGCTCTAAGACCTTGAGCAAGGTACTCAGCCTTCCCTTCTCTCAATGTCTGCATCTGCAAACAAGAAAATAATAGTGTCTGTGCCAGAGGGCTATAAAGAGAATGAAAAGCTCTTAAAAACATAAGAAACTGAGTAATTAAATGAAAACTACTTACAATAGTGCGTGGCGCATAGTAAACTGAATCAAAGGAGGGTGGTCAAATGTTTCAGTTTGTTCAGGGTAGTCCCAGTTTAAAAAATATTATGATATTTTAACAAGGAAATGGTATTAATAATTGCATCAAAATAAGCTGCTTCTGCCATGGCCTCTTCTAGGAGTCTGAAAGACACATGTAGTGAAGAGAACTTCACTCTTCATGTGGAAGAACACCAATGATTCCTCTCTGTTTTTCTTTCAGTAAAAAGTAAGTAAAAGCCGAAAACGGTTTGGCTCAATGGATAGAGCATTGGCCTGCAGACTGGAAGGTGCCAGGTTCAATTCAGGTCAAGGGTCAAGGGCATGTACCTTGGTTGCGGGCACATCCCCAGTAGGGGGTGTGCTAGAGGCAGCTGACGGATGATTCTCTTCTCATCGATGTTTCTAACCCTCTATCCCTCTCTCTTCCTCTCTTAAAAAATCAATAAAATATATATTTTTTTAAAAAAGTAAGTAACAATTTCCCCCTCAATGACAACATATGGTGTGCTCTCTGATAGAACAAAATATTAGGCAACCCTGTATCTCTGAGCAACTTAATATTCTAGCTAAGAACCATAATAAACTTTTTAAGATATAGTAAACTGCTAGACTGCAAGTTGGAAGGATCAATAAGAAACATTAAAATTATAGACAAGATATAATAAGATATATGTGGGAAATGAGCGCTGAGCTATCCTGTCTTAAAACACACACAGTATAAACCCTTTTGCAGGGCTTTGGGTGGTTTGCAGGCCAGCCACGCCCCCAATTGGGGTGGGGGTTCCCGCTGGGGTGTGGGGCCAGCCTGGGTGAGGGGCCACAGGCGATTTGCAGGCTGGCCATGCCCCCAGCTTTGTTAGGAAGGACATCCAGAAGACATTGGGTCTATCCAGTCTAATTAACATATTAGCCTTTTATTAGCATAGATAATGTATCATGCTCAAAGTGTACAAGTTTAACATTTTACAAATAAATTAATATACTTCTCATTCAATGACTATCTTAATAGACATGGAAACTACTTGTCAAAATTTAAAATATAATAAAATCACTTACCAAACAGGAATATAAGCAATTTCTTCAATGTTGCAAAGTTACTTATAAAAATGCATATAGCACACACCATTTGTAATGTGAAAGCATTCAGAAACTAGACAAAACTATTGGATTTCATCATTGTCTATACTACCTGATAAGGACTATTATATTAATGGCAAAACACTAAAGGCAAGAAAAAGAAAATTCAAATGGAATAAAGATATGATGTGATTATATGACTACCTATATAGAAAATTCAAATGACATTACTGATTAATTATGACAAGAAAACAGAAAATTTTAGCAAATTTTCAAAATAGGGATATAAAATCAAAATTCAAAAGTCAATTACATTTATTTCTCAATCAGGTGGAACACAAATTTTTAAGACAATGTATATAATATGATGAAAATGTGTGGTTACTATTATTTTCTTAAATTATCTATAGATCCAAATAAATTGCAGTCTCTATGGAATTACTTTCATTTATTTATTTTATTTTTTTTGGAGAGGGAGGGATGCGTGTATGAAACTTAAAGGAATGACATTGAATTTATATAAAGGGACAGCCAAATACTACTAAAGAAGAAGAATATTGGGATGGTATGATATGAAATTTTCTCTGACAATGATCAAGAACTATTATAAAGCTATAGGTAATACCAATATGGTATTTATTCAGGTAGAAAAATTGAACAAGGAACACATATGGACACCTGATTTTATAACAGTATTTCACTTAAAACCAATAAAAAAGAATAGACTTTTTGGAGAAAAAGAATAGACTTTTCAGAGAATACTGTTCGCAGAATTGGTTATCGCTAGGGATAAAATATAAAATTATTCCCTTAACTGACTATATATATATATATATATATATATATATATCCACACACTAGAGGCCCAGTGCATAAAATCTGTGTACTTGGAAGACCAGCCTGTGCCCTCTTGTAGTCCAGGAGCCCCGGGGGTGTCCAACTGCCGTGGAGGCAACTGCCGTGGAGGTGGGAGAGGCTCCTGCCACTATTTCTGTGCTCACCAGCCACGAGTCTGGCTTCTGGCTGAGCAGTGCTTCCCCTGTGGGAGTGCACTGATGACCAAGGGGAAGCTCCTGCAGTGAGCATCTGCTTCTTGGTTGGTTAGTGTGCAACATAGTGACTGGTTATTCTACAGTCAGGCTGAAACTGGCTCTCCAATATCCCTCAATGGGTCTCAGATTGTAAGAAGGCACAGGCCAGGCTGAAGGACCCCACCGGTGCATGATTGGGACTGGGGAGGGACATGAGAGGTTGGCCAGCTGGCGAGGGACTGCGGGAGGGCTCCAGGGCAGGTCTGGCCCATCTCACTTAGTTCTGATCAGCTGGACCCTAGCAGCAAGCTAACCTATAGGTCAGAGTGTCTGCCCCATGGTGGTCAGTGCATGTCATAGCGACTGGTAGACTGGTCAGTTGTCTACCCACTGGTGATCAGTGCATGTCATAGTGATCAGTTGAGCAGACTTAGCTTATCATTAGCATATCATGCTTTGATTGATTGAATGGTCAACTGGATGACTGGACACTTAGCATATTAGGCTTTTATAATATAGGATATCACAAGGTAAAAATAACAATATTTAAATGGCAATTGAATAAAATATCTTTATAAATTTAAATAGCAAATAAATTATTAAACCCAATAGCAATGATTATTTAAACTACATTAAGTAACAACCATTGTAGAGAAAAAGAGAAACCCCACCTGGGAGAAAGTATATGCAACACATAGAAGTGATGGGTGTGAGTATCCAAAATGAATATTAGCTATAAACCAGGTAAAAAGACTCAATCTGATGAAAATGAAAAAATGAATAACCAAGTACTTAACATAATAGGAAACCCAAATAACCAATAAACTTGTGAGAAAATTTCTATTCTGATTTGCAATTAGGAACATGCAAATTCATAATATGAGGGACTTTTTTGTGTCTATTAAACTGGTAAACAAAAAGAGTCTTGCAGAATCAAGTGTTGGTGAGGACATGCAAGCAATGAGAGCATTTAAATACTGCTGTGGGAAATGGGGACCAGTGGCCACTTTGGGGGGAAAATGGCATCATACAGAACATTTGAAGATGTTCATAATGTATAATCCAAGAATTCCACATCTGCACATGTGTATCAGTGGACAGATGGAAGAATATTCCAAGTAGCACTTATAATGACAAATATTACAGCATGAATAAAAATAGTCATTAGTATCAGAAGAAAAATGTGATAAAGTCATTAATTAGAGAAGTGGGTGTACATGAAAGCAATAATACAGATGAATATTGGGAACAAAATGATTAAGAAAAAAAAGCAAATTGCATACATTATACAAGCCAATTCTTTATAATTCAAAACAAGATAAGTAGCATTTTGCTTAGAAATGGCATTTTGCTTAGAAATGGCATTTTGCTTAGAATTAAAACATGCAAAGAAATGAAATAATAAACCTAAAATTTAGGTTACTGGGTTAAGCAAGGGTGAGAGTGATAAGGACACAGAACTATGGTAGTGATTTCCGTGTACATAGTGTTAGGTTTGAAAGGAAACAGGAAACAGAACAACGGGGAATTTTAAAGTAACATTTATTCCCGGTAATGGGTGGAACCCATCAGGAGGTAAAGAGATCAGAATTGGAGGGGGAGGGGACAGGGGATCGGACCCAGCCGGGCAGAGCAGCAGCCACAGCAACAGCCACCAGCAACAGCAGCATGTGTCTTGCCTGGGGTCCCTCTTAAAGGACAGAAAGGGAGGGGGTTGGGCCCAGGGTGGAACAGGAAGGGATGGACCCCAAGGGCACTCTGGCCCGTGTTGATTGGTGGTTCTATGTCTTGGAGATGTCTCTGTGGCAGGTGCCAGTCATGTGTTAGCTCCACCCACCAGTTTGGGAGGGGGGGAGAACCTTACCCTGGTCATGCCTTAAACTCCGCCCACCAGTTTGGGCAGGGGAGATAACCTTTCACATAGATGTTCACTTTATTATTAAATTTTTATGCCTCACAACATATACTTTAAAGTATGAATTGGAATTTAGTCACTATGTAATGCATTTAAAATATGTATCCATCCACATCTATTTTAAGCGTTCAAAGGACATAGTATGCCTTCCAATGGGCTGCCATAGAGAGATGCCAGCTTCTGTAATTTCTTGCCTGTTAGGTTTCTTGGATGTGTGAATCTCATTTGACTTCACATAGCCCTGATGAATCTCAGGGTCTATCCCAGGCATCCTGATTATTTAACAATGTCAAATAATTTTTTAAAAAATCTTCACCAACAAAGTTATTCTTTCATTTAGTAATTTACTCAGCTGTCAAGCAGGTACTATTTTTAGGTCCCTTCTGTGTGTTAGGCAGAGAAAGGTCATTGGCCTCACACTATTTACAGTTTTAGCAGCAGAGATAAGACCTGTCCAAAGACAGCTCCTTTGCAAGGCAGTAGGAGAGGAGTGCTGCCGGAGGAGCAGGAAGGCTCTCAGGCTTGAAGGGGGAAGAACAATTGCTAGGGGAATCCTGCAGCTGTTTCAATACAATAGCTGCCCTGGGGAACTCAATATGCAAGTGTCTAGGGCTGGGATCAAGAACTTGGAAGAAAGTCTCAGGAAGGAAATTGGAATTCCGTAATATGGAAATGACTGAAGTGAGGCTTCTTATAAATAACAGCTGTCAGTTTCTCTGGCAAAGCAAAATCCTGCCAGAGACAGAAGAATAGTGTCTGCCGAAACCGTTTTGGCTCAGTTGTAGAGCGTCGGTTTGCGGACTGAAAGGTCCCGGGTTCGATTCCAGCCAAGGGCATGTACATTGGTTGCGGGCACATCCCGGGTGGGGGGTGTGCAAGAGGCAGTTAGTCGATGTTTCTCTCTCATTGACGTTTCTAGCTCTCTATCTCTCTCCCTTCCTCTCTGAAAAATATCAATAAAATATATATTTTTTAAAAAAAGGATAGTGTCCATCAGCTCATCTGTGAGTTTAATTTTTAGATGGGCATTCTGACCCCAGCTAATGATGCAACCTTGGGTCATGTCCTGTAAGTTCAGGCACGCAACGTGCTGCTTGTTGTAGCAACAGAGATAAGGTGGTGAAGTTGTGTGTGCATGCGCATGTCTGTGAGTGTGAGCACACATACATGTGTGCAGTGAGTGAAAGTATGGAAATATATAGAAGTATGGAATGGGAGTAGAGCTCTCTTCTCAATAAGAAGTAAATAAAAATGCAGCAAGGAGCCCGGCTGGTGTGGCTCAGTGGTTGAGCATCAACCTAGGAGGTCACTGTTTGATTCAGGTCGGGGCAGTTGTCAAGGTTGCAGTCTCAACACCTAGTAGGGGGTGTGTAGGAGGCAGCTGATCCATGATTCTATCTCCTCCTGGGTGTTTCTCTCTCTCCCTCCCTTTCCCTTCCTCTCTCTGAAATATATATATATATATATATATATATATATATATATATATATATATATATATAAAATGAGGCAAGGAGTATTCAGTATGCTGGGCTAAAGAATATTCTATATATTCTATATAATGGTCTATTCTATATTCTATATAACTTTCCCTTGGAGAGGTTCAGCACTACCCCATCTTCAAGAATCATGTCTGAGTAATTTATTCCCTCATAGAATAATCAAATCCTAATGATTTGTTTGGTCTTTAATTTCCTGATGGCCATCTCCACAAGGTTTACCAATAAACATTCATACTCAATATGTTCAAAAAGAAATTTCTGAACTGTTCTTCTATTCGACTCATCCGTTTTTAAAATGAACGCCTGTATCATTTTCTCAGTTGCTCACCCTGAAGACCTACAGGGACATCTGCACACATTTCTTTGCATGGACCACTTAGTGTCAGTGGCTAAACTATGCAGTTTGCCTCTATGGAGTTCTTTTTCATTCATCGAGTCCTTGGCATTTTTTTTGACGTTGCATAGATTTATGATCAAAGGACTCTTCCTGATACATGTACAGTTTTCTTTTCTTTTTTTGTATAATTTCTCTCTTCTCATCCAATCTCTTTTATATCTCCCCCAAGATGTTATGTCTAAAAACTAAACCCAATTGTATTTTACCCTTGTAGAAAATCTTTCAAATCTTTCAGTAACAGTCGAGTGTTTTGAATGTAAAGAAACTGCCAACCAAATATAGCTTAATCTGCTTCCTTTTGTCAGGTCTATTCGCTAATCCATATGGGCAATTTAGCAATATACCATACAACAGAGTCCATACGTTGCCTTTTCTGATTTTACTACTGGCTGGGGTTACCGGCTCAGACTTAGGTTCTTTTTGGCGACCCAGAAAAGATTTTAAAGCCAATGAAAATAAAAGTAAAACAAAATGGAGTTTTTTGAGGATACATTCCAAATGAGGTGCCAGCAAGTCCTGAAGGAGCATGGGAGGAAAAAAAATGGTGAGAACTACCCATGGCTGGGCTACTTTAGCTCACTGAGAAGTCAAGAAAAGCGGACCATGGAGACAGCTTCAGGGTCAGCCTGGAATGAACTGCAGCTGCCCACCTTCCCTGGTTGCAAGTCTCATGGGGTCCATTAGAGGTTGTGCCTATGTGGCATGTCAGTGCTCCCTAGAGGGAGGATGGAAGAGAAGGAGGAGAGAGAGAGAGAGAGAGAGAGAGAGAGAGAGAGAGAGAGAGAGAGTGGCAAGAGAGCATGTCCCCTCAACTCCTGGGTTTAAAATAGATTTTCTGGGCGGAGCCTTTCATTTGCATTCAGGGATGATTTAAAAAAAAAAAAAAATATATATATATATATATATATATATATATATATATATATATATATATAATTGATTTTTTACAGAGAGGAAGAGAGTTAGAAACATCGCTGAGAGAGAATCATGGATTAGCTGCCTCTTGCACACCCCCCACTGGGGATGTGCCCACAACCAAAGTACATGCCCTTGACCAGAATCGAACCTGGGACCCCCAAAGTCTGCAGGTCGATGCTCTATCCACTGTGCCAAACCAGTTTCAGCCTGCATTCAGGGATGATTGTCAGAAACTATATTTCTTGTCGGTATGCCATTACCCATAATGCATACAGAAAAACACATGGAAGGGCAGGGTCAAAATCTAAATGCAAATTTTATAATAATTAGTTCAGGGCCCCAGTAAGGTCACATTGAGGTCATATAATTTTCCCTGAGCTTATGCCAAGTCAAGAACCAACTGCCTCTGAACCCGCCTGCTGGAGGGCCGCTGGCTGCTGGAGGCCCTACTGGGGTATCTGAAGGCAATGTTGGCACAGCCCCTGTTCAGGACCCCAGAGCAGCCCTCACCCAGCTACTCACGTCTTACTTCCTACCTAACATTTTTGTTCATGTTTCTTCTACATGCAATCCCCTCACTCCCTATTTATCTGTCAATGTCATATCTACTTTTTAAAAAGACTTTGGAACTTCCTCAGCCATAAATCTGTCATCTATTGAAAATGTTTTTTGTATGTTTCATTAGCCACTTAGCTATTCTCACTATCTTGTCTCCACCATATAAGGGCTGTTCTTTCTGGTCTAAATTATAAGCTCCTTGTGGTCAGAAACTGTCATAGATATCAAAATCATTCCAAAACCTACATATATCTGGCACAGAAACACAGAGATTGAACAAATAAATAAGACAGAGTTTTACACACATGCCTGTAATCAGTATTATATGTATCATCTCAGCAGAGAAGCAGAAAGTCCGAGTAATAGAAATACATAGCGGAACCGGTTTGGCTCAGTGGATAGAGTGTCAGCCTGGGGACTGAAAGGTCCCAAGTTCGATTCCAGTCAAGGGCACGTACCTTGATTGTGGGCACATCCCCAGCGGGGGGTGTGCAAGAGGCAGCTGATTGATGTTTCTCTCTCATTGATGTTTCTAACTCTCTACTCCTCTCTCTTCCTCTCTATAAAAAATCAATAAAATATATATTTTTAAAAATACATAAAATATTGTATTTTGAGTGGATAATAGCATGTCAGTGAGGTCATGATATGCTCTTTTAGTCTATGATTAATTTCTCTAAATCATTCTTCCAAGAAAATGGCAGTATTTCTATTGATTTCTTTATTTCCCTCTGCATTTGTCTCTCTCTCTCCACATACACAGCCCTTTAGATCTTTATTATCCTTATATACAGTGTCGAATATTATATATAGTACAATTCTAAGAGAAGGTTGTATTTTAAGCTTCTGTACTTATGCTAATTAAGTAAAATCATTATCTAACAATAGATACTGAATTGAAACTGAGGTATAGGACCTAGAAAAGTTCCCTAGGCTAGGATGACATTTTGGTTCTTTGACATTTTGTGATATGTGTGTGTTTGGAAATGGAAATGAATAGGTAGCTGACAGAGGGAAAGACACGAGAAAACAGGAACTTTATTGATGCTGGAGAGAAGTTTGTGAGCTACTGTGATTGGTCATGTCCTCTGCAAAGGAATTTAAAGATGAACTTATCAATGTCATGTCATAGTCCCGCTCTGACTCGGTTCACAATCATGGCAGTCCCAATCACAAGGCCAGGAATACATGAAAGTTTTCCACTGATTTCATTCTTAGGGACATGTTTCCATTACAAGTGGGGCATGTATCTGTACATTTCATTTAAATAACACTAAGTCATTTGGCTTGCTTCACTTCTCCTGATACCACCTGTCTTAATTACTTACTGGGTTCCCTTACACTCTGTGCAGAGAGAAGAAAGTGCTGTTTAATTTTCGCTGGTATCTGTGAAATGAACATTCACACGTTAAAAATCTTAATACTGTGGTAGGCTTGCTGGGGTGGGTGTGGGGTGGAGGGGGGTCAAAGGGGAAAATACTTTAAATAATGTGAAATTTTAAGTGGTATATTTATGGATATTTTATTGCTACTAATTATGAAATAAAGAGAAAATATTAAAATATCAAACATTGGTTTACAATGAAAGGAACACATAATTAGGACTTTCTTTGTTTTTTCAACTTTTTAAATATTTGGGCCCTTTCTAAATAAAAATAAAATATAAAATGAAATGCTCCTTAATTTCAAGTGTCATTAACTTTTATAATATTACTAAGAAAGCATAGACAAAAATATTTTACTTGTAATTCTAAAACTCCATTTAATCACATTTTCAAATAAAAATACTAAAATTTCTCACTAAATCAGTAAAATTCAAATTAACATTCATTTAATAGGGCACGCATTTGGGAATTTAAAAAGATTACCAATGAATTAAAAGTTTTTAAATGATCCTTTATAACTTTTCTCATATTTTTTGAGTCTGCTGGACCAGTTTTTGGTTTATGATTTTATTATTGGCTTTTTTTTTGTCTTTTAAAAAAAGTAATAATTTTAACAGAGAATTACTTTGAAGATCCAGATAATTCAATCATGCTCATAAAATACAATGAAAGCAATGCTGTGTGAAGTCTTATTTTGTATTTAGTATCATAATTACTTGTATAAAAATTAAATCTATGCAATGTATTTGTAGGTAAAATGGTTATGAGATTGACTGCCACAGTACAGGTTCTGCTGAGTTCTGTGGAGCTCAGAGACCATGTGTTATTTGATGACTTAATTTCCCCACTGCTCTTCCTTATGTAAATGACTGTAAAATCTTTATTTATACAGCTTGCTCTGAGGTAATTTGTCCTTTACTTGGGGCCAATTCAACTGCAAATTCCAGAACAGTAATAGAGAAACAGAATATGATCATAAATTGATCATACACATAATCTGTGATGCTTATATACTTAAGATTAGCAAAATAAGTGCAGAAAAGTCAATAATACTTTTACAACCAACCCGTAAATCTTTAGGAATAATAAGTTAGTCATTCCTTCCTTTATACCTACTCCTAGGCACTTCCTCATTTTCCTAGTCCTATTAGGGTAAAAAATACATACATAAAATGCGAAGTCATTTAATATTTCTCCAAATTCGAAGGTTATTTATAGCTCAAGGTAGGTCCAACTTAAAATGAGAGCTTTACTGTTTTACACAGGAAATATCTACTTAGGTCATTTCCCAATGGTGACACAATGCAAAGTAAATTAAACATGTTTTGAATATTTGGAGAAAGGATAGATTTGGGGAAGAAAATGAAGCATGAGACTTGTATAAGAGCTGGGTTAATTAATTTACTGATTAAAAAAACAACTCACTCATCCAGTAAATGTTGTTTGATTATTTATAATAATAAGACTTTCCTTGGGACAATTTTGTCACTATGGAGTTTTCACATATTTTGATGTCGATTCCTTGGAAATGTTACCACAAAAAGTAATCGGGGGACGATCTACTGTCCATAATTCTATTTATAGTAGAAGCCTAATGCACTAAGATTTGTGCTAGAATGGGCTTTCCTTTCCCTGGCTGCCGGCACTGCCTTTCCACTCCATCCCAGCCACTTTCTACTCAGGCCCCAGCGCCACCTCTTTCCCTTCCAGGAGATGCCTCTTCTGCTCTGGCCTCACCTTCCCATACTGCAGAGAGGCACTGAGAGACCAGGGGTGGGGAAGAACACTCGAGTCTTTGCAATGGCAAGGACTCAAGTGTCCTGCCACCCCCTGTCACTTGGCACCTTTGTATGTAAATTAACTGTCAACTTTGTTGGGTTAATTTGCATATCACTCCTGATTGGCTGGTGGCATAGCAGAGGTATGATCAATTTACATGTTTGTCAATTATGATGTAAGATTATATTTGCATTGTTTGCCCTCTTCTCAATAAACTTTAAAGCTTGTATATATATATATATATATATATATATATATATATATATATATAGAGAGAGAGAGAGAGAGAGAGAGAGAGAGTAAAAAATATATAAATCATATATAAATCTCTAAATACATGTTTTAGCCATAACAAAATTAAAGCAGCTAATTTCAATGAATCATCAAATACTAGAATGATATCCACTATATAAATACTCAACAAATGACTTATTAATAAGTTTGTATGGATGGCACAATGACATAACATGGTTTTCCAATCAAAATTAATATAGAAAAGGATGGATTCCCTAGTTTTATTTTGTTTAAAATTAATTTAATCTCTCTGTAATTTAGATTTCTTATTGGCTAAGAAAACTATTCCATCACAATAGTCCTATAGATCAAACAACAGATTATATGGGTAAAAAATATAAACACTAATATTAATTTTAAATAAATTTTAAATATATTATCTTCTATACCACCATGTGTTCAATCATCTCTTGTTATAACAAAATATAATTAACAAATTAGAGACTTAATTATCATCTATTACCTGTGTTCTCAGATTGTTGTCTAAAAGTGAAATTTGGCATTGTAATATATTCTATATTCTACATTCTCAAGAAAACAAACAAACAAACCAAAAAAACCAAGATGTAATTCATTATCAAACATGATAGGAAAGACTCAAGTTCTGAGGCTATAGGTGAATATGTTTGTGAAAAAGTGCATAGAAGAGCAATCTCAGATTTCAGAGCAAGGTAAAAAACAACAACAACAACAACAACAACAACAAGTTGGTAAAAAGAAAGTGCATGCATTATTATCACTTCTATCAAGTAATCACCACAAACAAAGCCTAGCATTGGAAAAGGATGGCCATAATTTACATTTTTCTTACAAATATATTTATTTCATATTCTTGGCAGTCTTTTGTTTGAAAAAAAAATAAACTTCTGATTTATATCTTCAATTTAACTCGACACTTATAAAGCAAATGGTGGTAAAAGTAAGATTTTAGTAAGACTGGTCAATATCTAATGGACATGAAAGCAATATATTTATTCAGTTCTGAAAAATAACCAACATCTAGATGATAAGAACAAATTTAATATCAGGGTCCAGAAAATCTAGATTATTCATGTGTCCTATTTTAGTTCAGCTGATTTTTATTCCTAACACAATGGCATGGAAAAGAAAATGTATTGTTGATATTTATAAACTTTACTGAAAAATGACTGACCTTACGGTATAGATTAAGTTCTTTAGCAAATGACTTCTTAAAAGCAAGCTGTTGTTTTAAATTATGTTGAAAGTCTATCATTGGCAAGAGAGGTGAGGGAAATGATAGGCTGAATAATAAGAAATCAATCTGCTGCACTCAGGTGTTCAATCTCCAGATGAGTTTAATTGTTGATGCTTCCTTAATGACAACCATTTTTATACTTTGCTGCTTTCTATATAGCCTTTTAAGGTTTAGGTTATTATTTTTAAATTTGCTTGCCACCTTCTTCAGTTATACATCCTCTTTGAGTTCATTGACTTATTGAAACTACCTCTCAGAATAAAATATGGCCAGAAAGCATTATGGCATATGCAAATTCACAGGCATATATGACATTAGAAGTGAATTTCCACAGATATATGAAACTGTTATAAATACTACTGAGTAATCAATTCAACTCATTGTTAAAAAAGTATGATCTATTTTCTCCAAAGCAATATTACTTTTAGTAAAGAATTTTATTTGAAGGCATTTGACAAATTTGCACACTATTTTACACAGTCAACAGTATTTTCCTTTACCTTAAATTGATTGTACCTCTGCCTTCAGGTAAAAATGTAGAGTTAAAATAATAATAATAATAATAATAATAGTTATAAAAAGGAAGGGGAACTTAGAAACTTCCAAATAAATTTGATCAAACAGTAAAATCAAACTTTATAACTCATGCCAATATCTGCTTTATCGTAAACTGAAATTAAAGAAGTAACCATAATCTCTAATCCCACTTTTTGTCATACTGCAAAAAATCATAGCTCCCTCATCTCCCCCACCCCTGCAAAATGAACCAACATAATGATATTTTAGGGCATAAATATATTACCATCAATATTACATGCATTATAAGATTTTTATTTGTCAAGATCAACAAGCTCTGCCATGAGGACTCAACCATACTATGAACAATTAAACAGACAAATGCAAGCTATTAAAACTGCAAGTATTATGGCCAATAATGTTGTTCATTTACCTAAAACAAATCCATTTTACTTCAAGCCAAAATATTGAAATAAACCATCTCTCTTTTTTTTTTTCAATGATAAATTTTGAATATATAACAAATAACCTTTTTTAAATTCTCACCTGAGGATATTTTTCCATTGATTTTTTTAGAGAGAGCAGAAGAGAGGGAAAAATAGAGAGAAGAATCTGTATGAGAGAAACACATCAATTGGTTGCCTCTTTCAGGAGCCTTGACTAGGGACGGAGCCAGGCAGGAGCCTACAACCAAGGTACAAACCCTAGGCCAGAATCTAACCCTAGGCTCTGGTCTACAGGCCAGTCCATTGAGCCACAATGGCTAAGGCTAAATAACCTTATCTTTATATGGATCATTGCTTTAAAGAGATCAAAGGATTTTTTAAAAATGTAATTTTAGCAATGCTTTCAACACCCACTAAATTATTTCCTAGTTGAAGGATAAAAAATTCTAGTTGTATAGATAATTTTTTTCTTCCATCTAACAAATATATCTGCCTCATATTTCATTTAATTAACTCTTTAGCATTCTGCTTTATTGAGCCTTAATATGAGGTTTGAGATATATTTTGAGAAAACTAAAATAATATAAACACAACACAATTATTTTATTTTAAATACAATTTTATTGATTTCAGAGAGGAAGGAAGAGAGAGATAGATAGAAACACCAATGATGAGAGAGAATCATTGATCAGCAGCCTCCTACATGCCCCACACTGGAAATGGAGCCCAGCACCCGAGCATATGCCCTGACCAGGAATCAAAGCATGGCCTCCTTGGTTCATTGGTCGATGCTCAACCACTGAGCAATGACAGCTGGGCAACACAACTATTTTTAATTGTTATTGAACTTGGCCACTCCATGTACCTTCATGAGTCTAGGATGCAGATGAGAACCAGCTGTCCCTACCACTAGCACCAGGTTTTGGGGCATCGGCATCTTGGTGGAAAGACATGATGAAAGGGAGTGAGCAGTTGAAGGAACAAGACACTTCACATCTCCGTAAAAACAGAAAAACATAAGAGTCTTCTTTCTAGAATGGTGAATCAAAATTAATTCCAAAATGGTATATTTTGGTGTAACAGTTGTATAAAAATTATTAGTAACACTAGAGGTCCAGTGCATGAAATTTGTGCATGGGGATTGTATGTCCCTCAGGCCAGCCTGCACCCTCTCCAATCTGGGACCCCTCAAGGGATGTCTGACTGCCCGTTTAGGCCCAATCCCACTGAATCAGGCCAAAACGGGCAGTCGGACATCCCTATCACAATCCAGGACTGCTGGCTCCCAACCGCTCAACTACTTGCCTGCTCAATTGCCCCTAACTGCCCTTCACTTCTGGCTTAGTCCCTCTCAACTGCCCTCCCCTGGTGGCCTGATCCTCCACAAATACTGCTGGCCATCTTGTGGTGGCCATCCTGTGCCCACATGGGGGCTGCCATCTTTGATCACATGGAGGCAGCCATCTTGTGTGTTGGAGTGATGGTCAATTTGCATATTACCTCTTTATTAGATAGGATACTTAACTATCATCAGAGATAGAACAACTAAGGACAATGAGAAGCATGCCACTTCATAAATGTAAGGTCTAATTGACTAATCCATTAATTTGATCATTTTAACTTTAAAATATTTTATACTTTGAGAAGTTAGATCAATATTCAAATTTGTTTTGCACTTCTAATAAATCATTGACACAAATATAACTTTATTAGTTACCAGCTGTGTAATTAAGGTTATGTGTCTTGTTTCAATTATATGAAACATAAAATAAAGGTTCAAAATACTTCTTTCTTCACAAAGGAGTGCTGGTAAAATATAAGTACAGAAGAACATGTTAACAGTGGCTAACATCTAATCAATGCTAAGTACCGTATTTGCCGGCGTATAAGACGACTGGGAGTATAAGACGACCCCCTAACATTTCCACTAAAAATACAGGGTGTGTTATATACTCGCCGTATAAGACTACTCCCCACTTGGAGGCATATTTTTCAGGGCCAAAAAATCATCTTATACGCTGGCAAATACGGTAAATTGCAGATTATATATATATATATATATATATATATATATATATATATATATATATATATATATAACTATTTCACAGTTAAAACTGAGCCATCTCAAACATCATTTATCATATACATTTTTAAATGAATGTTATATTACTGAAAGGTTTGGGGAACTACTACTATGCAAATACAAGGTCTATGTAACCAACATTTTAAACATATAGAAAGAGCTATCCGTAAAGGCAAGATTTATTTTCTAATTAATAGAATTGAAAAAGTAAGTATAGCCATTCAACTGGGCTGACCAAAATAAAGGGGGGGGGGTTGAGGAGGGAGGGGGAGAGAGAGAATGAATATACAAGTGAGCCATGCAGGTGTGTGGGATCCTGCCAATATGCTTTGCTCTAGGCTGATGACTATTTGGAAGCTTGAGCCCCGACGCTATTTTTCAAAGGGCTTATAAAATGTGCAAAACCAACAGATTTCCCAAGCACTTCAATTTGTAGTACAATCCACTTACAAAAGCCTGGAGAGAAAAGAGTTGGAAATCGTCTTTATTAATACACTAAAAATAGTAACTAATAAAATATTAACAAGAACAAATCTACACTAAATGCAAACAGCAATCTTCAGTAAAACAGGCAGCTTTCCATGAAAAGGGAAGTCAAGCAGAAAAGAAAAATTCATGAGAATCAACAATAGGTACTCCTGAGATCTGCTCTACCAACATTTTGTAAATTGACAGAAAAATTCCTTTTCCAAACTGTTAATTCATGACTATGGAGTTTAACAATATGTATGCAATGTAATACTAAATTGAAGGTCAAATATCTTTTAAAGGCAAATTGTTGGATTGGAGCATTTTTAAAGATGATGTGCAAAGTAAAGGTGAGTCTCTCTTTTTTGGCCTGTGATGAACTAGGCCTCTTATTTATATTGTCTCTGATGCCCCTAACTCCATAAATGAGTTATTTTAACCATATTTCACAGTTGAGTAACCTGAGGCTCAGAAAGATTAAACAGTTTGCCTCAGAATCTTAACAAATAAAATGCGCAGGATTAGAACATAAAATCTGAAACAATGAAATATTTATGAATTCCAAAATGCACTGCTCTCCATTATTTGCTTCATATAAGCAAAATGAAGAAACAGACCCACAGATTGGCAAATATACAGGAAATTATATTTGTGTTATAGGTGAAATACCAATTGGTGTAGAATTCAAAATTATTACCAATAATCACTAGAATTGCCTTAAATTTTTAATGTTAGACATTACTAGCTTCCATTGATATTATCATTGTCATATAAATAAATTAGCTAAAACCCCTTTACCCTCCCCCCCCCAAAATTGAAGGATTTCTCAGTGTTTCTGTGATTTGCATCTAAAATGCTCAAAATAATGCTTGAAAAATCTTAAATACTATGATATCAGAAATTAGTCCTTGTATATTGACAATTGCTTTATAATTTAATTCATTATTTTGATAATAATTTTAATTTCTAATGTATAGTCTTTACTATGTTAAGAACTTTAATTTTTAATAACTGTACACTGAAGTTTTATTGAACTATTATGAAAACAAAACAAACAAACAAACAATATATATATATACACTAGAGGCTTGATGCATGAAAATTCATGTACTGGATGGGGGGTCTCTCAGCCTGGCCTGCCTCCTCTTACAGTCCAGGATCTCTCAGGGGCAGGAGGTGGCCCAGTGATCAGGGGAAGATGATGCCCATCACATCTCTGTTGCTGCCATTGCAGGCAGCTCAAGCCTCAGCCGGCCATGCTTACCTGAGCCTTGGGCTGCCCTTGGTGGCTGGGAAGCCACGATCTGAGGCTTGCCTGCTTCTCAGACTGGCCCTGGGTGGCTGAGGGGCTGAAGGAACTGGGGAACTCCAGAGGCAAGCATTTGGAGCAGCTGGGCCAGCCTGGGGGCAAGTCTGGCCTTGCCACACATCTGCTGCCCTGATGGTGTTGAGGGAGCCGGGTGTTGCCATCCTGTAGCTGTAGGCGCCAACATATTTGAGGGTATGGCTGTCAGTTAGCATACTCTCTCCTTATTGGCTGAGGGTGCTGCCATCTTTGAGGGTGGGGCAGTCAAATATATATATATATATATATATATATATATATATATATATATATATACACACACACACACACACACACATATATAATACACACACATTATATATATATCAGGAAATGTCAGAAAGCCAGTTTCAGCTGGATACCCATAGGCAAGGCCAAGGGACCCTAACATTGCTCAAATCTGCACACCGGGCCTCTAGTATGCATATAAAATATTTGGTTAATCTCTTCCTGACCTCCCACCTCCCCACTTCCCTCTGAAATTCATCAGTCTTTTCCATGTTTTCATGCCTGTGCATTAGGCATCTGCCCCGTGGTGATCAGTGTGCATCATAGCAACTGGTTGGATGGTCACTTAGGCTGTTATTTGTATAGATGTGCTGACATTCTATAATATTAAGTCATTACAGAAACCTTGAAACAAACGTTACTGGTTCTGTAGATAGGTGCTAGGGTAGCCTTTACAAATATCTATTCGGTTTAGTGCAATGTTTTGAAATATCTTACTATTATCAACTTGACACCAATATATTGAATTCCATTCCATTTATGTTCATAAAAAAAATATAGCTCTGCTATATTATTGTGTTTTGTTTGGGGTTTTTGGCAGTGTTACACAAGCCTTAAAAAATAAATGAGAGAGATTGCCTTTTCTGGGCATTATGAGGTAATAGGTATAATATTTGTCCTTCCAGTATAGGAAAGTAGACAACAAACAAAACAAGACAACAAATAAATAAGCAAATATTTTTACATACCTGACTATCCTATCTAATAAAAGAGTAATATGCAAATTTACCATGACTCCGGCACACAAGATGGCTGCCCCCAGGTGGATACAAGATGGCCACCACAAGATGGCCAGCAGGGGAGAGCAGTTGGGAGGGATCAGGCCTGCAAGGGAGGACAAATGGAGGTGATCAAGCCTGCAGGGAAGGGCAGTTAGGGGTGACCAGGCCAGCAGGAGAGGGAAGTTGGGAAGTACTAGGCCTGCAATGGAGGGCAGTTGGAAGCAATCAAGCCTGCAGGGGAGGGCAGTTAGGGGTGACCAGATTGGCAGAGGAGGGAAGTTGGGGGACTACTGGGCCTGCAGGGAAGGGCAGTTGAGGGACCAGACCTTCAGGAGAGGGCAGTTATAGGTGAGCAGGGCTGCAAGGGAGGGCAGATAGGGGCAATCAGGCTGGCAGGGGAGCAGTTAGGCAGAAATCAGGGTGGCAGGGGAGTGGTTAGGGGATGATCAGGCTGGCAGGCAGAAGCAGTTAGGGGCAATCAGGAAGGTGGGCAGGTGAGAAGTTTGGAGCCAGCAGTCCTGCATTGTGAGAGGGATGTCTGACTGCTTGTTTAGGCCTTGTGGGATGGGGACTAAACAGTCAGACATCCCTCAAGGAGTCCCAGATTGGAAAAAGTGCAGGCTGGGCTGAGGGACACCTATCCCTGAGCACGAATTTTGTGCACTGAGCCTGTAGTAGGGAATAAAGGATTAATTCCTGAGGGGGGAGGAGAAGCGTGATATTCTGCCTGGAGGATCTTTCTAGATCTTAATACTTTAAAGGTGCACTCACACAAAGCACAATGGATTCACTAGTTTAGCAAAGATCATATTTAAACTGCTGTCAGACATGGAAATTGTAGGCCAGTATAGAAGAAAAATGGAATATATACAGAGAAAAAATTCTAGAAATCTGCATAGGGTTTTCCTTGAATCTTTGCTACATACCTTAGCTCCACGTGCCAGTAAAGCTACACCAGGCCGGGCAAGTATCGGCTATTGATTTACGGTGAGCTGATCAGTTCCTAGAGACAATACACTGCTGAGGGCCAGCTGAGATACCACCAGGCAAAGAGGAGAGATCTTGTTGTGCACCCAGGATCTCCAGTAAAGGACCCAGTAGGAAAAACTTTGCAGGGTTAAAACTAGCCATAGTATTGGCCACTTTATACTCACCATGATGAAAGTTAAAAACAGCCTCAAAAGGACCAAGCTGACTCTTTAGTAGCTTAAATGTCTACCTAAATAACATGTACTATGTTAGAGGGCAGAATACAGACATACATTAAACAATTTAAAAGTCAGTAGGTTCAGTATTCAACCAATAAATAACTAAATATGCCAAGAAGCAGGGGAATGTGTCCTATAAACAGAAGAAAATAAATCTTAGGAATGTGAGATGATAGAATTAGCAGACAAGGACTTTAAGAAGTTGCAATATTGAAAAAGATGTACAGTTAGAGAAATTTCAGTACACGATTTCAAGGTTCACTACAAAGTTACAGTATGCAATACAGTGGCACTGACATGAGGATAAATAATTAATGAAATGGAACTGAGAATTTAGAAATTTAGGTGATAAAATAAATAATCAGAGAAAAGATATTCTTTGGGAAAATGGTGTTGAAAAATATATTTCTATATGGTGAAAGTAGCACACTTGATTCTTAAAAAATAACATAAGCCCTAATTATATATGGATACATGGTGAAAAAAATCTTAATAATTTCCTTAAGTTATATTTCTTAAACAAGACAACAACAGCAGAAACCATATGATCAAATTGGATTTCATTAATATTAAACATCCTTTAATGTGCTTTAAAACATACAATTAATTAAATAAAATGTCAAGTTATAAATTATATATATATATATATATATATATATATATATATATATATATGGAAATATATATAGGCCTTTTCAAATTAAATGGCAAGAGAACAAATTATTTACTTTAAAAATTGGCAAAATAGTAAACTTCTCATAAAATAAGAAAAATGAATGGTCAGTATGTTGTTGTAAGGGGCATATAAAGTAAAAACAAAATGAGAAATACCAAACACCTATTTGACTAAATATAATAAAATAAAAAACTTAGCTAGGATGTGATAAAATGAAATTCTTGAACAGCAAAAGGGTAAACATTCGGGCCTTTTCTTATAAGGTTAATCATACATAAAGTTATACTATTCAATGATCCCACTGGAAAGCATTTAGCAAGAATTTTATTTTTTTTAAAAACACACCACACACAGTTCTACAAAAAGATTTGTATAGAAATGTTCTTAGCAACTTTATTCATAATATTCTCAAACTAGAAAAACTACTCAATGTTTTTCAGTAAATGGAAAACAAATTATGACATATGTAATAAATAAAATATCTCTCAGCATAAACAATAAACAAATTACCTACAGACATCATGTATAGATGAGTATCACAAATTATATCTCTATATATAAAAGTCTAACATGCAAATTGTACCCTGGAAAGTTTCACCTTGAGGCAGGGAGTTCGATTGCTAATTATGATGTACACAGATTACCAGGGAGTGGTGAGGAAAATGGCAGGTGACCAGCAGTGGCAGCAGAGTGCTAAGGGGGCAAGGAAAGGGGGAGACAGGGAGGTAGGGAGGTGGGGAACCTAACTGGCCTTGATTTCTGACCAGGCCTAAGGACCCTACCCTTGCACGAATTTTGTGCACTGGGCCTCAAGTATATTGTATAAAACATATACGGCCTTAAATTATACATATTGTATAATTTAATTTCTATGAAATTAAAGAAAGGAGAAAATAACCTATAGTGACAGAAAATTTATCAATATTTTTGAACCACGTGTGGAGGAGAAAAAATAACTATAAAGAGTCAAACATGAGGGTACATTTTGTAATGCCAATATTATATATGTCAATTGTGGTAAGTACATTGGTTTCAATTGTCAGTATTCCTGAACAGTGCACTTAAGATGAATCACTTCATTGTTGGTAAATTATACTTCAATATGTTTTTCTTAAAATAAATAAATTAGAGCCCTAGCCGGTTTTGCTCAGTGGATAGAGTCAGCCTGTGGCCAAAGGGTCCTGGGTTTGATTCCAGTCAGGGGCACATACTATGATTGCAGGCTCCTCTCCTTCCTGGGCCCTGGTTGGGGCTCTTGCAGGAAGCAACCAATCAATGTGCTTCTCTCACATAGATATTTTTCTTTGTCTTTTTCTCTCTCTTCCACAGTCGAGTGGTGAAAAATATAGCAAAGCTAGAAGGATATAAAAAGAAAACAAACAAACAAACAAGCAAAACACACACACACACACACACACAAACACACACACACACACACACACACACACACACACAGAAAAGAGCAGGTTTAAAGAGAATATGGAGATCAGAGATCTATTTCTCCCAGAGAATGACAACAGTGACTCGCTTTTGTGACACAGCCTTCCTCATACTCCCATGAGTCACATTGTTTAAAGGTGACTTTTAGATGAAGGCAGACAAAAGTCAGAAATAATGAAATCTTGTGGTTGAACCAGAATTAAATATTGGCATTTCGACCTAAAGCTGGTACAAGATATTCTCCCTATGAAAATCTTGTTAGGCATGACTTTTAACTCAATTCAGTTCCCCTTGTTCTCTGCTTTACTTCACTGTTTTAAAATGTGGAAGATACCTTCCTTCTGATCAAATATATATTTAACACCTACAAAATATGTAAAATTCTCTATATTAGAAATCCAGTCCAACTTCTAATTACAATTGTGTTGATTTAGGAAGACACAGTGAAAGATGTACAATCTTTCTCTATACTGTATTCTGCCCCATCTCTATTTCTTTTTCTGCTTCAAAGAGACAGCATACAAAAGCATTTCAGTAATTATAATATCTACAGTTAAATCAACACCTTGGGATTCTGACCTTTCATTCTTTAACATTTTAATTTTTTTTCTTGGGGACATTTCTTTGAAAAGTAGTGAAGAGATATAATATCAAGAAACCTTTTCCACATGAACTAAAAATACATCAATGATAGACTTATTTAGGTCATATTAAAGTTACTTCTGATGCTAAAAACTGGTTATATATTTGGAAAGTTTTGCCAGGGCTTTTCCTTACTTGGTAGTGGTTTAAAATATTATACATTTCTAGATATAGGAGATGGGTTAATAACTCTGCTTCGGAGCAAAAAATGGGTCTATATTATCCAAACTTTCTCACTCTTATCTCAATTACAATGGCAAATTTGTATATGGAAAATATGAGTTTTTGCCGTTATTTATTTATTATTATGATCAATAAGTACCAATTATGGCATATATCCAAAATAAGGGTTTGCAGAGGTCAACTAATCCCACATTAGTCTCAATTTATATATTATTTATTTTGTAAGTCAAAATAAATAACAAACTTATCAGTTTATGGATTTCCACATGTGCAATTTAATGTGTATTTAAACTTAAGAGTAATTGTTCTAATATGACAATAGAAACCTGTTCAGTCAACATACAAAATAATATTTTTAATGAATTGTTTGATAATTAGGAGAATAAATAATGTTTGTTTCATTAACTTGAAATAGTTTAACCCACATTGTCCTCAAGGCCGTTTTTGGTAACACTTGACATATTGCCAATGCAACCAACAATTAAGCAGTTTTGTTAAAGATTCAATGAACATGTATAATCAACAAAAAATTTCATGGAATAATCTCATAGTTATTTTTCATATGTAGCTTTTGTCTTTTACCTTCTTATTATCACATCTGTTTCAATTTCTTAGCCATTTGCTTAGGTCAATATTTACTTTCAACCAACATATATGTAGTGCTATTATTGGCAAATGTATTACATTTCTTCATGATTAAGGCTCTAAAACATTAATTACATATTGTTTTATCCACTTGGTTTTAAACTCAATTAAGATTACAAAGGAGGAAAATGTGGACTCACACTGTCTTTTATAATAACACAATTACCTTTACTGGTGCTATTTGTTTTCCCATGTGGATTTGAAATACCATTTCTGGTGACTTACTTTCAGCGTGAAGAATTTCCTTTAGTATTTCTTTTAAAGTAGGTAGGTTAGCTAGTAAAAAATCTTGATATTGTTGGTATTATTTTAGTTTTAATTCAAATAACCCACTGCTGACTAGTCTTATTTTTTATGGTGAGTTGTACATTAATTTTATGGTTCCCTGTAAGTAACGAGTCATTTTTCTCTTACTGCATTCAAGATTATCTTTTGTTTTCAGCTTTTAGTATTTTTATTATTATGTGCATGTTTGTGGAACTCTTCATTTCTCCTTCTTAGAGTTCACTGACCTTCCTGAATGTGTAGATGGTTTTTTATAATAAATTGTGGAATTTTTCAGCCATTATTTCTTTAAATATTTTTTCTGTTTATTTATTTCTGTTTCCTCTGTTTTTGGTACTCCTAAGATGCACTTGTGTGTATGTTTAGTGGTGTTTGCATTTCTCTGAAACTTTATTGTTATTTATTTTTTTCTATATATTCAGGTTGTATGATCTTTATTAAGTTATTTTCAAGTTCACTAATTTTTTTCTTTTGCCAGTTCAAATCTACTGTTGAGCTCCCATGTGTATTTTTTTATTTTAGTTATCGTAATTTTAAATTATACAAATCTCATTTGATTTTTTAAATAATTAATTTATATCACTTTATTGCTATCAAACTTTTCTTCTTTAATTATATTTTTATTTATTTCCTTGAATACGTTTATAATGTATACATATGAATCTTAATACTGTTACTTGCTACATTAGTCACTCTCACAGAGAGTTTCTGTTGCATTCTGATGAATTTTTACTAGTTACATATTTATTTATATGTCTCAGAAATTTTGTGGGACCTGAATTTTTTAGAAAATGTATTGTAGCAACTCTGGGTACTGACCCCCTCCAGTCACTCTATTCTTGCTATTTTTCTTTGCTTGTTTATTGGTTTAGACTCTGGCTGTGTTATTTTAGTGAAGTCTATCACACTTTCTTAGTACTAAGCTTTTGATATTGAACCTAAGAGGCACCCAGAGCTACCCTGAGATAATTGTGTTTTGTTTGTTTGCTTTTTCGCAGAATTTTCTTTGGTGATCTGTTTCTTTGAACAGTAATTGAAGTCCACCAATTACTGTTGAGATCCACTCTTGAGACCTACTAATTGCTGGCTGATTGTTTCATCATTGTAAACTATGTCCTGGGTCATGGATTGCTCTACATCAAGCATGTCAAATTCAAAGGCTAACACGGGCCTTAGGAGGCAGGTGGCCCACTGGCTCTGAGTTTGATGTGTTTGCTCTACATACCTATGCAATCAATTTCTGCTTCCTTTGAAGGGATGGTTACAGAAATCAGTATTTGAGATTTTTTTCTGACCCAAGAAATGCTCTTCATAGCTATCTCTTCCCACATTCTTCCTGGTAAATGAGGCAGCTAAGAGTTGAGCCAATATCTTCAATGAATCTATTAATCTCCTGCCAAGTTCCATTCTTTACTATTTTTTGAAAATACCTTTTAGCTTGAAGTTCTCCACACCCTATTGCAAATGTAGTTAGTTACTTTTGAAAGAGATAGAGATATATGAATTTATGTTTTACAGTGCATGACATTTGTGTAGTGAGGGAGAGGTGGGGGGTTCCTCAGCCAGGCCTGCACCCTCTTGCAGTCCAGGACTGCTGGGGGGACATTCGCCTGCCAGCTTGGAGCAGGCCTAAGCGCTGCTGTGGAGGTGAGAGAGGCTCATGCCACTGCTGCTGTGCTCGCCAGCCATGAGCCCATCTTCTGGCTTAGCTGCGCTCCCGCTGTGGGAGCACACTGACCATCAGGGGCCGCTCCTGTGTTGAGTGTCTGCCTCCTGATGGTTAATGCACAGCATAATGACCAGTTGTTCCACTGTTCGTTCAATTTTCGTATTAGCCTTTTATTATATAGGACTAGGGGTGCATGCACCTTGAAAGGAACTTTGGGCTTTCAGGCTGCAGTGGGCATAGAGGCAGATCTCAGCCCATCCTCCGTGCTCCCGCCTGGCCCCTTCTTCCATGACCCCTGGTCCCCTGTCTGCTGGCAGCCCTGCGCCTTCCGCCACCACTCTCACACACCACCATGCCCACACACTGACAGGGCAGGCCCCACTGGCACCTACCGGCAGCATGGAGCAATTGAGGCCAACACCAGCAGTGGGTGTGAGTGGCCTGATACCCCTCAGGAGCAGGGGGAGGTGGAGAAGCCCTCAGAGGTGATGGGGCTGACAGCACAGTGCTGAGCGCCGGCAGTGGGTGTGAGTGGCACTGGCACTGGCAACAGGTGTAAGAGCCAGGCAGGACCACAGAGCACGAGGGCAAAGAATTTTTAGTAATCACCAGAATCTTTCCCTGATGACAGCAACCAGTCGCCCATCTTGGTCTAGTGACCCTGTTCACCTGCTCCACCATCCTGCTGTGGCTGTTACATGCCACAATCCATGCATGCCCCCTTGTGATCAGTTCACATCATGGTGACTGGTTATTCAGCTGTTCAGTTGTTCTGCAGTTCAGTCTATTTGCATATTAGGATTTTATATATATAGATTGTTGTTTTTTACTTCTACTTACCCCTAGCAAAATATTTGAGCTGTATTTCTTTAGCTGGAGATAGAAACAATAGAGCATCTCTCTGAGTAGCATGCCTGCTCTAGGAACTGAGTGATAGGTGGAGGAGGGGCAGTAACATCAGGTCTTTTTAGTTTGCCTCTCAATCAAGGAACCACTGCTTTATGGGCTTGTGAAGCACCAGAATCCTCAGGAGCACCAAAGTTAAAATAGAACCTCCCCCACCAGTGAGAGTAAGCTAAATAGGTGGAGGCCTTACCTATCTTCTGGAATTTAGGGTCAGCAAATTATAGAGGAAGATGAGATATACTGCCATCCTAATAATCTAAGGAAGGTATTCTTCCAACTTGGAGATGGGAATCAAGAGATTCCTGTGTTCTTGATTGTGCTAATCTCCACAAGAGTTTCCATATGATTGAGCTGAGAAAAGAAATAGTGGTTGAAATATCATAGCCTCTCACTGTTATTGAACTTTAGTAAAATTTTAAATATATATATTTTAAACTGGTTATATGTTGTTAGCACTATTTCCAGATACTTACATGGCTTTGTCTTGTTTTGTTTTGAATATATACATATAATTTTTTTTGTGGTGAGGATGTGGGTCCAGGGAGCTCCTCATGCTGCTGTTATACCAGTGATTCCTTTAATAGATAAATTTTCTGTTTTTAATTTTTTGAGAAAATGTCTCGTTTATCTCTTTAACTTGGTATTTAAAAATATTTGATAAGAGTTGTTTGTTATCACAAATACAGATGAATTATTAATGCAATCTTCTTTACATTTGGAATAGCATACTATGTGATTATATTCATAAAAATTTTAAATATCTTTATAAGCACCAATAAATTAATGACTAAAACATAAATGGTTAAAATGCAGTAATATTCTAGTTTTAGAGGTTATCAGAGGCAAATATGTTTCTAATAAGTATTTAATGGTCTTCATTAAGCTCTCTTAGAACATAAAAATCATCTAAAATTGCTCCAATAATTAGTCTTCTTAACAGCAGAATGAATGTAAGTAAAATTGATCATTTGCCCAGATTAAACATTGCAGCCCCAAACATTTTGATGACTCTCACTAAAGACAGAAGATGTAATTATATACTTTTTAGGAAGAGAACAATATTCTCAAGAGAATATCAATTCTTGACTGCTCTTCTTTTAGACAATATCATATCAAGCATAATATTATACATTTCAACCCAAGGACACATAAAGAATCAGCACACTAGAAAAATGTTTGCTTTTTTCTGCAGCTAACATACCATAAAAAGGCCAGAAATAAAATGACAATCTAAGCTGACATTGTTAGTATTGTAGTCACTTGGATGATTATGGCCTTTTGAAAGATGGACATATTTTGACCATTTTAATCAGAAGAGACACGGTCAATTGACTTGTAGAAGGGTTTGAAATGGAGTTTCTGATTCCTCTGTTCTATTTTTCACCAAATTATAGGAAGACAAAGACACTTATGACTTATTTCAGAGATATGAAATTATTTTATGGGCATTTGAGTTGCAAATTGACTATTACCATAGAACTTAACTGAGGCTGTGATTGCAAAAAAAGGTTTTGTATTTCATGTAGAAAAACAGATAAAGTTTCAATCAAAACTTAATGCCAGCTATCTACTTCCTGAAGCAAAATGAATTTAAAAAAATTATTTCCTTAAAATGAACGAATGCTAATTAGTCAAAGTACAAATAATACATGTTCTTATTCGTTCTGGGGCTGAGGTTATTCAGATGAAAACAGCAAAAGTTCAAAGGATGCTGATACATTCCTTCACGAATGACTTGGAAGTGCACCAATGAGGCTCTCAAGGAACAGGTGCAGGGGAGTTATCTGAACCTACAGTATATCAAACAAAATAGTTTGTATATCACCCAACCGTACTTTGCATTTCTTTTTGTATATTCAAAATTTTATTCATCTGAAAAAAAATCTGAGCATCCTTTTTAAGACACAATTTAATCTTCTTTGGAAACTTTTGTTATTCATAGCATCTTACTTATGACCTTTAAAAATTAAAATAATTGTCTTGAGAAATTCTTCTTTCTAGTTGCTAAAAGGCCTAGAGTTTTACCCCCTATCACGCACAAATTAACCATCTCTTGAAAACCAGGTAATGATTTTTTAAATGTGCAATTTAAAATTTCAAACCATATTACCATTTTCCTCCCAGAAGCTTCACTGTCAGTGACTTAGTAAAACCATCATTAATCACAAGATAAGCTACAGTCATGTGGTGATTGTAATTTGGTCCCACGAAACCAAAGACAAATGATATGGAATACTATTAGCAATGATAGCTTTAATGTAGACATTTATCATGGACTCAGGTTCACTTGATGTGACTTTGGGATAAAAACAGGGGAAATTGTCTAGCTGTTGGAAATTATATTGCTATTAAATCATAATTTTGACAGAATTGTACAAAATAAGAGTGGTAGAATTTGTGTTTCCCATTTTTCACTCTTAAAAGACAAAATTGCAGGGGGCTTTGAATTACCCAGATGCAGTGCAATTACAATAGTGCATACTGATTAGTTGCTATCTATGTAATTACTAATATTATTATCTGAGGTTTTGGGAAGGTGTGTATTTATAGGAGTGCAAGGTGGCTCCAGTTCATTATAATAGATAGGCTGATAACAGAGACTTAGGAGACACACACACTCTCTCACACACACACACACACACACACACACACACACACTCCACACACACATGTAAACACATATATGCATATAAATACTTTCATCAGCCTAATATTTTATTGATCATAGACTTCTTAAATATACTGCTTATAATTTTTAAAGCAATACAATATAATTTTTAGGAAGAGATCCTTGCTAACTAATTAAACTCAAGTACTCTTCAGTGATCACATTTAAGAAGCTATTTATGTTTTAAAGGACCTACACATTTATTTTAAAATATTTTCTCAGTAGGGAATCCATGATGTGAATTGAATGTAGTATCAAAAGTTTGATTGTAATTCACAATTGAGTATAAATATTGACTATGGACTATAGCATTGTCCTAAAGAATATATGAGTTCAGCTTTAATTCAAATGGAAAAAATAAAGTATTGGTGCTATTTTAAAAATAAATTTTAGGCAATATAATTATGTACTTTAAAATTCAATATTTTATTTCATTACTTTGATTGTTTCTACCACCCAGACTTATCTGTGTAGCTTGTTCAACTACATCTGCCTCTGTCCCTATAAATTTAGTTATTTTCTTCAGTTGAGTTATACAACTAGATAATCTTGACCTCAGAGATGAAATTAATTCTGTGTCCCAACTGGAGTAGATGGGCTGTTAAACCACAAGATTTCTGTAGTATCAAATTTAAGATCTGATCCACCAAATCTACTGGTATTTGACAGTTGAATTCAATAAGAGGATAAGAATGGGTCTAAAACTTATTCCCTTGAATATTTTTAAACTATAGGCCCAGTGCATGAATTCGTGCATCATTGGGGTCTCTCAGACTGCCCTGCCCTAGTGCACAAGTCCGTGCACCAGGTCTCTACTATGTATATAAGATCTTTGGTTAATCTCTTCCTGCCCTTCTCTCTGAGATTCATCAGTCTCTTCAATTTCCATGCCTGTGCGTTGAGTGTCTGTCCCTGGTGGTCAGTGAACATCATAGCTACCATTCAAATGGTTGATTAGGTCTTTATATATAGATATATAGATATATAGATAGATATATAGGTAGATAGATAGATAGATAGATAGATAGATATACAGATATACAGATATACATATATACACACACATATATATACATATATATATATATATAAATATAGATGGATATGTATAATTTTTTGGTTGAGAAAATGAGTCAATATTTCAGTTGTGTTGGTGCTGTATACAAATGTAGATAATCAACATCTAATTTTCTATGGATATATATATATATATATATATATATATATATATATATATATTTCATTTAGTTTAATTGTATCTATATTTTATCTGCTGATTTATTTGGTTGTAGAGAGTAGTCTCTACTTCTTAGAAACCTTTCAAAATAAATGCTACATTTGCTTAAATAAATGCCTTGCAATTTACCTTATGATTAGTGCTAAGCATCATGAAAAGGTGGTTTTCGAAAATTTAGACTACAAAAAAGTGAATATTTTATAAATTGTTGAAAATATTTATGACAAAAGAAACTGAAGTTACATAATTTAGAATTATCTTAAAGAATCTGGCTGTTGCAGTAACATAATAGATTAGCTACTATAATCCAGAAGGTTTTAATGGTAAGTATAACAACTTGGAGTCTCTGCAGTCTGATTGCAGACATGCTATATTTTGTGAACTTGGACAAAATATTGGTGCCATAGGGTTTGTTTCTTTGGGGGGCTCTTTCCTTGGCTTGCAGGTGTCCAACTTCCCACTGTGCTTTCATAGGAATCTCCTCTGTGTGTATGTATGTACTCTGTTGCAAGAGCACCTCTGGGGTTTCTGTATGAATCCAAATGTCCTTTTCTTAAAGCATACCAGTCCAATAGGACTAGGGCTCACCCTAATGACTTCATTTTAACCTATTGCCTTTTAAAAAGTCCCTATTTCCAAAATATAGTTGCTTTCTGAGATACTAGGCTTTGGGGATTCAACATATACATTTGGAAGGATGGGTATAACTCAGCCTATAACAGACACCTCAATGTAGCACCAAGGATCTAGCACTGCAATAGACAGAATGTCTGTCATCCTGGAGTTTATTCTTTTCTTCTTAATATCTCTAAATTCTTAATTTTATGTTAGATAACAGTGGAGAGCAATCAACTAAGTTGCTAGCCCATAGCAAGTTTCAACAAATCAGCATGAGATTTGTCATAATGATACCTGTTGATAAGCATGAGCAAGTCACATTTAGAAATCTTCACACACCCTCTCCTGCAATTCCAAGTGAGTTAGTTTCCTTCAGGCAATGCCAAGGTTGCTGTCCAAGTGCTTCATTCATAGGGCATGCACGTTATTTGACAAAACTTTACTAAAGTTGTTGCCTTTACTAGTAACACAATTATAGGAGTCACTGAGTTATGCAAATGACATATATCTTCTGATTAGATACTTAAATTCCTCTTTGTTACCTCTTGAAGACAGTTTAAATTTCTAGTTGTTTATGTCTAGTAGTTCATTATATCTTGGTCCAAGGTAGAATGGTACTGACCCCTTCTGGTTAATTGTATTACAAATTCCGGGGAAATGTACTTTCAATTTGTAATATCTCAGTTCAAACAATTTATTCAACATCGGCATCTTTAGCAACAAATAGCATTCCTCTTAAGAGCATTTCCCCTAAATCATTGTGCATACACATTTATTCAACAAAAACATAGCTTGTCCCTACTATGTACATGAAATGTATTCAGTGTTGTAGATACAGAAGTAAACAAAATAGACCCAAATCTTGAATTTCATGTAGCTGATATTTCAGTGTTGACGAGCAGAAGTTTTTATGTGGAAGATACACTATTTATACCCACTGCTCCACTTCCAACAATATTAACCATCATTGCAATTTAGAAGAAGCTATAAAGTATATCGCCATGTTTATACATTTTGTATAAGCTGTTGTCTTTGAAGCATTATATTTTAAAAGCACTGTTTCAAATATAGTTTTGAACATAATTATCTTTTTTTTAGACATTTGCACATGGTAAATTTCCTTAAATATATTTTCAGGTAAGTATCAAGCTGCTTTATGCTAAATCTTAGCAAGAGCAGTTTGAAATATCAACTATTTCTACCTTCATTTAGGGTCATTCCTGACATTCCTAAGTTCACTCAACTGTATTTCTTACATGTATTACTGCAAGTTTTCAGTCTTATAATAGATCCAACAGAGAAAAAATGTTTTCTGTTTCCAAATTATCAACTGATTTTCACTTCTGACCACCCTCCACATTATAGTATAGCTTTCAGTGGAACAAATAAGAGGAACTTTCAGTTCCTCAAACATGACGATCTGCACCCACAATACTCAACTTTATTTCAAACAAAAAAATCCCACTGGAATCTATTAGTGAACTTATTTTTCATTTTTAATGTTGGTGGTGGTGGGAAGCAGTTTGTAGTTATTGGTCTCTCTCACTAGACTCACTAAACTGAGATACTAAAGGTGGGGATTATCTCTTTCCTCTTTGAAAGCTCAGTTTCTACCATAGTTCCTTCCTCCTCACTCTCCTTTTATTGAAATGATAGTTGAGTCATATTCTGGGTCATAAAACACAACTGAACAATTTTTTTAAAAATTGAAATTTTACAAAGTATATTCCAGACTGCAATGCAATTAAAGATCAATAATAGAGAGATAGCTAGAAAAATCCTTAAATATTTGGACATCAAAATATACACTTCTAATGAGCACATGGGTAAAAAAAGAAGAAGAAGTCTCAAGAGTAGAAAAATGATTTTTAACTAAACAAAACTGAAAACACATGGTATTAAAAATCATCAAATGTGAAACAAAACACTTCTAAGAGTGTTATTTGTAGCATTAAATGCATGCAGTAGAAAAAATAATCAAAATCAAGAACCCAAATTTCCATCTCAGGAATATAGAGAATAAAAGAGCAAATTAGGCCTGCAACAGGCTAGGGGAATGATATAATAACAATTAGAGCTAAAATCAACCAATTGGAAACAAGAAAATAATGAAGAAAACCAACAAAATCAAAAGCTATTATTTGGATTAATCAATAAAATTAGGAAACATGTAGACAGGTTAACCAAGATAAAATAAAAAAGGCACAAATTACCAATATCAGAAATTGAAAGATGAACAGATTGACCTCAGAATCTTGGGATTAATTCTATGATTTACTACATGATCAAGTAAGATTTAGTCCTGGTATACAAGGCTGGCTTAACACTAAAAACAATAAATATTATAAAATGCACCTACATGCTAACAAGAAGGAATAACATATGATCAGCTCAATTGAATCACAAAATGCATTTGACAAAATCTAGCACATATGCAGGATAAAAAACCTAGAAAACTAGAAATAAAATGTGTTTTCCTTGGTTTAATAATGAACATTACAAAAAAAAACCTACAGCTGCTATTATATTTAATATTGAGAGAGAGACACTTTTCCTCCTAGATCAGGAGCAAACCAAAAGTGTCTTCTCTTCCATTCCAATTCAACATTATACTAGAAGTCCTAGCTAATGTAATGAGAAAGAAGAAAAAAAGAAAATGAAAGGAAAGAATGAAAGAAAGTTGTTTTTATACACAGATGACATCATTGTCTCTATAGATAAAACTGAAGACTATACATAAAATCTCCTTGAATTAATAAGCAAGCAATGAAATTTGGCAGGTAATAAGGTCAGTATTCAAATGTTAGTACCCTTTATTAGTAGTAATAAATTTTGAAGTTTTAATTAGAAAGTACTATTTACAATAAAACACCTCAAAATGGAATATTTAGATATAAATTTTAAAAAATATTATCCTGGATCTGTATGCATTAAACTATGAAATGGATAAAATATATAAAATATATAAAAGATCAAAATATTAACAGATATATTCTGTTCGTAATAAATATCATTAAGATGTCAATTCTTCTAAACTTGATTTGCAAAGTCAACAAAAACCTTATTAAAAAAAAATCTCAGCAAGAGTCATGGCTGGTTTGGCTCAGTGGATAGAGTGTCACCCTGTGTACTGAGGGGTCCTAGATTTGGTTCCAGCCAAGGGAAGGTACCTTTGTTGCAGGCTCCATCTCCCTGCCCTGGTCAGGTTGCATTTGGGAGGCAACCAATCAAGGTGTCTCTTTCACATAGATGTTTCTCTCTTTCTGTCTCTCCCTTTCTCTTCCACTCTCTCTAAAAAATAAATGTAAAAATATTCCTGAGTGAGGATTAACAACAAAAACAAAAAAACTCAGCAAGCTACTTTGTTGATATTGATAATTTAATATTTAAAGTTTACATAAAAACTAGAGGCCCGGGGCATGGATTCATGTACCTGTGGGATACCTTGGCTTGGCCTTCAGACATTTCCCCAAGGGGTCCTGGATTGCAAAAAGGTGTAGGCCAGGCTGAGGGACCCAACCACTGCATGATCAAAGCTAGCCAAGTCCCCTGATTGGGCCACTGATTGGGGCCAATTGAGGCCAGCTAGCTCTGGAGGGACCACAGGAAGGCTCCAGACCATGTCTGGTCCAACTTCCCGAGTCCCCATCAGCCAGACCCCAGCAGCAAACAGACCTTATGGTCAAAGCATCTGTCCCCTGGTGGTCAGTGCTCATCATAGCAAATGGTCAAATGGTTGAGTGATCACTTAGGCTTTTATACATTGAGAATCATACTGTCCTATTTCAAAATTTACTATGAAGCTATTGTAACCAAGATATTAATGAAAAATAAGCACAGAGATCTCTGAAACAGAATAGAGATTCCAGAAATAGAAACCTATAGACGTATAGTCAACTGATATTTTGCTGAAGGCACAATAACAATTTGAAGGAGAATATTA
This sequence comes from Vespertilio murinus, assembly GCA_963924515.1. Lineage (NCBI taxonomy): Eukaryota > Metazoa > Chordata > Mammalia > Chiroptera > Vespertilionidae > Vespertilio > Vespertilio murinus. The sequence goes on along the minus strand of OZ004705.1, from coordinate 176,500,413 downwards.
TTTTCACAAATGTTGCTGGAATAATTGTGTTTATGTGCAAAAGTATAAAATTAGGCCTATATGTTACATGTTACAAAAATATATATCAAAAGAGCTTAAATCTATAAAATGTTAAATATAAGTTTTAGAAGAAAAAATATGAAAAAGTCTACATGACTTTGTTTGATAATAAGTTTTTAGATAAAATAGTAATATCAGGATACACAAAGAAAATAAATTGTATTTTTATTAAAAGTAAAAATCCATAGCCCTAATCCATTTGGCTCAATGGATAAAGCATTGGCCTATGGGCTCAAGGGTCCTAGGTTTGATTCTGGTCAAGGGTATGTACCTTGGTTGCAGGCACATCTACAGTAGGAGGTGTGCAGGAGGCAGCTGATTAATGTTTCTCTCTCATCAATGTTTTTAACTCTCTATTCATCCAAGGTACATGCCCTTGACTGGAATCGAACCTGGGCCTCTCAGTCCGCAGACCGACACCCTACCACTGAGCCAAACCCGTTTTGGCAAATATATATTTTTTAAAAAGTAAAAATCCAATGAAATTACATTAAAAAGCACTGACCAGGAAAAATATTGATAAATCCCTATCTGATGAAGATACAAACAAACCTTAACAACAATAAGAAAATAAATAAGCTCTGTGACTTTCTCATCTTGGTTGTAACATATTACTGCAAACTCAGAGGTTTAAAACACAATTATTGTTTTAAAGTTTTGTATGAGAGTCCAAATACAATCAACAGACATGCATTCCTTTGGAGTATTTAGGGAGAGTCTGTTTCTTTGCCTTTTCCACCTTCTAGAGGTTAATCCTTCTCCCACTTCACTCCAACCTTCCCTCATGTCATCACATTTCCTCTGAATCTGATTCTTTGTCTCCCTCTATTAAGGTCCTAGTGATTCTATTGCCCCTACCTAGATAATCCAAGTTAATCTTTCCATCTTAAGATTTTTAACTGAATCACATCTATATATATATATATATATATATATATATATATATATATATATTTGCTATTTAACAGGAAATTTGGATGTATAAAACATAAAATAGGGTGAGTGAAGGGAAGCCTTTATTTTATCACACAGCCTAGTTAAAAATGGGCAAAATATCTGAACACTTTACGATATATATATATATATATCCCCTATATAATAAAAGCTTAATATTCTTATACTAAGTGTCTGCTTGTCTGGTTGTCCATTCAACCAATCAAAGCATAATATGCTAGTAATATGCTAATGATATTCTAAGAGCACTCAACCACTCACTATGATATCCACTGACCACCAGGGGGCAGATGCTCCAACCTGTAGGTTAGCTTGCTGCTATAGTCCAGCTTATTGGGACTGAGTAAGATGGCCAGATAGGCACTGAGCCCCCCCACTGTCCCTCCCTGGCTGGTCAACCTCCTGCATCCATCCCTGATCTTGCACCTTGGGGGTCTCTTGGCCTGGCTTGTGCCCTCTCACAATCCAGGATCCCTCAGGAGATTTTGGAGAGCAAGTTTAGGCCCAATCCCACAGGACAGGCCGAAGGACCTCATTGGTGCACAAATTCATGCATCAGGCCTCTCTATATATAATATATATACATCATATATAATGTATATTCATATCTTATGTATCATTTTTATATATTATGATAACATATGTATCAGCAGGGATTTTCACTCATTGCTGGTAGGGTGCAAAATGGCACAGCTATTTTGGAGACAGTTTGGCAGTTTGTTACAGAGCTAAACACAATGTTATCATAGCAATTACACCCAAATGCATTTTAAAAAACATAAATATTTTGACTATTCAATGATAGAAGGCAGATCAATATTCTCTTGGTAGATATAGCTTCATGGACATGCAACCAGTGATATCTTACTGGCTCTCATGTTTAGTTCTCTGTTCCCATCGCTTAGAAATGGATAGTAATTTATGACCAAAGAGCTGGTTTTGGTGGTTAGTATACAGATAAACATGTATATTGCTCTTAGAAAAATACTTTAAAATAATCCAATTAGGATGTTTTCTGAGATATCCCAATAATAAATTGCAACAACTTTACTTGAGAATAGTGTAATGAAATGGGATGTCTACTAATGTGTAGGGAGTTTGGGGATGTCTTACTATAGCACAATTAACCTTTTATGGAGTTTTATTAAAAATAATATTATCAAATCAATTAGAAATGTCCCCAAAGTGAAATTGGCATGTATAGGACACTACCATCTAGCTTCCTTTCCAACCCAGTGTTTGTTACATTTTCATTTATACGACAGTTTCCTCGGTAGCTGTTGTAAACCTAGGCAGTCTGATATATTAAATCAGGATAGGGCCACAGCAGTCATTTTTAACAAACACCTCCAGCTGGTTCTGAATGAGGCTCCCCCATGGATCAGACTTTGAATTATACTGATTTAACTATCATAGCATCTAATTGGTTTGAAGGTAAAAATCTATTTTCCACCCATTAAACAACCCTGTCACTAGGTTCTCAGTTCTTTATTAAAGACTTGGCTGCATCGGGTACATATAAATGCTTTTGAATAAATCAACATTTTTCAGCTGGCAGTTATACATTGGTTTTTATGGGAAATTTTCTCCAATGAGTGGAAAGCCTAAAAAGCGTTAGTGAAAGAGCCAGATAATGTAATGTTATAGGCATAATTTAACCTAACACATAACATTTGGGGGATTTATACTCTCCTCTGTTGAAATTCGCCTATGAGCTTATAAAGGCTGTCTTTTAAGACAAGCAGTATGTGGCCTAAAATAAAACAATAATAATTTGTAGAATTTAATGGGAAAAAATTTAGTCATAGTACTAATTTTTTCTATTGCCTAAGAATAGGTCTGGCTTAATTTACTATACATTGATGTTATTCTAAAAGTATATTGAATACTCTTCATATATGAAGAAAATAGCATTACTCGGATCAACATGTATATCAAGGTTAATTTGATCTTTTATATGTTAAGTGATTAGCACAGTCATATTTAGCAATCAAATGAAACAGCTATCAAATCAGAAAATATTCACATGTGTGTCTTTCCTTTCTGGGCACCTAATTTTAACCAAGTGAACTATTTTAAATATCATCTTATTCAGCAATTAAAATGAAAAGCTTGCTTTTTAATAGTGAATCTCCATTCATCATAAAAATAAAGTCTTTGGCAGAAGTTTTCTTCACAAAGCAGGCTACTTTTATGTGGTTGATTCAGCAAAAAGTAAAACAATAAATTCTAGTAATTATATCTCAAAGGTTTAAAAAATGAAGAGTATATATGTAAAAAGATGTGTTTGGTTCTTTTTACCTCTTTCAAGTAATGAATAAATTCAGGGGTGACATTATTATCTTTATTTTTAATAGTCAGCAATTTGTAAATGGGATGATGCTCCAACCAACTGAGCCATCCAGCCAAGCCTTCCAGGGTTTGTTCTAATTTAGTTTTTAAAGGAAGACTTCAGTTCTTCAATGTTTGACAATTATGGATGTAACATCTATAAACGTCCATGCACAGGTGTTTATGTGCACATACATTTATATACTTATTACTTACTAGAGGCCCAATGCACAAAATTTGTGCAAGAGTAGTCCTTCCTTCCCCCAGTGCCAGCACCGGCATCCCTCTGGAAGCTGAAACCCCAGATTCCCTCTGGCACCCAGGACCTGGGCTTCCCTCACAGCTCTGGCTTTTAGTCTAATTAGCATACTATGCTTTTATTATTATAGATCATTAACATTTGAAAAATTTAAAAAATGTATGTTTGAAGCTATATAATGGTATCCTGAAATTGTTCTAATTTTAAAGAACTGTTTTAAATATATATATAATTTGTATTGATTTCAGAGGGGAAGGGAGAGAGAGAGACATAGAAACATCAATGATGAGACAAACCAGCTAGGGCAAAGAACTATTTTTTAAATAAAGTAACTCATGAAGATGTATTTATTTGTTTGCTATTTTAAGTGAATTCTCTAATTTCTATTTCTATTTTATACCTCCCCACCTATTCTGATCAAATAAACCTGCATTGTAGTCAAAGAAAAAAATACTTAGCATATGTTCCCATGTAATAAATATTTAACTGACTTGAAAATAGAAACAATAGGACATGTTCAGGTGGGTCTTCTGCCTGCATTCAAAATAGAGCCAAATCTTTCAGGCCTGACATTGAATCTGTTAACAAAAATAGAGTAAATATTTGTGGAACATGAATACTGATGCAATACAGCCAAATAAAGTAGTATTTAGCTTCCTGCTTTTCAATCCCTTTGCCACTATAAACACATTTTTAAAATTCCAGAGGTTCTAAATACACACTCCTCGCATGTGCTGCACATGGAGACACTTAAATAACTATGCAGTAAGGGTAAAATACAATAACCTGTAAGAACACTCTGCCAGCTGGCACTGAAATGAACCTTCAAAATCATTGTTTTCCTTTTTCTGAAGGACTCCCTGAGGATTACATTGAAAACAGTTCTGTCTGAGTGTCTAACATAGTCCATGCATCAACTCCAACCTACAGTGACACAGAATTCCCACTGCGTGCTACCTTGAACAACACACAGGGTACGTTTGGAAGATAATTATAGCATTTATGTTCCACATATACAACATGTATGTCAAGATTGAGATCTTACTGACATTTAGCAATGTAAGTTACAATGGAGAAAAGCTTAGGAAAATATATCTAGTGGACATGACTAAATATATGACTCCATGTAACAAAATAATTTCTCCATAGCTCAGTTGCATGAAAAACTGCTCACTTGGAATCTTATAATTATACTAACCAAGGTCACCTCAATAAATTCATAAGATTTTTTTAAATGGTGCCAAATTAAGTGCTATTTTAAAAGGAAAAATGCACAATATCTTGAGGTATTTAAATGTTTCTACTCAAAAATTTGTTTTCATCTGGCTGGGTTGCTCAGTTGGTTGGAGCATCAGTTCATACACCATAAAGGTTATGAGTTCAATTCTGGTCAGGGCACATACCTAGGTTGTGGGTTCGATCCCTTTTGGGGTTTGTAAGGGAGGCATCCAATTTATGTTTCTCTCTCACATTGATGTCTCCTTCCTCTCTCTCTCTCTCTCAAATCAATAAGCATATATCCTCAGGTGAGGATTCAAAAAACAAAACAACTTGTTCTCTTTGCCTTATATACTTGCACTTGATATATCCCTTTTCATTGTCTTTATTCCCATATTTTTGCCTGATATTATCTCATAAATTAGCATTGATTCTTCAGACAAGTAACATTATAATATCTTATTTGTTAGTAATAATTTTATAACTATGCACTCTTGTGAATGTATTTAGTTTCCATCCAAAACTGTTCATTATAAGTTTAAACAGGTGCAAAATTCAATTTCAGCATATTGAAAATATTACTGTCTCCAAAACCATTACATTACTTTTTTAAATGAAGCCAACTAAATCTAGTTACCAAAGTGTTCTGTAACATCAATTTTTACACAGGCGTTAATGAAGTCTTCTTTATTAGATAGGATATTTACATTGTACATTTTCTTCCTAGTTTTACATTTACGTTTTTCCACCTGATTGAATGCAATGGCAATACAGCAGATGCTTTAAAATATATCATTTATCAGCCAAACATGCAGAAGTTTTTAGTCAAAATGTTAAAATGTTTCACTTTTATGACTATCAGCCCCTAAGTTTAAAATTATTGCTCTTGATTGATTATAATTAATATTAGAATTAGTTCACAATTGATCAAAAGATCATTAGTGTAGTACAACTTTTGAAACTACAGTAATAGATGACTGTGTTTTTGCTATAATCCATCCATGTATTCACTGACGAGGTTTATTTCTTGTTTAAATGAACATTACTTATATTGTTAATTTTAAAATGTTATGTGTAGAAGCACTGAGTAGTCTAATATATTTATAAATTGTTACAGCAGTGTCACTGTTATAAGCCTTTGGATTATGTCAGAAAATTGTATGATGAAAACTCAGCAAAAATTATTTTTAATGATCTATCAACTGTCAACAGGAATAGATCCTCTAATTTTCAAGTTAAGACATTATCTAATTGCAAAAGTAATCTCATTGTTCAATGTCAATTTAAATGCCACATCTTACTGGAAACTTTCTCTGATTTCCCAGACTTATCTATTCTTCCACACATTGCATTGCTCTCTCTTTATCAGCACATGTATGCTGTCTAATAATATAAATAATCTGGCCTCCTGTTCAATGATTGAACTTCTTAAATATAAGGACCATATCATACATTATCCTTATATGGTCATATTTATGTATGTTGAATAAATAAAATAATGAATGTACTTAAGCCCGTTTTACTATGCACATTTATAATATTGCTTACGTGACTTAAGTATTATAATTTGATGATGCTCAAAGTTATTTCTTGCTTTCTAAAATAAGGCTATTTATTGAGTAACAAAATCTATCATACGTTTTCTCAGTTATATGTTGCTGAGTTGGGGCATAAAACTGAATTTTGGAGGGTGTTTATTATAAATGGCTTCTAATTTTAATTAAAAGGCAACATGGCACAATTTTATGGATTAGTAGCATGTCATGATGAGTAGAATAGGTGTGTGGTCAGACAGATTTTCTGCCACTGACTGTACATCCTTGGGCAAATTACTGAACCTCACTATGTTTCAGTTTCTCTATCCATAAACTGGCAATGATAACAGCACACACTATATAATGTCATTTTAAAAATTAAAGAGCATAATAAGAAATAGAATTATTATCTTGTATCTGGCCAGCATATTATAAGTCTCTGGTAATTGTCTGTCAGCTCTGGCACCCATAACAAAACAACACAGACAGGATGGCTTAAGCAATAGACATTTATTTCTCAGTCTTCTGGATATTGGACTGTCCAAGACTTCTGGTGAAAACCTTTGTCCTGCCTGGTACATATGTGGCTTCTCCTTGCTTCTCCTTGTATCCTCACTTGGCAGGAGGGAGGGTAGGGGAGGGAGGGAGAGCGAGAGAGAGAGTGAGAGAGAGAGAGAGAGAGTTCTTTTTTATACAATGTCAGTATGTCAGTAATCCTATTGTGGAGCCCCACCCTCAGGACTCTATATAAGTCTCATTACTTCCCGAAGGTCACACCTCTAAATATCATCACATTACAGGTTAGAGCTTCAATATATGGATTTGAGGGGAACACAGCCATTCAGTCCATAACAATAATGATACTTCTACTTTTTCTATCACTATCATCACCATAACTAGCACAATGGTACTTCATCATTTTACCTAATGTGCACGGACAATATTTTAAACATAAAACAAACACAGTTCAATGCAATGTATTCATGGCTAGAGAACACACATGCAGAAAGAAGCATAATAATAGAACTCGGCATCTGGTGCATGTGGTGAATACCAAATAGTATTATAAATCATAAGATCATCTGCAGGCACAGGCAGGTTCAGCAAATGAAAACTTGAGCAAGATAATGAGGTAAGGTCTAAGATACATCTTGAAATAGGTTTAAGCTAGCACTGCTCTCTGTGAGTCCCATCCTTTGAAATTTTAATGTAAATTGGTTTTAATGTTGCAACAACAGCCTCCTTTTTGCAGGCTGGAAAAAGAGCCACAGGTAACTGCTTTTTTTTCTTTTGCTCTTTATCCATCTCATTTTTAGTAACTAAGATTAATTAAGGCAAGTTCATGGGACTGAACCTAGAAAATATCTGTGGCCACAAGCACGTGTGTGTGTGTGTGAGTAACAGTGTTATATCTTGACTACCCAAGGCTCAGTTCCATTCTCTCCTTATTTGAGATTCATCACTTCTTTATTGCAGAAAGAGCTCCAAAATATTGAAGGAAGCATTAGTTCTATGAACTCTCCATTAGAGCAGTTATTTATAATTTTAATAATTTTTGATCATTAAAAAGTAGACATGATTTGGTTCTTAATTTTTACATATAAATCCTTTATCAATTTCTGCATTATTCTTCAAAATTTATGTTAAGATAATGAGTTGTCATATTTAAATTACATTTATCTAATGTACTGTTATTTATTCTATAAAACCTGGTACATGGATTAATGCACATAGAGAGGAAATTAATTAGAAGGTACCCAGTGAAGTGGGACTAGGCGAGATGGGCTGGGCACATCCTAGAACCAACCTCCCTTGGTCCCTCCCTGGCATCTGTGGAGTGAGCAAGGCCCCTCGGGCAAGTGTGGTCCCTTGGCCTGGCCTTTGGGGATTGGGCCAAAACTGGCTCTCCAACATCCCCGGAGGGGTGTAAGAGGGTGGGAGGGCTCTCTGCAAAGTTGCTGTTGTACAGAGTATGGAACGCAAATACTAGTGCGCAGTAAACTAGATTTGGGCTGACAGTGCCCAGCAACAACATAACCACAGCCAAAGGTGTAATTGCACAGCCCCGCGAGGAATTGGGCTCCCTCTTCTGGGGTTTCGGGGTGTGTCACCCAAGAACCCCCACTGCCAAGTCATTGCAGCTCAGCAGCTCCTACATTGAGCATCTGCCCCCTGGTGGTCAGTGTGCATTGTATGGACAGGTTGGATGGGTGGAAGCACACTTACCGTATTTGCCGGCGTATAAAACGATTTTTTGGCCCTGAAAAATACCGTATTTGCCGGCGTATAAGAGACTGGGCGTATAAGACGACCCCCTAACATTTCCACTCAAAATACAGAGTTTGTCATATACTCGCCATATAAGACTACCCCCTACTTGGAGGCATATTTTTCAGGGCCAAAAAATCGTCTTATACGCCGGAAAATTAGCATAATTAACCTCTTATATATATAGAAGGTACTCAGGTTACATCGGAGATCAGTTCCTTTGGCACAAGGAAACACGATTTTCACCATAAGTCGAAATCCACGTACAAAGCACCTACATCACTCACATGGAGCACATACACAGCAGTAACGAAGTGAAACAGCAAAAAAAAAAAAAATAAATTAAATGAATGATAACAATTCCTGACCTTGTGGTAAATAAATAATAAAAAAACATAAAGCACATATGTACATACGTCGAAATGAAGGAGCTTTTTTACTTTATAAATAAATGGAAGATGGCGATATAACCACAAAACAATGTATATTGAGTCTGACATAACTGTAACCTGAGGACTGCCTTTATAGATATGTTATGTACTATATATATGATAGCTATCAAGTTTAAAATACATGGAATAAATCGTTTTAAATTTAGACATATTTCTTATTTTTAGTGGCCCTAGTGACTTTCAACACAGTAGAGAAAGGGAATTAATTTCACTACTTCTATGTGTTTTTATTTAAGTGCATTGTAAAAGAACTTAAACAAGTTAAATGTATTATGGCTGGTCTATACAATAGGATACTAAGTAAACTATAGTAAAGTTTATATAATTTGATTCCATACTCTTAAGAAAGAGGAAACGTTACCTATAATTATTTTTATAAAGTTTATAAGAGATTTGACCCTTTTACTCTTTGCTTTTTACATTGCCATGTCATTTGAGATATTATTGTGTGGTTTGCTTTTATTAATAATAATCATAGTGCAATATACTTATAAAACATGTCTTCACCAATATGTAATTAATATATCTCAATATAAAAAATATGAAGGTACTAAAATTATATCTCATGAGGGCAACCAAAATCCTCGAGGAAAAACAAATATTTTCTCCTTATCTTCAAAGGCCTACCTCTGTACCTGAACAACAATAGGTACTATAAAAACAATTGCTGCTCTCAGTACTGAGACTCTAGTCCTAGCTGGTTTGGCTCAGTGGATAGAGTATCAGCCTGGGAACCTAAGGGTTCTGGGTTTGATTCCAGTCAAGGGTCCATGGTTGCAGGCTCTTCCCTGGCCTTGGACCTGGTCAGTGTGTGTGGGAGGCAACCAATCAATGTGTTTCACATCAATTTTTCTCTCTGTATTTCCCTCTCTCTTCCACTCTCTCTAAAAATAGATGGGAAGATATTCTCGGATGAGGATTAATTTTTTAAAAAAATACACAGGATCTATGTTATGTTTTTTGACATCCCATTATGTCAATGCAGAATAACATATAAATTCTGTGAATTTATATGTAACTTTAGATATTATGTTCCCAAAATGTTTTTAAAATGCAGCATAAGAATTAAAATAAAAGTATGGTTTCATAGCTAATAACTCTTAGAGAAAATATTTGAAGCCAGAAGTTGTTAATATATTAGTTACAGTATATTATTTAAACTATAGCACCACCTATCCTACCTAATAAAAGAGAAGCATGCAAATTGACTGTACCTTCGCTATGCCCACAAGCCCCGCCTACCAGCCAATCAGGGTGAGCATGCAAATTCACTCAACCAAGATGGCAGTTAATTTGCATATACAGGCCAGAGGGAAGACTGAAGATGATGTAGAAAGAAGCCAAACATTGCAGAAGGGAGTTAAGCAAGCAAGCAGGGCGTGGGAGAAGAAAGGGAAGCAGGTGGGGTGGGGAGAAGGGAGGAAAGCAGGCGGAACAGCAACCACAGCAGGAATTCCTATTGCAGGAATCTTCCTTCAAGGGGCATCTAGTCCTATATAATAAAAGGGTAATATGAAAATCGACCAAACGGCAGAATGACTGGTCACTATGACATGCACTGACCACCACAGGGCAGAGGCTCAATGCAGGAGCTGCCCCCTGGTGGTCAGTGCACTCCCACAGGGGAAGCTCTACTCAGCTACAAGCCACAAGTGTTGGTGGCTGAAATCTCTCCAGCCTCCTCTGCAAAACTAAGGATGTCTGACTGTGGTTTAGGCTTGCTCTCCACTGGGAGCGGTCCTAAGCTGACAGGTGGACATCCCCTGAGGGGTCCCAGTTTGCAAGAGAGCTCAGTTTGGGTTGAGGGACTCCCACCCTGAGTGCATGAATTTTTGTACACAGGGCCTCTAGTAACTCATATTACTAACTCATCAATCACTACCCTTATGTGTTGTGTACTAAAATTACCTAAGTGACTTTTGCTTCAAAAGGAAGCAGATAAAAGTGAGATTTGTAGGACTGTGTGAACCGAGCTCAGGCAAAGCAATGAATATATAGAAAAAGGTGAAGGTTGTAAATAGTATCTAGAGTAAATGCTGGCCATTGGGAGACTGGTTTGCGTTGACAGAGCCTTGAAGTTATGTCTCTGTGATCATGGTAAAGTCTGTGAGTGACATTGGCAGAGGTCACTAAGGTAGTCTAGAGTTTCCCATGAAGATATAAGGCATAGAAATCTGTTTACTACTCTACTGGCATAGTTTGAATAATGACATCTTTATTCAATTTCCAGACATGCTGTTTCCCTTTGGGAAGTTTTTGTTGAAGCATTGGACTGTTTGTTTACAAAAAAGTTGATGCTTTGATACCAATGGGAAATAAGAAAGGAAATTCATACTTACTTTAATTATTCCTACATGTTAAAGGCCTTGGTGATTCTTGAAGATAATATTAGTGCACATTTTTCCCTGTGACATTATCATGGTTCACAGTCTCAAAGTTAATGCTTTCCTTTGTGGTGATCAGTATTGTTTTTTAAAAAAATATATTTTCTTAACATATACCTTACTGTCTCACATGGGACTAAAATATTAATATAGTTTATATAAAAGTTTTATTTTCTTTTGCTTTGGAATCTTATTGAAGAAATTATATAGTCTCATAGGCAGATAATTTTCCTTATATTGACTTTTTTTAATTCATTTTCTTTAATGTAGCTGGGTTGTTAATTTTTAGCACACTGGTAGAAAAAGCCACAGCAGGAAGCTTTTGGCTCTCAGTAAGATATGTAAATTACAGTAATAATCTTTGCATTAAAAGTGATAAAATAAACTTAATGGTTTAACCCTACAGTTGCTATTCTGAACTACCAAAAAAAAAGAAATAAAAAATTATGAATAAAACCAGAAATATTAGAAATATTCAATTGAATTATATAGGGCTAATTTCATAGATTGTAATATTCAATGATTCTTAGAAATCTCTTATGAAAACACAATGGGGAAATTAAAAACAAACTGGCCTGTTTCTTACCCGAGGTTTGTGTCATCATTAAGAGGAGTTATAATTGATTAAGAATCAGATGGATATGGATATATAATAAATTAGATGTCTGTTTCCTCTTCACACATACATATGCACACACAAATGAAACAAGTGCACGTGGGCCTTCTGTACTATGGGGGAGAAGGAATACCGGTATATTTCTTTCTCTTATAGCTTGCCACCCTGTCTGAAATTCTTCCTCTCTCTGAAATAAGGTTCCGAATATAAGATCCTTGTGAAACGTTGTTTGTTTGTTTGTTTGTATTTTTTTGTGTGTGTTTGTTTGTTTGTTTTTTGGGGGGAGCAGATCATTATTTTCTATTAAAATATTTTTTGGGGGGAGAGCTGATCATTATTGTCTATTAAAATAATTTCAAATGATTTCATTCTCAACTGGGATCAGAGGCTTTGAAGAAAGGATGGCTATGTATCATCAGTGCACAGTGAAGAAAAGAAAGGGAGGCTTCAGGAATTGAACTATTACTCAGATGTGATCTATAATAGAGGGGAGGACAATGTAGAAGCACCCAGGTCGGGGAAGGGAAAATGATTAGTGTCATGAAATAGCATTTCCCTATTGTACAATTTCATCTTGAGTTGATCCTGTTCCTGACACTATGGTGTCAATTAAAAAAAGATAAACAACAAAAATAATAGCAGTAATGGAATTTTGAGAGTATTTACTATGTATTTTTTTAAATATATAAAATTCTTCACATGTATTATTTCAATTTACAAGAACAAGTGGGGATATTAGAGGGAACATATAGAGCAAATATCATGGCACTAAGTTTCCCAAAGTAGCATTATTATTTTATTTAACTAAAGTTTTCTAGTAAATTAACCATTATTTTGTACCAAGAAAAAAGTCTTAGATGCACAACAAAGTAGCATGCCTAGCAACTTTTCCAGTCTCAATTTCTGTCTTATATCTACAATTAAGAATGGCTCTTCATAGATCATTGTGTTTAAATAAATAAAAAAAATTAGAAGAGGAAGCCTAGGGTGAGTTTTCATTCCTTTTTGTTTAGAAAGGTATACTTTGAAGCTCAGTAAATGGTTTCTCCCTTTAATGAGAATTCCAGCATAGCCAGGGCTGATTCAATCCACATTGCTGTGCTGGTTGTTTATGGCTAGTGTCTGTTTTCAATGGGTCGCCGTGTGCTCTGATTGGTTGGGACTTATTGTACCAGTTGTTGTATACAGTATTTTGAATAACACCTTAGAGAATAACTGACAGAAAACTTGGAAGTAATTGTCACCTCTTCTAAAAATCCAATTATGTTGGAACTTATATCATAGTTGTGGGAAAGCTGTTATATGTATCCTTTATGAACAGCAGATGCCTGTTTTACTATTGGTCCCTGGAGAAATAATAGCACAAGGATGCCCAAACTCTTAAGAGGATAAATCACAATATTTATCAAGCTTTCCCCACTTGCTTATAGTGGCCATGTTTTGACATACTGAGATATATGTGGAGTTTTTCAATTTGTACTTTTCACATTTTTTTTATAAAGTGATGATTACTATTCATTGTAATAGACGGAAATCTCAGTCTCTGCATCAGTCCAGAAAAATATTCTAAAGGGTTTCTCCACCCACCCTCATTATTCAAAATGTATTGAACATCTATAATATGTAAATTTCTATAATAGTTGTTATGAATGGTTTTAGAAAGAAAAAAGAATTATGTTCTTGCTATGTTGCAACTCTCAGTATAGGAAGGGATGTATACACTGTCTCCTGATTTAGTTCTACATTTCTTTAATGGGCAGGCTGCAAGGAAATCATTTAATTTTATAAAAGAAATATTTAACCCTTTATCAGATGTATGTTTGGCAAATATGTTCTCTCATATAGTGGGTTCCCTTTTCATTCTGATGATGGTTTCTTTTGCTGTGCAGAAGCTTTTCAGTTTGATGTGGTCCCATTTGTTTATTTTTTCCTATTTTAATGTATCATAGAAAATTCTGCTACATGAGATTTTATAAATTTTGCTGCCTATGTTTTATTCTAGAATTTTTAAAATATATATATTTTATTGATTTTTCACAGAGAGGAAGAGAGAGGAATAGAGAGCTAGAATCATCGATGAGAAAGAATCATCGATCAGCTGCACACCACCCACTGGGGATGTACCTGCAACCAAGGTACATGCCCTTGACCAGAATCAAACCCGGGACCCTTTAGTCCACAGGCTGATGCTCTATCCACTGAGCCAAACCAGTTTCGGCTCCTCTAGAATTTTTATGGCCTATTTTCCAAAATATATAAACAACCTATGCAACTCAACAAAAGGAAGTCAAACAATCCAATTAAAATGGGCCTGAATAGACACTTCTCCAAAGAGGATATAATGAAAAGAGTCATTAAAAAATGCTCAATGTCACTTATCACCAGATCGATGCAAATTAAAACCAAAATGAAATATCACCTGACACCTGTCAGAATGGCTATCATCAATAAATCAACATACAACAAGTGCTAGAGAGGATATGGAGAAAAGGCAACCCTTGTCCACTGTTGGTAGGATTGTAAATTGCTGCAGGCACTATGGATAAGAGTATGGAATCCCCACTTCTGGGTATATATCTGAAGAAATGCAAAACACTAATTTGAGATCATATTAGAGAACACCCTGATGTTCATTTGTATATTGTTTAGAGTAGTGAAGATATGAAAGTAACCCAAGTACCCATCAGTAGAGGGGTGAATAAAGAAGATTTAGAGCATCTTACCTAATAATAGACAAACATGTAAATTGACCATACCTCTACTACACCCATAGCCAATCAGGTGTGAGTATGCAAATTAACCTGGCAAATATGGCAGTTATTTTGCATATGCAGAGGAAGCGTAGCCCAGAGTGGCAGGATGCCTGCTATAAGGGGGAGGGAGGGGCAGTGGAGGGAGCTACAGGAGCGGAGCTCTGGCCGTGAACGAGGATTTACAGGCTCCCAGTGGCTGGAAGTGAAGCCAACAGAAGGAAGTCCTATTCTTGCATGAATATTGTGCAATGGACCTCTAGTAGTGTATATAAAATGGAATATTACTTGGCCATAAAGAGGAATCCAATAATACAAATTTTTATAGCATGAATAAACCTAAATGGCACTCTGCATAGTGAAATAAGGAAGACCGGTACCACATAATTTTACATATATGTAGACTCTAAAGAGCAAAATAAATGAATAAAGCAGAAATAGACTCATAAAAACAGGATGACGGTTGATGAAGCTAGGGGCCCTGGAGGGCTGGCTGGGTGAAAAGGAAAATGTAATAAGAGGTAAAGATTGGTAGCTACAAAACAGTCTTTAGGATGCAAAATACATTATGGGGAATATAGTCTATAATATTGTAATGACTGTATAGTGCCAGTTGGGCACTAGAATTATCAGGTGGATCACTTTGTAAATTAGTTGATCACTTTGGAATCGACTAACCATTATGCTGCACACCTGAAACAAATCTAAAATAATATTGAATGTCAACTATAATTGAATTTTTAATAAAATGATTGTCATTATATTTAATTATTGATTCTGCTTTCTTTGCAGGTTGTGCCTTTCTACTGCTATGACAGGGCGTCCACTGTGATAATTCTTCGGTTTATCAAGCAGTTGCCTTTCAATGTGGATTTTATTTCTCTCAATAGCCAATATCTACTCAACATTAAAGGTATTAAAGAAACATAATTCTTGTTGGTGCTTTTAAATAACAACCTTTAATTGGAAGTTGACAGCTTTTCCTATTTCTTTAAGTGATATAGGAAAAGTTTTACCCAGATATTTTCTTGCTTGTCCATTGCTAGTATAATAGGTAACTTTTGCTGAGCACTGCCCACATGTCAAAAACTCTCCTAACCACTTTATACATGTATTATCTCATGTAAACACCCCTGCCCCCCCCCATTCTATTGGATAAGTGATATTGCATGCCCGTTTTATAGAAAGTAGAACTGATGTTTAGAGACCTAAACTAAGGTCACACCAGTGTTTCTTCATGTATACCTTCTCCTCTTTGTGAGTCCTCACTTTCTTGGGACTTTAGACTCTAAACTCACATTTCTCTCTTGAAATCATTGATGCATTGCAAGATTGGACCAGAAGTAAAAGCTAATGTATACTGTTTTTAAATATATATATCATGAAGCAGTAAAATAAAATAAAAAATAAAAAGCACAAAAATTAATTCATTCATCACAGAAAGCAGTCACAGCTGTTTTGGATCAAGCTGGATATATTTACCAGAACCAGCACAATTATTTAGAACAGAAAGCAGAAGTACAGCCATTGACTGAAACTGCAGGGGGATTTTTGGTAGGCAGGATATAATTGCTCATTATTTTCATTTGTATCTTCCCGTTTCCTTGTTTTCTTTTCCTTTTATTCTTTAATAATACTCAAGCCTTTGCATGAAAACACATTTTTTTTCATTGCTTACATAGTTATCCTGGTCCTGCATCGTGACTCATTCGGAAGTCATAATCAGTTTCTAATATCATTATAATGTCCACAGTAACCAGTTGGGGTATCATAATCATAGGAATATGACTTCAGTGGAAGTAGATGAACTAAGAAATAAAACATTTATTTTCATGCAAATAGTCTAAGCAATAAACTAGAAATAATAAATACAAAAAGATAACCCTGATGCTATTTTGGGCTTTTAAATTGAAATCTTCCAGGACTATTCAACTGCTCTACAAAGGTTTTATTGAAACTTGGTTTCATTAGTGCATCCAGCAATATTCCTGTTTATGCCAACACTAGAGGCCTGGTGCACAGATGGGGTAAGGCCCACCTTGATCGAGGCTGATTGAAGCCAGGCCTGCCAGGGGGAGGGTTTGGGGAGGGTGGCTGGCCAGCCCTGCCCCCCAAATGGGTAGAGGGGCTGATCAGGACCAGGATGGCTTTGGGGAGGGACCACTGGAGGTTAGCTGGCTATCTCCACCCCTAGTTAGGCCGGTTGACCAAGCGTAGTGCGTGTCATAGAAATGGGTCATTCCAGTCTTTCCAGTCTTTCTAGTCAGTCTGGTCACTTGGCTTTTATATATATATAGATTTATCCTCATTCATCTTGCTTATAATGTGAAGAAATTAAAAAGATTTTGATTTATTAAAAATCAGTATTTTAAATTCATATTTGAAAGGCTAGTTCTATTCAAACCATTTGAAAATGAAAAAAGATAATTATGTAAAATTATTTGATCACTTAATGTACATCTGAGATATATTAACAAAGCGGCAACAGGCTGTTGATGGATTTCCTGAATGCTCCATGTTTAATGACAACTCTTCTCTTAACTAAAACAGTAGAAACATAAGATTGTTTTACCAAATACAATCTGACAAGCACCTGGAATGTTCATGTGCTCCATTGAATTTCATGTTAAATAAATATGTGAATGCAATTACATTACCTTTTCTAAAATCATTGAATTCATTATCAGATATTTCTTAGATCAGGAGTCAGCATGCTTTTTTTGTTCTGCAAAGGGCCCGGTAGTAAACATTTTGCTTTTGCCAGCCATGTGTTCTCTGTAGTAACTAGGTAATTGCTGTAGCAACATGAAAGCTGCCATAGACATAGCATATAATGAAATTTGCAAGTCTGTTTTCCAATAAAACTTTATTTATAAAGCTGCAATGTACCCCAAAGCCAGCAGTGGAGTACATTTGGCTTGAAGGTGCTGATTTGCCACCCTGGGTTTAAAAATGTTCTGAACACAAAAACTGGCTCAAAACAAACTTTTGTTGATATTCACATTAAATAATTCAGTATAAGATTTTTTTTCAAGCACTACATGAATTTCAGTTATGGTGTTATCAAAATCAGAAACATTTTATTAACTTAAAATTTGTGAGTTGTTTTTCACCCTTCCAGGAGAGATGTCTGGTTAAAATGCAAATATTATTTATTAGAGGCCTGGTGCATAAAAATTAGTGGACTCAGGTGGGTCCCTCAGTCCAGCCTGCACCATCTCATAATCTGGGACTGCTTAGGGAGGGTCCCTAGGCCTGACCTGAGATCAGGGCCTATCCGGGCTTTCCTTCCCCAGGCTGTAGGCAGCTGATCCCACCCCTACCACTGCCACAGCTTGCCATCTGTGCAGTTTGCCCCCCTTCCCCTTCCACTGGTAGCCTCCCTCTGCAGGTGACAGGCTGGGGTGCAATGGCTTGGCTGGCTTGGGCCTCCCTCTTTCTTTGCTGGGGGGCAGGGCCAGCCCTGCAAGGGGCGGTCTGCCAACTGATCACCCTTAACAGTTAGCCTGCCACCCTGATCTCCCCTAACCACTTGCCTGCCTATCTGATCACCCCTAATTGCTGGTCTGCCTACTTGATCACACCTAATCACTCTGCCTGACTGCCTGATTGCCCCTAACTGCTTGCTTGGGGCAGGGCCAACCTAGTGAGAAGCCATCTGCCTACCTGATATCCCCTAACCACTTGCCTGCCTATCTGATCACCCCAACTGCTGGTCTGCCTACTTGATCACACCTAACCTCTCTATCTACCTCCCTGATTGCCCCCTACCTCTTGCTTGGGGGCAGAGCCAGCACTGACTTCCAGTTGGTAAGCCTCCAGTTGTTACTGGTCGTTATGACCCAGGGTCTTTATATATTAGGATATTTGAGTTTGGGGTCTGGTTCACAGTGTGTGATGTTGTTTGGTAACCTGTGAGATGAAAACAAGCTCTCCTCTAATTCTTACTAGCTCCAAAGCTCTAGGTCCAGGCAGGAAACTTACTGCATAAGGTGGACAGTGCTTTTTGAGGTGGCAGATTATTTTTCTCATTCTTTTCTTGAAAAATGTGTTGGAAAACTAACATTCCTGTGATCTACTGCAGTGATCTAGGATGACCTCATTGTAATGCAATAGAGCATTCAAAGTAAACAGAGTGCATCCAGGGCTGGAGATAGAGTCCTCTTATCAGTGGGGATTGCCCAGTTGAGGTTACATTCTTGGTCTTTCCTGTTGTTTCAGGTGACCTCAAAAGATGACTCTGAGCTGGGGAGAGGCTAGGGACATGTCTTCCAAATGAAGTCCTGAGAAACTGTCACGTTTTGTCTGCTCAGGTTGCTCTACCAAATAGCAAAGAGCCCTAGTTGGTTTGGCTCAGTGGATGGAGCTCAGCGTGTAGGTTGAAGGGTTCCAGATTCTATTCCAGTCAAGGGCACATACCTCAGTTGCAGGTTTGATCCCTAGCCCCGGTTGGGACCCATGTGGGAGGCAACTATTGATGTTTCTCTGTCTCTCCCTTTTCTTTCCACACTCTCTAAGAATCAATGGAAAAATAGCCTCAGGTGAGGATTAACAAAAAAAAACAGCAACAAATAATGGGTGATGTAAACAACAGGGATTTATTTCTCACAATTCTAGAAGCTGGAAAGTCCAAGATGAAGGTGCTGGCAGGTGTAGTGCCTGGTAGGGGCCCAGGTCCTGAGTTGTAGACAGCTGTCTTCTCATCATTATCTCTCATGACCTTTCCTTAACATGTGCTCATGGAAAAGAGAGGTCTGCTTTCTGTTTCTCTTCTTGTGAAGGAACTACTCCCTAGCTCATGACCTCATCTAACTTAACAGTCTCCCAAAGGCCACACTTTCCAATATCATCACAGTGAGGGTTAGAGTTTCAATGTATAAATGTTGGGAGGATTCTGTCATGCAGCTAATAACATAGCTTGCCAAATATCCATTGTTTAATTAGAAGGCTTACTATTTGAGTTTTCTAACCAAAAACAGAATCATTACCTAGGAGTGTCCTTGACATGTATTCTTCAAGGCAAATACAGTTCATTTTATAATATTTTCTAAAAACTCTTATTATTCTTTGATATATCTTCGCTTCTTCTTTCGAGAAAGATGATTAGATGTTAAGAACAATATTATCGTCCTTGATTGTGTGCTCCATGATTAGAGCATTAGCCTGCACAAAGAAGGTTCAAGGGTTCTCTCTCTGCCCTGGATTGGGTTCACTCTCTGCCCTAGATTGGGGCACATGTGGGAGGCCACTAATGTGTTTCTCTCACATCAGTCTCTCTCTCTCTCTCTCTCTCTCTCTCTCTCTCTCTCTCTCTCTCTCTCCAACTCTTTCTGAAAAGCAATGGAAAAATATCCTTAGGTAAGTATTAGCAAACAAACAGGAAAAGGACAATATTATTGAGTAGCAAGACAATCTCCATAGGTCAATTATTGCAATTGAATTAATCTATGAATTCAACAGATTGAACATTTATAAGTTATATATATATATATATATATATATATATATATATATATATATATTCCTTGCTGTTGTTACTTTGTGAATATTTACAACCTGTTTTCTACCTCAGCAAACCTGTTGATTTTGTGTAAGTGCCCTATTGTGAGATACTATACTGAATGGAAAGTTTGTCAATTTACTTCCATTGTATAAAATAGTAGCCTTCATGTATATTGTATAAAATAGTAGCCTTTTAATTTTCCTATACTCTAGACACTTTATTTTATTTCAGTCTAAATCCATGAAACATAAATTTTAAAATTAATTTAAAAACTCATGATGACAATGGATTTCATTTTAGGATCACTAATTTTAATAGATATTCTACTGACATTTATGATTTACTATAATTTTCTTTGCTTAAAGTAATTTTATTTTTAAATGAAATACCTATTTTTAACTTGCATCAATATTTTTAATAGAAATGTGTGTTGACTTTATCAAATAAAGTTGGTCAAATGGAGGATGTAATGTTTTGTTAACTTACTAACATAGTAAATAAGTTTAGTAGCTCACTTATATTGAATGTCCTTACACTTATTTTTTAAAATTGCTAATAATTTTATATCATTCTTCTCATTGTAAGCTTATTATCCTGGGTTTCATATATTGTTTTTCATAGTGTGATTTATGTAATTTATCTCTTATGACCTGGAAGAGTTAATAAAATATTGGTTAATTGGTTCTGTAAGAAATTAAATTATTCATCAATGACAATTAATAAACATTTTTAAGTTCTTTGGTGTTATTCTTATTGATTTATTGACTTCTTTGTGTGATAAGTAAAATTATACAATTACTTAGAAAATAATTTTTTCGGGTTTTCAATTTTAGCACAAAGTAATTGTGAATACAATTTTGCACAATTTTTGTATTTATGATCATTTCTTTTTACAAGAGAGATTTTTCTGATTTAAATATTTTGTTAATTTTTTAAAGCAGCTAATATTAGGTACATAAATATCATTTTATGGTGGAGTTATAATGAAAATAAAGCAGGTGAGTAATGAATACTCTCTGCAGTCCTGGCCTGCCTTGGCCTCTGCTTAAGGCTACAAAGTTTCAATTAAAGAAGATAAATAAATCCCATATACCAGGGCCTCCACTTGGGTTGTCAGGGCCATGGCCAGCCTGAAAACCACTAATGGCTACTCACCCAGGCCACCCTTACCCCAAAGGAAACACCACCCTGATCCGGGACATCCTTCAGGGAAAACTAGCTGACCCCCACCAATGCACAGGTCTCTATCCTATCTAATTCTATCTAAGAAAATAGTAATATGCAGATTGACCATCACTCCAATAGACAAGATGTCTGCCCCCATGTGGACACAAGATGGCTGCCACAAGATGGCCATCAGGGGAGGGCAGCTGAGAGGGATCAGGCCTGCAAGGGAGGGCAGTTGGGGGACAATCAAGCTTGCAGAGAAGGGCAGTTAGAGGTGACCAGGCTGGCAGAGGAGGAAAGTTGAGGGTGACCAAACCTGTAGGGAAGGGCAGTTGTGAGGGATCCAGGCCTGTGGGAGAGAGCAGTTAGGGGTAACCAGACGTGTAAAAGAGGGCAGCTAGGGGCAAACAGGCTGGCAGGGGAGCAGTAGGCATAGGCTGGCAAGAGAGTGGTTAGGGGTGATCAGGCTAGCAGACAGAAGTGGTTAGGGGTAATCAGGAAGGCAGGCAAGTGAGCAGTTGAGAGCCAGCAGTCATGGATTGAGAGGAATGTCTGACTGACCAGGTAGGTCCAAGATTGGAGAGGATGCAGGAGGGGCTGAGGAACACACTCCTCATGCACGAATTTCATGCTCTCGGACTCTAGTTTGTTAATAAAATTATATAGGTTTCAGATATACAATTCTATAATAGCAACTGTATATTGTATTATGTGTTCACACACTACAAGTCAAATATATAAATTAAATAACAATTGTTTAAAAAGACATAAAAAATGTAGTTTAGCTCTTCATGGTTGGCCAGAGATCTATCTACATTAGTTATTTAATTTGGACACTTTTGTGTTAAGTCATAAATATCCCCTATATTAATACACAGATTGTGTTGACAGAATTTGTTTGCCTGATTTGACCATCAGTTTAATTAGGCTAATTACTTTATTAGCTCAGTAAACAATTTAAGGTTGGGAAAACATTTTATAATGCCCCTTAAAGAGAAAAAATGAGCGGACATCACATTATGAATAAAACAATATGATTTCATTATCAGGATTTATATATTTAGAAAAATATATTTATCAAAGCTTCTTTTAAAGGTTGCGCTTAAATCAAAACCATCCTTAAAACAATTTGAACTTTTGAAAAAATGTTTTCTTTGTTTTTTTTTTTAAATCCTGCCATCTAAACTGAACAATCACATTTATATAGATGCAGCACAAATTCAAATACCTTAGAGGTCTTAGAAAAATTATAGGAATGTTTCTATGAATGTTGGGCTGTTAAAGAGTCAGCTATTTGTGCAGATTAAAATAGTATTTTCTACAAATTTGCCTTAGAAGATTTGACAGAAAAGGTAGCGGCCACTTAATATGCTTTTTAGTGAATTCCTAGAAATGTTCTTAGTATTATGTTGTTACATAGGTTTTTAATAATATAGATATTATATATTAAAGCAAAGTTCTCCTTACTATACTTTACAAAGAATTTGTGTAGGTCAATAGAAAAATTGAAGATACCTGATATATAAGATATAATCTGGGTGAGTTTAAACTGTATAATTTAAGTCTATATTCTATGAGTCATATTTAAGATAATGATAACCTACTAGTATTACTTTTTCATAATCCTCCACACTTGGCTTACACAAATGCTTTCAATAATTTCCTTAAGGTTTTCCAACTGTTAATAAAAATATGATGTGAATGCATAATGGCTGAGCCACTGTAGTAAAGTTTGGTGATTCTTCGAAAAGTTAACATTGTCACATAACCCTGAAATTTCACCCTTAGATATATACACAAAATAATAAAAACAGGTACTCAAACACATGATCATAGTATCATTCACAACAGTCAAAAGTTACAAACAACCCAAATGAATCAACAGATCAATGGATAAACACTTTATGATATACAATGCAATGCAATATTATTCAGCCATAAATTGAAATAAAGTAAAACAAAGATCAGCTTTCAAAACATCCAAATAAAAACAACTAAACACCGAAGGTCATATATTTTATGATTCCACTTATGTGAAATATTCACAATACACAAATATATAGAGACAAAACATAGATTGGTGGTGGCCAGGGGCAGGCAGAAGAGGGTTGTGAAGAGTGAGGAAATGGGGAAAAAATGATTAATAGGCATGAAATTTCACTTTGTAGTGATGGAAATGTTTTGAAACAAGATATAAGTGGTCCACAGCAAGAATGTTCTAAATGCCACTGAATTATGTTAAAATGGTAAAATTTTATAGTATATGAATGTCACCTTGATAATCAGTATAAGCAATAATAACTTCTTATTGAAATAGAATACATTTATATTCTTAGCTTCATAACTTTGATGATGGCTTTTGCTCTTAGTCTTCATGTACCCAAGCTGCATCCATAAAAGGCCTTTCCTCTGTGGATGGTGAGCTCCAGTGACTGAAGGTAGGTGTTTTGTTGTTTCCTCAATCATAACCATCTGTCCATCTGTATCTCTCTCACTTATGCTTTTGCCCCATTGAATGTAACTCATCAAAAGCATACTGAAACTTGGAAGCGGTGCTCCTGGCTCATTTTCCTACACACCAAACTTGAGAATATATTCTGTCACTCCCACACAAGGCATGGTGGTGTGCTGCTAAGTTACCTATGACCCAGGCGTGACCAGATTCAAAGCACAAGTGAAGGTTCTACTGCAAACTTCCAGAACTTGGAGCTCAATTTCAAATCCAAGGGAAAGACAAAATCTGGCTCATCACATTTTTCTCTATCCTCTAAGTACTACCACAGAAAATATTCTTAAATAAACCAACAAAAATATCAAGATGTAACTCTTCCTTTTATTCAAGAATGTTAATCTGCTCTGAGGCAATATGTGACATTACTATGAAAGAAATGTGGAATAATAAAAAAAAAATACTCTTGCCGAAACCGGTTTGGCTCAGTGGATAGAGTCTTGGTCTGTGGATTGAAAGATCCCAGGTTCGATTCCGGCCAAGGGCATGAACATTAGTTGCGGGCACATCCTTGGTGGGGGGTGTTCAGGAAGCAGCTGGTCAATGTTTCTCTCTCATTGATGTTTCTAGTTCTCTTTCCCACTCCCTTCCCCCTTGTGAAAAATCAATAAAATATATTTTTTAAAATACTCTTTTTCACACATATAAGACTGAAAAAAACTCTATTCATAAATTAGTAGAGCTTTGTTGGTTTTCTAGAGTTAGGTTTTTAACAATTTAATGTCAGTGCCATGGGTGATTTCAAAACCACTATATTATATAATCTTTTTTCTGTACCTATAATGAAAAAGGCAACCAGGAAGTCAGAAGTTGGAAAGAGAAACACTGTCATTCCTTGAAAAACTGTCAGAAAACAGCACATCTTTTAGTCTATCCCTGAAAACTGAAGAATGTAATATCCTATATAACAAAAGCCCACTATGCTAAAGTGCCCAGTCCTCTGGTTGGCTGTTCAGCCAATCAAAACATAATATGCTAATGATATGCTAAGGCCACTCCACCACTTGCTATGACATGCACTGACCACCAGGGGGAAGATACTCACTCTGACAGAAAGGTTAGCTTGCTGCTGGGGTCCAGCTGATAGGACTGAGTGAGAAAGGACTGAGTGAGATGGGCCCTGGAGCCCTCCTTCTTGCAATCCAGAACCCCTCAGGGGATTTCGGAGAGCCATTTTCAGCCCAATGGCGGAACAGCCAGTTGCTATGATGTGCAAAAACCACCGGAGGGCAAATGCAGGAGCTGCCCCCTAGTGGTCAGTGTGCCCCCAGAGTGAGAGTGCCATTCAGCTAGAAGCCAGGCTAATGGCTGGTGAGTGCAGTGGTCTTGGCAGGAGCCTATCCTGCCTCTATGGCAGTCAGACATTCCCCGAGGACTCCTGGACTGTGAGAGGGAACAAGCTGAGCTGAAGGATCACGCCCCCCTGAGTGCACACATTTTGTGCACTGGGCCTCTATTATTGATTTAAGATCTATGATCTTGACAAAACAAATTTTGATCAATTTGGTTGATGATCACAGGCATTGTGTTAATAGCTTCATAACTATTGATTAACTTCTTTGCAACACATCATTTTAATTAACACCAAAACGTCCTCTCCCTTTCTTCACATATTTACATTGGAGCATTTGCAGATCCTCCTATCACATGGAATCTACTTTTTACATCTTGATTCTGGGTTTATCATGCTATTTATTTTTACCATAAGACATTAGCAATTGTGATATAAGAAGAGATCTGAAAATAACTTGCATATAAAGCAAACTCTTTGCAAATTTTTGACTAAGTTAGCTGAGATCAACTAAGCCCGGGTGAGAATTGAACCAGCCAGCTGAACTCAGCTCAAGTAGCCAAACCATAAAATCCTGTGTTAAATAAATACTTCATGCTACAAAGTTTTGAATTGCTTTCTTATGCAATAAAAACTCACAAACCTACTGATCCTTCTTCTCTTTTACAACTTACTTATCACTGCATCCTAATTCACCAATATAGAATATAAATTACATCAATTGTATATATATCAGGTGTATTGCTAATATTTTGCACAATTAAAAAAGTCTTTCAAAATTTGTGTGATTGACGAAATTGTGTCCCCTTAAATCCATATGTTGCAGCACTAACCTCCAATATCACTTTAATTAGATATATGGCCTTAAAGGAGGTAATTAAGGTTACATGAGGTCATATGGGTGGGGTCATTATCTAATGGGACTGGTGTTTTTAGAAGAGTAAGAGACATCAGGAATGTACACACACAAAGGAAAAGCCACGTGAGGACACAACCAGGAGGCCCGCATCCACAAGCCAAGGAGAGAGGCCTCAGAAGAAACCCCAATCTGCCAACACCTTGATTTTGGGACTTTGTAGCATCTCAGAATTATGAGAAAATACATTTCTGTTGTTTAGGTCACCACGTCTGCGAGTTTGTGGTATTTTGTCCTGGCATCCCTTGCAGACTAAAATAGTTTGCATTATTGTGTTTTGTTTGCAGAGATCCAGAGATTTTGTTTGCAAATAAGCCCGAGAGGTATTTATATAACTGCTCCACAGTAACCAGCTAGTATTACACAGAGACGAGATCCTAGACTAGTCATTTTGATGGTGCAACCCAGGTTTTTAACTATTTAATGAAGGAAACAGAGTCAGCTGTTACTTTCTGCCTTGACAACACCAATACTAGCATATACACCATCAGAACCAAAAAAAATAACTTGAAGCAGCTATTTAATAAAATTCTACTTTTATCAAATAAAATAAAATTAAATATTGATGGAACACAAAACAAACACAAAAATGACTAATAAAATGAGTAGTAAGAAAGGAAAGTAGAAGGAGGAAGATTGTAACTTGTGATCCATTGAGAACAGACTCTGAGGACCTTTTTCATTTCCTTTCTTCATATGATGCTTTATAATAACAGTATTTGTCTATTATGCTAACTTCCTACCGTGTCATTTTTGGTTATTAATTCATTATGTGACTTTTCCTCCTAAAAGCTTCTGCTTATTTTCTGTTAATGAAATGATTGATAGGAGGTGGTTCCATTCCACTTCCAGGCCTCTGTTGCAAGAGCTCCATATCCAGGTAGGCCAAAGACAGTATGCTGTTATTTTTTTTTTAAATTTGCTAAATATATTCTATTTTCCTGTCTTTTGTTAATTAATTTTCTAGCATGGGGGGCATCAAACAGGGCTCTGAAAGTACCTATCAGTACCTGGCTCTCTCTGGAAAAATAATATCATAAAGGTAGATTAGCACACTGGTATTCAAATGAAAAGCAAAATGAGAGAACTATTTATTCTGTTCCCCACGATAAACATTTCTCAAAAGAGATTGGTGATTAAAGCCAGTAAAAACACACTTAATAATCTTTACTAGAAAGTTTGGGCAAACATTTGGCTTAATTAAAAATTAAATAAATAGTGAGCATGATTACAACTCTTTCATTTTGGGACACACAAGTTATTTTTGCACCACAAAAGAAATTGGAGATTACAAAACTTGGGATACTGAAACCAAAATTGGGGTGTTTTGAGTGCGAGTTCATTATCTTGCAACACTGAAGAATGGATTTGTGGACAAAAATGGTAAAGAGAAGCAACGTTTATTGAGAGAAGCCAGTCCTGGGAAAGATGCAGCTGGGGTGCCAGGAGCAGGCCAGTGACCAGATGTCACAGTCCTTTCCAGGTTACAGTCAGATGTTAAAGTCCATTAGTCCACGTGTAGGGCCCTCCTGCCATCAATCCAAGAATCTAGAGAGAAAAATGCCAGCTTTTTTGTATACATGCTTGCTAGTACATGCTTGCTAGCTTCCCATTGGTTCTTTCAAAGAATTTTGCCTTAGTAACATCCTTGGGATTGGTTGATATGCCTCACTGCCTTGTGATGGGCTATCTGCAAGTGCCTATCTTAGCAATATCCATACCTTTTAAAAGTTCATGCCTCGCGTGCAGTGCACACCCTTCCTTCCCCATCAGTTGTGGTGCCTTAGTAACTCTGCTGAGTTGGATTCCCTGTTTTACTTCCTTCCTCCCCTCCCCACATTGTCCCAACTCCTGACTACCTTGCTCCCTTCTGTCTCCTCAATACTATGGAACAGTTAGTATAATATTTTATATAGCCTACTTAAATAAAATGCTATAATAAATTATTTATTACTTAAATAAATAGGTAAATCATTTTTAAATACTTCTGTTTTTAATGTTGTATCAGTAAGCAAAAATTGTATTTAGTAGATTCTGATTTTATGTGTCTTTACATTTTTGTTTTTAATTAAATTGAACCTGACTATTTTGGTAACGTTTTTTAAAACAATTTTATGGAGAAGGATACAAAATTCTTTTAAAAACTAAGATTCCTGCATGTAAATTTTCCACACTTTTATCAAACATTTGTCTTAAAGCTTACAACACATTTTTGAAATAATTCAATCTTTGCCTCTCAATAGTAACTATTACTTTATATAAAATATTATACTACATGTCCCATAATATCACAGGTTTTATACTCT
This sequence comes from Vespertilio murinus, assembly GCA_963924515.1. Taxonomy (NCBI): domain Eukaryota; kingdom Metazoa; phylum Chordata; class Mammalia; order Chiroptera; family Vespertilionidae; genus Vespertilio; species Vespertilio murinus. The sequence goes on along the minus strand of OZ004705.1, from coordinate 176,471,894 downwards.
CAAATTTCTTTTATGGGACAAAAATGGCTTATTTGCCCCATTAACTTCATGCATTGGTTAATGTTTTTATGTGCCTTATGTTCAGATAACCAGTATAGAAGATTATGATTCATCAACAGTTTTGAACCATGACTTGACCTTTTTTGTGTGTGTCTTGATTTCCTTACTAATTTGTGATAATTGTTCTTTGATAATGATCTTGTTCACCACAATCTGATTATACAAAATATGCATTCTCTTAGTATATTCAAGACTTAATGGGATTAAGAAATAAAAAAGGTTAAGTAACTTGTCAAAAAACCACAACACTAGTAAGAAGCAGAAAAAGGATTTGAAACTATGTTAGTCTGAATCAAAAATGGTGTTCTTAATTAAAATTCTACTCTCCTGGGGTTGCTCTTTGTTCCACAGAATATACTTTTTCTCACTTGTTCTTGGTTACACAAAATTTTACTTTGTTCTAAAATTAATTTTAAACATATATTATAATAAAATGTGAACAATTGTCTTTAGAGTAAAATATAAACTCTAAATGCTATCCTCAAGTTTTGAAAATTGAATCAATGTTTCAAAAAGGACAATTTTTCAAGCTAACAGCATTTAGAAGGCAGGATTATTAAAAGAATGAATTTCTTTTTAAGGATTGTCAGCAATAGAAAGTTTCATTTTTTAAGTCACAGACATACTGGTATACATAAAATTGAATGTAGATGACATTATGCCCATTGAGTCAAATGTACTTTCTAGAACATCTGTGATTACATTGTGGCAGTGTCTTGAATTGTTCTCAGGAGACCAGCTCACATTTTCAGATCTAGGCTTGGCCAAGATTTCTGTGAACTCAGACTGGACTCTGATCTTACAAATCTTCTGGACAATTACTGAAAAGGGAGTAGGCCCAGAGTGCTTGAGCCTCCTCCTTAATTTGAGAAAGAACTCCTGAACACAATATATTTACGTTTCCCTAGAGGACAGGGAGGGGAAACATTAGAAGAGATATGAAGTGGGACACTAAGTTTCAAACTCTTGGGAAATGTTTAGTGACAAAATGAGACAAAGAAACAGAAGAGAAAGACCAAAAAGAATATGAATTTTAAAAAATCCTACCCTAGCCAGTAGATTTCTAGGTTTGAGCATAGTAAAAGTTTGAGGGTTCAATTCCAGTAAGAGCACATACCCAGTTTGCAGGATATATATACATATATATATATATATATATATATATATATATATATATATATATATATGTGTGTGTGTGTGTGTGTGTGTGTGTGTGTGTGTGTGCATGCTTTGATGCATATACTATGAAGATTTTACTTAATGTAATAAAATTACATTTATGTTCAATGCAATCACTCTCAAAATCAGTATATAGACTAATCTATCACTCTAAGCCCCATCCTTTACCCAAACCCAAATGCTTAGCCATTTCTGTCTGATCTTTTGTTCAACATTATATTTTGTCATTTTAATAATGTGATATAAATGGGATCATGCATACAGTATATGAACTTTTGTAATTTTTCCCCACTAAGCATAATGCCCTTGACTTAATCAAAATTGTTTTGTGTATCAGCAATGTGTTCCTTTTATTGCTGAGTCATTTTCCATTGTATGGATGTATCATGGCTTTTTAAATTCATGCACACCAACCCCTTGAAGGACATTTGGGTGGCTTCCAGTTTGGTGTATTGCAAATAAAGTGTCTTTAACCATCAGATAAGGATTTTCTTATGAATAAGAGTTTATTTCTCTAGGATGAAACCTCAGGAGTGTGATTGTTGGGTTGTAGGGTCAAAGTATGTTTAGTTTTCACGAAACTGCCAGGCTTGTTTTCCAGGGGGGCTGCCCCACTTTCTGTCTCCAGCAGAATCCGATGGGAGAAGCCCTTACAGAGACAGTTGCAGATAGCTGCTATTTTAAGAAATGTAAAGTACAAAATGATTTCCTATCTGACTTCTTGGACAAAGAGGAGTCAGTTATGAAATGTATCTGGGGAAAATTGCTCAACTGAACACCGACACTGTGAAGAAGGAAGTATATGATTCATTCTTATGCAAAATCCTGTTTCAGTTGATTGGCTAAATTGACATGCAATTTGGCTGCTTAGACATTTATACATTACTCTCTGTATTAATCAGACCATATTCTTGTTTCTATTCAAAATAGACAACACACTTTATTGTGTGAATTCACCCTAAAAAAGCCAAACTTCTTAGCATCTTCAAAGAGTCTTTTAAATATGGCCATTCATTAGCAATACTGGGGCAGGGAGACTCAATGTAGTGGAAGAAGCATTAGCAAGATTTGGAATGTAACACGATCCCAGCAGGCAATTAAGAGTTGCTTTAAAATAGTTTCTATTTAAAGAACCCAAGTGTAACACATCTTGTATTATCTTCACAGTGAATAAAGACAGCCCCTGGAAACTTCATGGCTGCATCCATTGTTCCAGGGAGGCATCCTAAGGCATCAAACTAATTTATACCTAAATCAATGGCAAAAACAAACAAAACAAACCCTCAAACATGCTAATGCAATATTTATTTCTTCTATTTGGTTAATTCCAAAATCATAGACAAAAAGGAATTAAAGAAGAATGAGATGTCCAACCAAATGTTGAACTAGAAAGTGTTGTTCTTTACAGTTTAGCATCATTTGTGATAGTTAACAGAATCAAAGATTTTAGTTATTTCCTTTTTCTTGTAATTAAAATACTTCAAGCAAGGGAAATCATCCCTTTATGAAAACCATTTATTGTAAAGCTTCCTCTTTATAGCTCTATGTATTTTCCCACATTAGCCTTGTTTTGCTAACTAAAAACCAAATGAGCAGAAAGAGGAGTATTCTGCATCACAATAAACAACTATTCAAAATTATGGATTTTCTGTTGTGAAATGGTAACAGAGACTTTGAAAATTATTGTAAATATTGTAAGTTTCAAATAGCCAACAAAGGGATTGAAAATGAAGGACATCACACATGCTCTCATGGACCATGGAGGGGAGGCATGGATTGAGATGGGCCAGCAGCTCAGGGAGCACAAGGCCTCCATCTTGCTTTTTTCATCAGGTGAGAATGAGGGTGATTGTTTGCCCTCCACTCTTCTGACTTTGTGTCTTAACTCATTTTTTCTTTCATGTTTCACTTTTAAAAAATGTTTCATTGTGTAGTCATGTGGTGCCAAGAGCTTATTTGCTCTTTCTCTAAATTTCACTTGTATTTTGGGGAAATTGGAAGTAGGCGTTTTCAACAGAAAGCAATAAGATTCCGTGACACACTATTAATAGCAATAATCACCACAACAAATTCCACCCAGAAGGGAGAGGTTTTCTTCTACAACGGCAAGGACACCAAGACTGTTTTCATTTATGTTGTGCACCTTCAAGGTAATCACAGAAATAAAATAAATGCATCCCTGTCACTGATTATATTTCCCAAGGTAAGTCTATTATTATATGCGAACAACTGTAACTTATCAGCCAAAAACCAAATATAGATATTCTTATGCACGAGGGCGCCTTTCCATGAGGAGCAGAAATTGCTTTATGACAGAAATTTATACCTAAAGTATTTTAGAGGCCACCCTTAGTAAAATCATTCCTTTCATTACCGCAATACTCAACGGAAACTAGATCATTTAAGGAGCATTGTAAAGCATGAGCCGCAGTGCCAGGTGTTTATCAGACTCACTCTGTGGACACGGAAAGCCCGAGTTAAGCACATTTGACTGCATACTGTAAAACACTTAAGATCAAACCCAGGATTGGATGAGCTAGACACAATTACTGGTGTCAGCACTTTAAATATAGTTCTTGCTGAGAACACCTTCAAGATAGCTGCGCAGACCCATTCATTTTGCCAAGTCGAGGCAGTAATTGGTAACCATCAGTGCACCTACAAACACCGGGCTCCTCCTCCGAGAATAGCCCAGCACGATCAGCTCTCAGCAACTGGCTGCACTTTTGCTGACTTCTTGTGAGTGGTTTTTTTCACCGTCACAGATAAAGCCACTGTAACCGAACACAGCTGATGACTCATTTCATGGCTTTCTGTCCCTCTTAAGGCTGTGTACTGGTTCTGTGGGAGAGAGAACAAGCAGCTATTTTTAATAAAAGGGTGGGTTTTAGCTGCGTTATTCAGAGATAAAAAAAAAGACGAAGGAGCATCTTTCAATCTTAACCTGTTAAATGCAGAACATTTCTGGGTGTCGGTCCATAAAGATAACTAAGTTTTGCTTAAAAAAAAAACCACCAAAAAAACTTCAAATTGACCTTCAAACCCAGCTACACACTCTCGAGTGCTGCTTCAGAGCAAATGGAGGATTCAAATTGAGTTTCTTTGCAAAACGTATTTTGGGAGGAGACATTTCTAGAGATTATGGATGGTTCAGAAGCAATTTAATGCTGGGTCCACTTGGGGTTCTGTCTGATAATGAGTAATGAGGATACTTTCACGTTCACTTGATATATGGTATTCAAATACAACCCAGTGAATGTTTCTTAAGGAGAAGGTGTCAGCTGGAGTGGTTATATAGGCAGTAATTGGCGCAAAAGAGTTCAGTTTAAAATAATGTTAAAATGAGGCCAATTTTCTTTTCTTCTAAAAGAAATGTATTATTTTATCTTAGAACTTCAGAAATGAACCCTTGTCCATGTTGAAAATTAAATGTAACGTTTTAAAGGAAACGTTAGTCTTTACTGTATCATGGCGAGAAAAAAATTGTTTTTCCCTGATCTATATTTTACCAAAACAATGCAAAATTTTGTTTTTATTTTTAAATGTAATGGCCTCATATGTGAATAGAAAATCTGAACAAGAGAGTGTAAGTTTATCATGAGCCAAGTTAATAACCAAACCATCTCCACAGTTTGCTCCCAATTATAATCAAAATCAGAATTTTTATTAACTGCAATTTTTAAAATATATTTCCTTATTGATTTTAGAGAGGATGGGAGAAGGAGAGAGAGATAGAAACATCAATGATGAGAGAGAATCACTGATCGGCTGCCTCTTGCACACCACCTACTGGGGGTCCACCCTACAACCCAGCCATGTGCTTTGGTCGGAATTGAACCTGGGACCCTTCAGTCTGCAGGCTCACACTCTATCCACTAAGCCAAGCTGGCTAGGACATTAACTGCAATTTGAAGTAATAATATCAGTTGTAGTCTTACTCCAAGTATGGGTGTGTGGCTGTATCTGTGTGTGTGTGTGTGTGTGTGTGTGTGGTGTGTGTGTGTGTGTGTGTGTGTGTGTGTGTGTGTCCATGTGCATGCAAGTTAGAGTGTATCGATTTTTGTTGTTTGTTTTTGTGGCCTGTTTGATCCATATCAAAGATAAGGTCTTTTCTTTCAAGTTTTTACATAATTTGTCTTACATTTGATTGTTTATTTTATATTTCTATGAAGTAACTAGTTATTTTTTTAAAAAATAAAACATTATGAATATTTTATATTGTGTCTCCTGCTGCTGTTATTAATTAAGTACTTTTTTTATGTGAAAGCTTCAAAGGAAGTCTGGGCCACTGATGTAATAACCAAGGGTTCGGTTTCCATTCAGATTTAATAACTGTAACACATGTTCCCCCCCATCTGACTTCTTGGCTATTATAAATTTATAGTACAAATAAACCCTTTACTCAGAAATCATTACTTTTTCAATGATGACAAGTCATTTTACTTAACCTGCAATTCTCTTGTTTAGTCCTCTTCATCTCCCTTATTTGATTTATTTTCCCACAGCTCTTACTCCTCTGAATATTATGAAATTTGCTTATGATTGATCTCCCCTCATTAGAATATAAGCTTCATGAAGGTAGGAATTCCTGTCTGCATTATATATATATATATATATATATATATATATATATATATATAATGCATTTCTGCATTATATATATATAATTCATTTCTGCATTTTATATATATATATATATATATATATATATATATATATATAATTCATTTCTGCATTATATATATATCACCTAGAAAAGTTTCTGGAACAAAGATGGTGTTGTAAAATACTTTCTCAACGAATAGACAAAACAGGGGTTTTGACACAAAAAATGTGATATATATATAAGCATGCAAGTTCATATGCTATCTTTGGCCCTTTTATTACAATACATTACTTTCAGAGACACAATCTATTTGTATTACTATGAAATAATCTTACAGATTTATAATACTAGTGTTTATGTCTAAATTGTAAGAAGAGCTGTTTTTGTAAGATTTGTTTTTCATACACTAATTCCAAAGCATACATAATATGAATTTGTTCTAGTTTTAAAATACAGATTTCCTGATGTGCAGATGGTGTTTTGTTGAATTATACGCTTGAAAACTGTATGATTTTGTGGACAAATGTCACCCCAATAAATTTAATTGAAAATAAATAAAAGTGAAGACAATAAATATAGTGCAGATACCCTTTAAATTTTCTTCAGTCCCAAATAATCCATAGATCCTCATTAACTTTGTAGGTATCATGAATCTGTGTAAATAATGGTGAGATTTAAAACTCTTCTACTGGAATAAGAGAAACTAATGAAGCCTATAATTAAAATAATTGAAAGGGAGGTTAAAGAAAACCTATGCACAAAACAAACATATATATAAAACCTTAACAGTAATAAAAAACCACACATGGCTTTTAATAGGCTTTATAGGTCACTTTTATTAAACTTTCAAGGAATAAATAGCATCTCCTTCATGCTCAATGCTTAAGAGATTTAAGAGTAAGCAAATATCCCCAACAATTTTGTTTTTTGTTTCTAAATATATTTTTATTGATTTCAGAGAGGAAGGGAGAGGGAGATAGAAACATCAATAATGAGAGAGAATCATTGATCGGCTGCCTCCTGCACGCCCCCTACTGGGGATCAAGTCCAGCAACCTGGCATGTGCCCTGACCTGGGAATCCAACTGTGACCTCTTGGATCATAGGTCAACACTCAACTGCTGAGCCATGTAGGCCAGGCTCTCCCAATGGTGTTGATAGTCTGGTAAATCCTTATTACAAATCAGATTTTTTTTAATAAAAAAGGACATCAAAACCAAAATGTGTGGCTGGGTCAAAGTTCTTTGTCTTGAAAAATCAAGGAATGAATGCATGGACAAAGACAGCAAGCAAAGTTTATTGAGAGACAGACAGACTCCCTGCAGCAGGAAGGGGCCCCAGAGCAGGTTACCACTGAAGTTCTTTGTGTAGTATATACGCATGTATACTTTGCTAGCTTTTGATTGGTCTTTTCAAGGCATTCTGTGTAATATCCAATCATTTTAGATGAGTCCCCAGGGGCTTGAGGATCTGATTTGGGACTGTTACTTCAAGTTCGGGGTGAGGTTACTGTCTCCTCCTATTCCTCCCTGCCCTACCTTTTTCAACCCTTGGTCATCCTGTTCCATCATTTTTTTTTCTGGAAGCAAATGCAGCCAGAAATAGCCAGCAAGCTGCTTCATGTAGATCCTAGAAGTCACCATTTAACTTACCCTCTCTGGGTCATGCCCTAACTGCTTAGTGTACATTTATCTCCTCAACATCATGAGAAGAAAGACTGTGAACATAGATACAACTATCTAAAATAAATCGACAGCAATCAGAATCAAGTAATGTTACTCCAGTTTTAGAAAGGTGAAGGTATTTGTGAAAAAAGTGAACATTTTTAATGTATGGTATTTAGCATCCATTTCCACAAGCCACCCTTACCACAATAAATGTCATTTCAAGGCCATCCTACAAGACTTAGAAGGCAGATGATCAACCTTTTTAGAGTCCATGGCCTAATTCTGTGGACCATAAAGGTCCCTCAGTGAAAATTCTGTGATAAAAACAACAACAAAACCCTGCCATTCAGCTCCAGAAATGTGAACAAAAGGGCAGACTTCACATGGAAAAGGTTAAAATGTAAGATTAAAGCTAGAGAGTTGATTATTTGGAGTTACTTTAGGGACATGTATTGTGGATAAAAACTCACAAAAAGATGGGAAATCCTCTCTACTGAATTGGTTGTCTTCACTCACCAAATCCAGATGCCTTGTTTCCCTGACCCTGTTCTCACAAGCAGACTGAGTTGGTGCTTCATACTCCATGCCTGACAATTTCTACACTTCTAGGAAGCATAGGTAATCTCTAGAATTTGTCTACAATTAAAAAAAATAAGAAAGGGTATTCCTCTTTTCCATTGTGTTTTAAGCAGTATTAAAAGCATATCTATTTAATGTATGATGGATTGATTTCAGAGAAGAAGGGAGAGGGATAAAGAGATAGAAACATCAATGATGAGCAAGAATCACTTGAATGCAACTTTAGTGTCTATTCAAGACAATTCTCTTTTATGGTTGCAATTGCATGTTGTAATATAGTGAGTTGAACTTTGCACTGAAGTTTGGTGCAATAACCCTTAGATTGGGTTTTCACTAATGGTGTACTATACAAGCATTCAGTCAAGCCAATATCAAGTCTTCAGAAAATAATTTTAAGGACATTAAACTATTACCTTTTTAAAAATATGTACTTTACTATGGTAAGAACACCTAATGTAGGGTCTACCTGTTTAAAGTGTGTAATACAATATTGTTAACTATATAATAAATGCTGTAGAGCAGATCACTAGAATTTATACATCTTGCTATAAAAAAGTTATACCTGTTGATTAGCACCGACCCTTCTCTTTGCTGCTATAGCTTAACTATTTCAGATAAGTCATACAAGAGCAGTCATTTTAGAGACGAATATTAAGAATTGATCCTCTGCTAACCTAGTACAACAAAATAGCTCTCTTGACTTTTATGTGCATGGAGTATCACCACAGTAAGGTGAGAAAATCAAAGTCCATTAGAATTCCCTCATAGGTGAATCTCTCCTAAGTGGTAAAGTTTCACTTTATGTAAATAGACAACCTTTCTCTGGTTACCTGCTTTGCATTTTCATGTTGCGATATTATGGCAAAATCATTAAAAATTTGAAGTGTTCTGTTCTCTACTGAGTAGCCTTAGCTACTAAAACTTGGCTACTAAAAATTCTTTTCAGCCCAAAGAAAATGATGATATGATCCTTCCATACTCTGTACCTTGTCCAAAACTGAAAGTAGGGGGAATTCACCCTTGACCTCCCTGGCCGCTTCACTGTGCTTTCTTTCTTTGGGTACTTGGGTGATTTTATAATGTTTTCCTTCCCATCTTTACTAGTAACCTCTACGCTCAGATAAAAATACTTGAATTTAATGCATGATACATTATGAAACACTCATTTAAACATTTTGTGTTATCCTCAGGGAGATTTGTACTTCATGAAGTTGAATTTCATCATGGAATACAGCTTTAACAGTAGTGTCGGTGGTATGATGGATGAGGCATTGTTTGGAAGTAATCATGGCTTTCCTCAGAAATAGCAGTATTTCTGGCCCTGGTTGGTTTGGCTCAGTGGACAGAGGTTTGCCCTGTAGACTGCAGGGTTCTGGGTTTGATTACAGTCAAGTGCACATGCCCAGGTTGTGGACTTGATCCCCATTGGGGAGCGTGCAGGAGGCAGCCGATCAATGATTTTCTCTCATCATTTATGTTTCTATCTCTTTATCCCTCTCCCTTACACTCTGAAATCAATAAAATACATTGAAAAAATAGCAGTATGTCCATGCATAGATTGTCTGTTCATGAGGTAAGCGCTCCTTAGTATCTATAAAAGTGTTGCATAGGGAAAGACCTGTGGGAAAGGTAGAGGAAAGTGAAAGAGTACAGGCAGACTATGACAGAATCAAATATCTTTTAAAAGTTGCAATAATATGTCAGGAATCAAAATGCAAAATCTACAGCTGCCAATTTAAAGCTCAATCATTTCTCTCGTGTCCATAATAACTCTCATATCAAACAATAACGTTTTGTTTCTTAATTTCTTAAAACTGTGTTTAAATAAAATTTCCTAAAAGGATTGGCATTCAAAACTGAATTACGGAGAAGGTCCATGCATTCTTAAGATTTTAGAGTGAGACTAACAAATCTACAGCTTCCCTGTTTTACAAGATTTCCAGAGCTCTGCTCTGCAGATATTGCACATCTGGCTTTTGGCCTGTGCACCTGATGCTATCTCAAGAAAAGTTATATAAATTAAAGCCAGACCCCAAATGCTCTTTTTTAATGCAAACCAACAGAATATATGTACATAAGACAACAAAAGTAGTTAGGGGGAAAAAGTAAAGGACATTAGTAGTATTAAGCTAGGAAACTAACAAAATAATGACAATGTAAAATAAATGGTGTGAAAAGAACAATGAAAATATAAATTAGAGTGGAAAAGATATTGTGTAGGCCAAGAAAACTTTGAAATCACTTTCTTCTATTTGTATCTGTGACTCTGGTCTTTTTATTTTATTGTTTTAAAATAGTGAGAACTTGGCACATTTGCCAAAATTAATATCACTTGCTTTATCTCTATTGTCTCTGTGTTCCACAGAATCATGGCACCTGCTAAATACATAAAATCTATGGAATCCATTGGTGTAGATAGACATCATAGTACAAATGAATTTGCAACATGTGACATACAAGCTGAACAATTTAAACATCAACATGAATTATAACTACAACAGATTACAATATATGAAATATATTGAAATTCATGACTTAATAATGATACAATTTTAAGTTACTTCTAAATGTATACTCAAAATATCTCTTATTCCCCATTCTTTTAAAAAATATATATTTTATTCATTTTTTACAGAGGAAGGGAGAAGGATAGAGAGTTGGAAACATCGATGAGAGAGAAACATTGATCAGCCGCCTGCACACCCTCCACTATTTTTCTCTTAGAACATTTTCTCTGGAGGTAGTCAGTCACAATGTAGAATTTTAACTGTCACCGCAGACTAGCTGGCTTACAAACAACAACAATTTCCATCTCACAGTTCTTGAACCTGGGAAGTCCAAGATCAAGGCATCAGCAGATATGTTGTCTGGTAAACACTGGCTTCCTGGTTCATAGATAGTTGTCCTGCTGAGTCCTCCCTTACTTAATGGAAAGAATGAGTGAACTCTCTTAGGTCTCTTTTTTTATAAGGGTGCTAATCCTACTCATGAAGGCTCTGCCCCATAACCTAACCACTTCCCAAAGGATCCAACACCAAATCCCATCACATTGAAAATTCAGTTTCAACAGGAATTAGGAGGCACAGGCTGACCACATGGTATTAGGGAATTAAAACTAGTGCACAGGAGAGACCACATCTGGAGGCCCACATCTTCATGCATAGAGGCAGGTACCTAGCCAACACCCAACTACTCCTGCTGTTCCAGTGTTAGCTACTGTTTGACTGCAACTATATAAATCCCAAGCACTAGAACTGCCCAGCTTAAGTGTTTTTGCTCTACAACAGGAGACAACCCTGAAAAATCAACTGAAGACTAGCCGGAGATAACTCTGATAACCAAGAATGGAAAGTGGAGACCACATAGAGATTGGCTGTTCTTGATATAACCCACATGCACCCTTCCGGAAAATTCATTCTGAAAAGCCTCCCTTCTCTGCCCTCTTCAGCACCCCTGCGTTCAGCTCCTCAGTAGCTCAGGTCATGTCTCTGACACTAGAATCTGTACTGGCTATGACACCTCCTCCCTGCCTCGATGGCTAACAGTCCTTTTTAAGCACGTCACGCTGCCACCACTGAGCACTCTGCCTGCCTTCTCTGCTTTCTCCATGGTGTTGCAAGAACAATTAAAAGTGCAGCTCTGGACCCATTGTTCTGATTCTGGACAGCAACCATCCTTGTCACCCATGGCTGCCAGGCCCATCCCTCCTCTCAGGTCACAGGAGGCAGTCACTTAAGATCATAGCTTTCTCTCTGTTCTTCCACCCATCCTGTCCCTAGCTTTCCCAGTATTTCACAATCCAATCCTGCCTTCCAGTGCTGGGGCAAATGCTGCCTCCTCCAGGAAGCCTGCCTGCATGCTTTGGACATTTCTGAGGCAACGACTCTTTTCCCAGAACCAGGTGCTGGCTGTTTGTTCCTGCAGGAACCACACGTGTGCACAAGAAGGGTGCATGCAGGAGAGCTGGCCCTCAGCGCTGGCCAAGTGGCCACTCTAAGTTCATCCCAGTTTAGAATGCCAAGTGCATTGTCTGGCTCTGTTCAGTCTTTCTCTGATCCTTCCTTTCTTCTCCTGATAGTGGTAACTCAGTGTTTCCCTTCTCAGTTTTCTAAAGAGCCAGGAGTTCACCACCTTGCCTGAGGGGCAACCTGGGTCCTGTACTCTTGATAAAACAAGGGCCTGACCCACTGGCTTGGAGACAACAAAAGACACTCCGCCTGCTGGTCTCTGAGCAGAGGATCTGCTGGTTTGTCTTTAAGAGGCTCTTTGTAATCCTGGTGGAACAGATGCGCTGGCACTGACCTTAGGTCATGGCTAGTGTTCTGCGACCACGAAGGAAAGAGCCAGTGTTCTAATTTCTACCACCTGATACATTGGGGACAAGGCAGAGACTTTTTCCAGGGCCATGAGTACTATGCTGATGGTGTGAGAGTGAGCAAGGTAATGTTACAAAGGTAAAGGAATAAAACCTTTAGGACATCACACACACACACACACACACACACACACACACACACACACACAGCAAAATGTAAATAAAAGCAACAAATTAAACTCACACCCTGCCTTTTCTATACTAACTATAGTTCAGTGTAACCAAACACCTAACAGTGAAAGTTTAATCTTAGAAAAATATTCTCCTAATAATTGAATAAATTATTGAATTTATAAAGATGTTTTCAAAACCCTCGTGTATTGATGTATCTAGGCAATGACTATCGATTGCTGATAACCAGTAAACCAGTAAAGCATGTACCTCCTGATGGAATAATGCAATAAAAACTATAAAGGATTCTTATCAAAAACAAAAGCAAAATTTGTGTCTGATAAATCCTCTAGATATGTCTGCACTTTACAGGAACTATAGCAGCATTAGGATTATACTAAGTGACACCACAGAGACATTAAAAGTATACCGAGACTCTGGGAGACTCTACAGGACAACCAACTTTGTTCTTTACAAAATAACAGCCAAAGAAACAGAGATGAAAAAGAACCTATAGAACAAAATACATAAGAGGCTTATCAACAGTGGACCTTATCTGGATATCTGACAAAAAATTTTTAAAAAACCACACATTTAAGTTAATCATGAAAAATTGCCCACTGAATGTGTATTTGACAAATTGGAATTGGAATTCATGTTAATATTGTACTTTATTTTAAATAGAAGTCTTTATTATATTTTATAAATGTATGCTGAAATACGTAAAGACTAATATTACATTTGGGATCTGCTCACAAAAGTTTTGAGGGTGTGGTGGAAAAGAGTATTAGTAAAATTAGCCATAAGTTGATTATTGCTAAATTTAAGTAATAATACATAATAGTGTTTTATTATATTAGTCTCTGCACTTTTGTTTATATTTGAAAATTTTCATGTTAAAAAATAATGCTGGAAAATATCTGAGATGTACATTGTCCTTACAGGAAAGATTAACTTTCATTGTTGCCTATATTACATATGTTCATTGTTATAAAGTAGTGTTTCCCAAAGTGTGGTACTTGTACCTCCAAGGGTAAGGGAAGAGTTTGGTGGGGATATGCACTGCACCGTGCTTAGCTGCGCCTAATTCTGTGAGATGGTCCAGTGTGCAAATAAATGTTATTTATAATATAACTTTTATTTATATTTTATCATGAATGATTTTATTTTTTGTTTATTATTATTTTGTGTATGTACCAAAAGAAGAAAAAATAAATATATTTTGATTGTTGTTAAAATACATCCTTTTTTTTGACAAGGGGTACTCAGCCTTACGAAAATTATAGAAGGGGTACACATATGTCAAAAGTTTGGGAAACCCGGTTGTAAAGAATTATTGAAAGCATAAAAAAGTCTGATATTACTTGGATATATTTCTTTTTATTAGAAATAGAAAATAAATAAGGAACTTTATGTACAAAATTATAGCTTTTCACCTAGTGCTAATTTTAAAAGGATTTCATTTCTTCCTACAAGGTAATCCTATCTAATAAAAGAGTAATATGCAAATTGACTGCCACTCCAACACACAGAATGGCTGCCCCCATCTGATCAAAGATGATATATCCCAGGTGGACACAGATGGCTGCCACAAGATGGCCAGCAGCGGAGGGCAGTTGGGAGGGACCAGGCCTACAGGGGAGGGCAGTTAGGGGCAAATAGGCTAGCAAGGGAGCAGTTAAGACATCAATCAGGTTGGCAGGGGAGTGGTTAGGGGGTGATCAGGCTGGCAGGCAGAAGTGGTTAGGGACAATCAGGATGGAAGGCAGGCGAGCGTTTGGGAGCTAGCAGTCCTGAGTTGTGAGAGGGATGTCCGACTGCCCATTTAGGCCCAATCCTACTTGAATCCCTACTTGGATGGGGCCTAACGAGGAGTCGGACATCCCTCCAAGGATCTCAGATTGGAGAGGGTACAGCTGGGCTGAGGGACACCCCCTCTGTGCATGAATTTCATGCACCAGACCCCTAGTTTTTATAATAAATATGTACCGTGTTTTCTTCTTCTAGGATTCAATGTCTATGGGGAATCAATATCTCAAATTCAGAACATAAACTCTGAAAAAGAAATTAATTTCATACATATATATGTAATCTTGTCTTGGTGTGAATATACTTTAAATAAATATATGCTTGTAGCCCAGCGCTATTTTATATGGAATATTTGTCTTTATATGTTATATTTTCTCAGTTTCATTGGTTTATGTCTTTATTCCTTTATTAATTGTTTTACTCAACATTATTTTGATCCAAGTAGACAGTTGGCATATAAAAACCATCACTTTCACTCCAAGCAGGGATTTATTTGTCATTGCTACTTAAGTATAATCATCTGTCAACTTCTATATATCTCTATTTTGTTTGTGACAATATATCAGACTTAAGAAAAATCACAGTTATAGTACTTTCCCCAAAGAAAATCTACATTTTATCTTCATTACATATTATCTATAAACACGTTACTTGTTCCATATAAAAAAAACTATTCAAATAGCAAAAATAGGAGACAAATAAATCTTTCTCCACTGCTACTTTATGTGGATTCTGTCCATGAATCATGAACCCAACTTTTAGCCTCCAGACAAGTTTTTCTACCACCTGTCCAATGTTCAGATTCAGTATTGCATCCCTGCCCTGGAAATGAGGCATCCCTCCAGAGAGATAGACCCTCAGGAAAAAACTTGGCAGATCGGGTACTCTTCCTTTGGTATTTACCAGCCTGTCTCTAGGGACAGAAATATATTCTGCACAAGTTAAACAGGTCATACAGAGATGAATAAAGTTCATGCAAAGATAAATAGAGAAAATATCACCTGGAATAAATTTAATCAAGGGATCTCCAATGAACATTGTATTGTGTCCAAATTGATGCCTACATTAATATAGGTCTATAATCAACTAGTGGTTTTCATTTGAAACACTGAGTGGTGTTATATATATATATTTTTTTTTCTCCAAAATAATCTGGGTCAAATAAAGTTATATTGAAAATAAATTTAAACTTTCCCATTAAAATACAGAGTTTGCACATGTCTCTTATTGAAGAGGGGATTTTAGTTTCCTGATGGTAGAAATTATAGATGAGAAATCATTTTCAGGGAACACATTTCTAAAAATACCTTCCTTCCCAAGCACAAGTATACTCATCAATAAATAAATGAAAAAAAATTGAGTATTGTGATGCAACTGGTAAATTCCTATACTATGCGGATAACAACAAGTTACTACAGCTAAATAGAATCCCAAAGTAATCATCATTGAGAAATTCTTTAAAATAGTACACAAAAAATCTTATTAAATACAGTAAGATAGTACCTAAATATCAACCTGGTTTAATACAATTTCTGACATAATACTATTATAAGAATCTTATTATAATTCTGTATAATGTTAAAATATTTAATTCTTTAAATACATTCATATTTTATTACATAATTCATATATTAAAAAAGTTTTAATATACTAGGTATCTTTATAGTTGATATGGTTTATATTTAGAAAAATCAAATCAACATAACATGATTCTTATATAAAGATATTAGTTATCTATGGATAAGTCAACATGCATTCAGCCTATAAAGAATGCTTTGACTTGAAATATTTTTTTCTATTCAATCATTTGGCCCATCAACATCTAGTATAATACCACCATAGCAATTGGAAAGGCTGCTCTTGCTTCAATATCCTCTTCTGATCACTGACAGTGATGGAGCGAAATTCAGGAGTCTAAAGATATCCTTGACATCCAGCTCCATTTTTGGTCACTAAATACACTACCATACTCAGATTTACCTGTCAATACATTTTGAGAGGAAATAATAGCCCTTAAACAATGACAGTAAAATCTAGGTACAGAGTAAATAAAAGTTTGTGTATAGCAAAAAGAATCAGAGGTTACTAGGAAGACATACACATTCATTTTTAGTTCTCACAAGATTTCACTCTGCTTTTATTTTTGATCAAACAAGTAAAAACCAAAACACAACCCTATGAGTTTGATCATTTATACAGATTGTTTTTGAGGCATTTTTATGTCTAGCTTGTTATCTATGTCTGCAAATAGACTGGCAAGTGATAAAACAAGTATAGCAAGATAAATTTATTTAAAGACTCTTTGCTCCTTCCCAGAGATCCTTGTAAACAAAATCAATGTCTGTAGAGAAAGACTGAACTCTCATGTGCTTAAGTTCAAGGACCTCAGAGACACTCGGTAAGGTATTCTGAACTCAATAAGAAGGAATTTTTAGCTAAAGCAAATGCATTTAGAATAGATAAAATGTTACATTTCCCTGAAAAATCCCTACACTTGCTATGGAAGTTGGAAAATAACATTTATTTTCATCAACACATCAAATTTATGAACTCTATAAGATGTATACATCCTTTTTGAATACCAAAATGCTGTTTTTGATGCATATGTATATTTATTTGTGACTTTTATCTTATGCCAATTTGTCTTTGTATTTGAGATATTTTATGAAATAAAAATAATTGCTTTCTATTATGACACATAACTAGTGAGTATTGGCATGACATATATTTAGTTCCCAGAACCCAACCAAAAAGATTTGTGACATTGCCCTAGCTGGTTTGGCTCAGTGAATAGAGTATCAGCTGGAGGACTGAAGGGCTCCAGGTTCGATTCTGGTTAAAGGCTTGTACCTTGGTTGTAGGCTTGATCCTTGGCCAAGTCAGGGTGCAGGCAGGAGACAACCAATCAATGTGTCTCTCTAACATTGATGTCTCTCTTTCCTCTCCCCTACCACTCTCTCTAAAAATCAATGGGAAAATATCCATTAGGTAAAAATTAACAACAACAAAAAATAGTGATATACATCACACTTTATATAAAACAAGTCAGCTATTGAACCTAAAGTTAAAATGTCTATACTTTCTAAGAACTATGAAATGTTATAATTTTCTTATTTGGACTTTCATTATGAAGAGGCTTTCTTATTTAATTCCTTTAAATAGTTATTGATTTTTTATTTAAATCACAAAGATATTTAGATTATTAAGAGAAAATAATTTTGTGGTTTATTTTATTCTATGGTTTTATTCATTAGCACCTTGGTATTTTTTCCACATGGTATTTTTGCAATTATTAAAAATAAGTCTCGTTAGTTTACAGGGCTTTTGCTATCTACTTTTTGGGGTGCCATCTTTTTCTTTATAATTACTAATTAATTTGTTGTTTTTATATATTCAGAACATTAAGAACTTTATACTTATTAAATTTTACACAAAACATTTTTGTGTATGATAAACTCTATGTTACATATTAATATGAAATATATCAGCAATAATTTTAAATCTATTTTTAAATTTAAATGTATTTCAGAACTAATGATAAATATTTAATTTGTTAATAAACTGGGAACTAATCATTACAAAAATTAAATTATGTTCTATAACATATTTCAAGTTATCATTAGACACTTAAAAATTTCCTCAGGCTCATAATGACATAAGATTAAATCCTATATAACAAAGGACTAATATGCAAATCGATCAAATGGTGGAATGAGAGGTCGCTATGATACTCACTGACCACGAGGGGGCAGATGCTCAAAGCAGGAACTGCCCTCCAGTGGTCAGTACACTCCCACAGGGGGAGCTCTGCTCAGCTAGAAGCCCTGATACTATTCTCTTAACATCAAAATAGTAATCATAGATGCTTATATTTTAAAAAATCTTTCATAAGCCAATATAAAAAATTTCAAACATAATTAGAATGCCATTGTATTCAATAATTGTGAAAACAGTCACTGGTATGGGAAGAGTCAAAATTAACTACATTGACAAAATCATTAACTCTGATTTTGCTTTCTGGCACTGATATGCTCAATGCCCCATGCCTAGAACTTTCAAAGATTAGTTAAATCTAGGAATTAAGATAACTTTGTTGTTCTGTATTTTATTTTCCACCTTATTTTACCCAACTCCTCACTGTGCACCTCAAAAATAACAATTATATTTTTGGGAGCAATTTAAAATGATTACAGCTGAGCCTAAAATGCACATAATGATATAGATGCACTGTTCTTTAAGTGTAAATAAATTTTCCTGGTTTTCTAGGTATTAGAAAAAGACAATGGACATTTTCAAACTTGTTTAAATGCTTTGAAATTATAACGTGTATAAAGACAAACATAATGATTCATTTATTAATAGCTGTGGTGCATACTCAGCAAGATAGAACCTCCACTTCTCCTGACTACAAAAAAAAATATTGAACTACCTTTTCCTCAAGCTTCCAGGGAGAGGGATAGTTTCCCAGAAGATGCATGACATGAACATTTTCATTCTGAACCCAGCTACACATGCTGAGGCTTAGTTACAGGTGATTATGTTGGAGAGGTGAAGGTTCCCTTCTTTACCCATACTCAAATGGTGAGATGGAATCTACTTTGTCTATTATACCTGAGATTACTGGGACCATGATCAACCTTGCCCAACTCCTAAGGTGGTGATTCCATACAAGGAGACTCAAAAAAGACCTCAAGCTTTTGCCTTTCACATCCTCAACCATGGAGTACTCAGTTCTTAAAGCAATTGCACCACTCAGAGAGAAGCACCCACTATCTCCATCTCCAGCTCCAGAGATGTGGTTCAGAGATTTTGCTGGGGGCAGGGGGATGGAGTAGAGGGTGGAAAACAAGTCATAAAATAGCTCAGCCCATGTGGCTTGGTGGTTGAGAGTTGACCTGTGAAACAGGAGGTCATGGTTGGGTTCTGATCGGGACATATGTCCAGTTTGTGGGCCCACTCCCCAGTGTGGGATGTGCAGGAGGCAGCTGATCAATGATTCTCCTCATAATTGATGTTTTTACCTCTCTCTCTCCTTTCCTCTCTGAAGTCAATAAAAATATATGAAAAAAAACACACAACAAAACATACTCCTAAATAACCATTGGGTCAAAAAGGGACTTAATGTTCAAATATCCAAGACAGAAATACTAACTGAAATTCTAGTTATATCTTGCCATTTATTATTTGTTGACTTGTATATCATTGATTCCTAAGACTCAGGTTCCTATCTTAAATAATAATATAAATATGCATCTTCATTGTTTTATTTTGGTGGCTCAATGAGACAACGTGTGTTTAATGCTTCACCTTGGACTGTTTCACATAATAAGTACTTATTAGCTGTCTTCCCACATAATTCTTTAAATATCAGGGATGTCTTAGCCATCTTTAAGCATAGGTCTGATTGTGTTAGATAAGTTCTTTTTTTTTTCTGGTGTCAGTTAAAAGACTATGTTGTTTTAATCTGTACTGATCATTCATGAGATGTTATATTGTTATTGACTATGAATTGTGACAGAAACAAGTTTGGGGCTTGGGTTTCTTGAGTGGCAAAATTTGAATAAATGACTTGGCTTAATTATATTTTTTATTATTAATCTGTTGCTAACATAATTAGTCATTAAAATTTAGCTTTTCTGAATATTGACCTCTGAACCATCAAATATATTTGAAGATTAAAACAAAAACATGGAGGTTGCTAAGGGATGCTGAGAAGATTATCACCAATGGGCATGAAGTTTTAGTTAAGCAAGATAAACAGCTACTGATAACTGCTATATAGCATTGTATCTATCTATAGTGAACCATAATGTACCAAATGTATATTTCTTCCCCTGTGTTCTCTAACCATATGCCATATGCACTTAAAATTTTAAGAGGGTTATTCTCATATTAAATATCTTTGCCATGATGAAACCAAATTAAATATTATTTTTCAAATTTTATATTTTTTGTTATGGGAAAATTATTTTCTTAAACTTTTTAGATGCTTGAGATTGATACTCAAGTGATTATTTTTTTTCATCTTGGAAGATAAGTGTATGTGTATGAGCTCTTAATTTCCTTGACATAATTTATTTTGCAAAATCACAGTCATTTATAGGCATTGGGGATTAAGTCAGTCTGAATTAGAGGGAGAAAATGCCAATTACTTTTAAGCCATATGAACCTGCTTTAATATATAGATCTGGAGTCATTAAAAATGAGTATATTTTCCTGGTTAACTATCTTCTTGACCTTGTAACTTACTATTGATTGGCTTACTAAGGTTCATTTCTTCTTAGAACTTTATTCTAGCAAATAATTGCAAATTCTGAATTTCTAGAGTTTACATTTTTGTGCCCAATTAAATAAATATATTCTATATTGGTCACCTGTATTTGGGTAGTATTAGATTGACATTCCTTAGTTTGAAATTTATATATATATATATATATATATATATATATATATATATATATATATATCCTAATATGCAAATAGATTGAATAGCAGAACAACCAAACAACCAGTCATTATGACATGCTCTGTCCACCAGGGGGTTTGTGCAGAACATGGTGAGTGTCAGTTGCAGTGTGATGGTGGAGCAGGTGAGCAGGGGTGCCAGACCAAGACAGGGCACAGGTTGGTGTCATTGGAGCAAGCCTCTGGTGGTTGTTAAAAAATGTTTGCTCCCTTGTGCTGTGGTCCCACCCAGCACTCCCACCTGCAGCCAGCACCTGACCTGCTGCTTGCACCTGCTGCTGCTGCCCAGCGCTGGTCCCAATCACTTGGCATCTGAATTAGAGGGAGAAAAATGCCAATTATTTTTAAGCCATATGAACCTGCTTTAATATATAGATCTGGAGCTGGGCCAGCACCTTCAGCATCAGCACATGGGAGTGGTGGCGGCGGTGGGATCAGAGCTACCAGCAGACAGGGAACTGGGAGCCAGGCAGGAGGGGACATGCAGAGGCACGGAAGATGGGCTGAGACCTGCCCCTTTGTCCACCACAGCCTTGTGGCCCATAGTTCCTTTCAAGGTGTACAAATTTGTCCAGTGGGCCCCTAGTATATCTATAAAAGATTTTGACACAATAGGAGGGCAATTATGTTTTATTATATCCCTTTTGACTTGTCTTAGTTGACTCTCCTCCTTTCAAAAAATATTAGCTGATGGTAATTCAATGTTAAAGAGCTTACAAATGGCTACATTTTTTATCCTGTAATATTGATGGGGCACATCAGAACTATGACACATAATTCAGACTTTTTATTTCAGCAATTTTCTATCCTATTTATTTTAACTGGCACCCCTAGAGTTACAGTACTTTATTGACTTAGTTTAAATGGGCTATAGTTACTTATGGGTTAAGCAGGTAGGCTGATTGAATTAATAAAATTGATAAGTAGGCAAGTTATCCTTCCTAATTTATTTCCATGGCAACAAGCAAGCAACCATGCCTTGTTTCTCAGGAGCAGAATGCTAATAATCAAATGTGCCTTACCCAGATGAATATATAACACATTTTACTAATATAAATGTTTCGACATTGTGTATATTACTAAAGAGAAATACACATTAATTCTGCATCTAAGTTACATGATGGATATACTCAGGAGAATGAAAAAATGTGAAAGTTCCTCTGAAACATCAAAATTGTTCATTAAAGTAATGTATTTTAAATAGAGTATACAGTGGAAGAATTTAATTCTCTGACACTCATATTGTTTATTTCAGGAGGTGCTTATATTACGGGAAAATGTAGTAATACATAGTTATTTTGACATCTCAGGAAATAATGGGTCCTGAAAAAGAGTTCAATTAAGCAATAATCCCTGGGAAAAAATGGTCATTACTACCAGTTAATGATTGGTTTGTTAGTTAATGGCCCAAGGCAAAGCTGAGGGTGGTTAGGAGTCTAACAAACGAGTTGTGAATTGTAGCAATGAGAGATCGTGAGGCATTTTCCTCCTGGTTATAAACCACCTTTAATGGTTTGAAATAGCAATGATGTGCAGATTATAACATAGGACAGTCCCTGAAACAACTGATACTTCTAGGAAATTGATGATTGATTATCTTGTGATGCTTCCTGATATTATTAATTTGCAGGTATATATTTTTTTCCTTTAGAATATAGGCATCTATAGTATACACATATATATCCATGTGGTCAAAAGGCATGCAATTTTGGCCACACTACAAAGAGCATTCTCTTTTTATAGTTTTGTTGGTTAAAAATATTAAGTGAATTCTTATTAGTGATAATTGAATATTTTCTTCGCGTGTCTTGGTTGACAAGTTTTGACTTGTATATTAGTTTAACTTTATCTCGAAATGAGATCACCCACAGAGTTTTACTTAATAGGCTTTCAGATTACAGACTCTGCTTGTGAATCCCTACATCCCCCAGCTCCCTCGGGAGGAAACTCCCCTGGGCTCTCCTGGCCCACAACCATGTCCTCATGTGCTCATGAGTAATTTAACAGAATAAATGTGCTATATTCAGAATTTCTTTACCAAACATCAACACTATCTTATTCCTTCTATTTTTTATTTTTTTTAGCTTCTAGTTTTTTAATACATAGGGAATTAGACTTCATTATCTGGGTGCTTGCCTCACAAAACTACTTGTAATGAAACTAATAACTTCTGGGATACAGGCAGGCTTCATCTGCTCTTGGAAATAAGACTCTGTACTCAGCTTCAGTGAGGTCTGACAACTACATCTGGTCAGCTGGTGAGCTGAAAGGGGAATCAGTGAAAATGATAATTTGGCACGTGAGGTATGTTTTTGAAAAAACAATTTCTTATAAAAAGACAATTTTAATGAATTCAATCAACATTTTATAGGTATCACCGAGAATGTGGCTTTTGTTCAAGGAACATCTCACTGAAGAATTAATTTTGGTCCAAAATCAAACAACAATCTCCTTTCTCTCTTTCTCTCCTTGCTTCTATCCCTCCCAACAACTATACAGAGATGTTAACTTTACAAATGAATAAAATGAAGTTTTCACAGGCTAGATGGCCTATTAATGTCACATAGGTAAAATTAGCAGATCTAGGATTCAAAAAAAAATAATCTGGGTGTTGTGAATTCAAATCCTATATTTGTTTCTAGTACACAAAACACCAGAGAAATTATACAGTGAATATGAGCCTACACACAATAAAAATTATCTTGTAAAAATATTACAACAGTTTGAAGCTAATATTGTAGGACATAGAACAAGTGATTATATTACTAAAATAATATTTGCCATCCTAAAATGTCATTATAAAAGCATTTTCCCCTTGAGAATAATTTTATTTTATGAAACACAGTAAGAATCTCGGCATGTTCCATAATACATTTTAACTTCAGCATCAAACTGAGCAATTAAGACCCAACAAATTTGGCTCTTAATTTAGATCAGAATAGGCTCAGAAGGTCATTAGGTTCATACAAAATGTTGACATCCCATTCAAATACGTCCCATTCACATATATATTTGCATACATATAGAGGTGAAGCTTTTGGTACTTAATGATTCATCAATTTATGTTCCAACGTTATTCCTATTTACCAAACCAATCTATTATTCATTGGTACGTTTGTTTCTTAGTAATGCATATTTGTGTTCAGAAGAAACAAAATACTTGACATTAGATAAAGAATTTATGATACGTAAATAATGACTATTAGTCCAATAAAGACATGCTGTCAGCAGAATATCTTCTCTTTCTAAACTTAATTGAGAATGCAATGCAGTGTGTACATTATGTTGCTCCAATTAATTCAAATCATTCCTAATTGGGATCTCTTAAATAACTCCCTCCTGGGTCTTGAGAGGAAATTGAATCAAGCATTAAATCAGGAAGTCATCTCTATCTCTAAATATACTGTTATTCATAGTCAAATACGCTGATGTTACTAAAGATTAAAGAAAAATTTTCTTGCACCTTGTAAGTAAGAGGCTGTGGTTAGTTAAAATTATGATTAACTGAGTGGTTAAAAACAAATTACATAATTATTTCTGTGGACAACTGGAATTACCTGAAGTACTTATGATAGGGAATCTGAGATTGAAATACAAACCTAGAAACAACAGAGGCTACTTTATTTATTTATTTTTAATTTAAATATTTTATTGATTTTTTTATAGAGATGAAGGGAGAGGGATGGAGAGCTAGAAACATCGATGAGAGAGAAACATCGATCAGCTGCCAATGTACATGCCCCTGACCGGAACTGAACCTGGAACCTTTCAGTCCGCAGACCAATGCTCTACCACTGAGCCAAACCAGTTTTGGCAGAAGCTAATTTAACTGAGTTAGAATAAAACTCATTACTGATAATGATGTTGTAGAGTTAGTGCTAATAAGGAAACAATATTAGCTCCAAATATATAATGAAAAGGAAGGTTTCCTGTTGAAATAATAATAATAATATGAAGAGAAAGAGCAATGGTGTTTCATGAGCAACCACGCAAAAATAAAACAAATAAACAACACAGACTGATGAACAAAAACAGATCCTGAGACAGAGAAGCATTGATCAGAATGTCAAACCTCAGATGGAAGGTAGGGGAGGGTGGGGGAAGGGGGAGAGATAAATCAAAAGACTTGTATGCAAGCATATAAGCCTAACCAATGGGCACAGACACCAGAGGGTGTGGGGAGGGCATGAGTGGGGTGTAGAGGGGTATTTGGGGGACAGTACACATATGTAATACCTTAATCAATTAAGGGGGGAGGAGCTTGCAAATTGCACGATGGGAAACCTTCCTGAGCAGTTCAGAGCACACTGGAGAAATTAATTTTTTTCTAGGTACCATATTTTCAGAAGTGATAGAAGAAGGTAAAGGCTTAGGAACTGGTGTCATAAAAGACTGGTAAAGGGCCTATAATTGCTTAGTGTAAAATATAGATTTAAGATATAATAACCTTTTCCAAATATTTTAAAATTGAAGACTGGGGAAAAAATTACACTTACATTGTTCTTCTTGAGTTATTTCTCCCCACATTGCCCTGGGTACTGAGACATTGTCCTGCAGAACCACAGTGAATAATTTTAGCCAGAGATATACAGGATGGTCATTATCCAAGCATAGCTGTTGATGTTAATGGATATACTAAGGTTGTCCCCATCACCCTTGGCTAAGGAGGGGGGGTGATAAACTGAGGCGGAGTAGATAATATTTTAACTAAATAGTAAGGTTATGAACACAGCCAAGGCACTTCTGCTTCTGTCAGTTAGACTTTGTTGCTAGTCACTTCAATGGGGTCAACTTCAATGAGGATTGTATTTATGTCACGCCATGCCTATTTCAGTTGACTTGATGAGCACACAATGAGATATGTTGGAAAGATTGAAGCTACAGACTGAATACCAGTGACTGCTATTACACATTTAAGGGCGCAGACATTTGCTAGCTTTTCATCAGAACTATGTTCTCTTCTAACTATGCACACAGTCTTTATTTCCCATCATCCCTTAGAGTTAAATTTGACATGTTCCTAGGTTTTAGTCAATAGAAAGATAGCAAAAGTGATGTGTGACTTCCTAGGCCAGGACTATAGACCCTTGGCATGTAATCACCATTGCTTTTGTCCACTCTGGCTGGCCATGATGGAAAATGATCTCTGGGGAACATTTGGAAACCAAATATCAAAGATAGTTGAGCCCCAATATGAAAGGAGTCATTTTGGGGAAAATGACTTATTGATTAGAATGGCAACTTATGAATATACAGGAGTAGGAACTGTAGTTCTAATGTATGAAGACACTGATGTTCTGTGGTATATTTATTACTGTAGCTGGTGTTATTCTAACCAATATGGGAATAAAAAAGAATGTGATGTTGCTCACTGAAAATTAAATTATAATATTGACTTAATTGTTGAGCTGTATGTAGATTATACACAAAGTGATATTGGAGGATGGGAAGATGGAGTTCCATATTATGTGGTGACAAAGTATTTGGTAAGTATATAACTTTAAACAACTTTTACACCAGACCAATTGTACTAGTATGTCTGTAGGTCTCAATACTGAACACAGAGTTAGGAAGAATTATAATGCAATGTGCAGACTACACATCATAGGATGAAATCTTTAGCATACAGATATAATAGAAGTTATCATCTAGAGCATAGTTAATTGTACAACGTAAAAAAAGTTTTAGGATGGGATGAGTCATGATCATTGTTGCATTGTTTTCAATAGAACTTATTTAATTGTAAGTGTGTAATTATTTAATAGTGACTATGACTAACAATTGGCTCACAACGATTCACAAAAATTTGCTAGTTGACCCTTGTATCTGATATAAGCTGCTTCAGGCACATAGCCATAAATTTTAGACTTTGTTAGAACAAGAAATGAGTTTTATATGTTTTAAATCACTGACATTTGGGTTTTTATCTGAGACTACAAGTAGCAATGATCTAACGACTGGCATGTGTCTTCAACTTCTTCACTGTTCCTCCAGGTGATAGGGAGCATTTACTCATCCACCCTCTGAGATCCCAGTATCTTGTCTGGTGGGTGGTATTGCCCTGGGTTCCAAGAGGAAGTTTTTCTCCTGAGTCAATGGCTATGTACTTCGAAGGTAGAAGTGGGGTTGTCAAAATCCAACTCTAGTAGTAAAATCAACAACCTATGTGGCAGAGTTATAAGGTTTTCATTATCTTAAGGCAACTGGACCATAACACTGAAATTGTGTGAAAACTGTGCACCTACATAAATCAGGGGCATTGGGAGTAATCACTGAGCAACTAGAAAGCAGAGAAGAAGACTGCTGATATATGCACCAGATGTATGTCCCTGAATTATTCATGTTTAACACTAGGTGTACTATTACATTGAACAATGTACCTTGACATGATCATTGGATAGTTCTGTAATTTTATACAATTTGACACCAGAACTAAGCTTTACAAGTGGAAATTTGTCCTTCTGGCCCTGGCTCTTTAAATCTTGACAAAGAAACCACTTATCTGTGAATTACAACCAACAAGATTATAAAACCAAGCCACACACAGGAACAGAAATTCTAACTTGTTTTCCTTGTCCAGTTTATGTTCCCCTTGCCTCTCTCTTCCTTTAGTTTAAAGACTCCCATTTGATTTGCCTACACCTCCCTAAGTAGAACATTCTTATACTTCCCTTTTTATTCTCTTCATGTCAATATTTATTGGGGCATAGCCTTAGAATGCAGCTCCCACCTTCTTCCCACCCTCCCATAGAATTGGTGGCCAGGCCTATTCTCATTAGAAACCCACATGTTTTTCATTTCATGAAGCAAAAGACAGCTCTGTTGATATTTTTGTCGGGGGGTGGAGGGGCAGGGGGAGAGACAGGGAGGAGTTCCAGTGTACTGGTCTTGGTGACAATCTCCTCTTTCCTGCTAGCTGTTTTGTTTCAATGTTTGCAACACCAACATGCACATCTTAAGCATTTCTCCTAATTTTTGTTCAGTAATAAACATGCAGATCTATATTACCAAATGTTTACCCAATTGCTTGTGAACAGGCAGCCACTCACGGAGACACTGATACACCCTCATAACCTTGCAGGGCATATGTTCCCAATGTTTCCTTTAAACCATTTCACAGAGATAAATAATTCTATAATTTAATTTAAAATAATTTTATCATTTCCAACCCATTTTAAAGAACTTCTGGGTATAGATGGGTATCTATACATCTGAAAACATCTATAGCTTATGATGCAATACCATATTTTACATGAGCTTTAAAAAGTATGCAATTTCCTCTCCCAGGTAATGTACTGTTTCTTTCAGATATTTCATGTAAATATTAGGGCACGTGGATAAAACTTCTTAATTATTCAACCAAGTCTGCCATGGTTGTTCCTTCAAGTTCGAGAAAGCCTCCCCATCCAGGCTTTTGAAAGCTAGTTTTTATAGGTAGTTGCTAGCTTTCTCTTTGGTACATGCTAAATAACTTTCCCCTAAGAAATTACCATTTATCCAGTTACAAGAAGATAATACTAAATCAGGTAAATCTTAATCCTTGTGTACTAAATTGAATATATCTTCCATCCAGAACCTCTATGCCACTAGGAATACGCTTTTGATAAATGCCATCTGCCTTTAACTCACATTTCTCCTTTCAGCTGGAACATTAGCCATCACAGTGAAAAGTGCTGTTTTGGAGCAGAGAAAACTGAGCCATGGGAAGACCATCTAATTAAAGAAGAATGTTTATAATTACTGAATATGGGGGTCCTCTCCCTTGCTCACATTATATAAACATGTAGTCTGCCTGGGCAGCTATCACATCAGATAATTAAAATTCATTCTTTCCTGGAGATAAATGTCATGTGCCGATAGGTCTGTGTTGTAATAGCGCTGTACCTCCTGCTTCTGAATGTATGTATTTAAACAAAACTGCTAAAAGGAATCATAAACTAGATTCTCCCTGAAGCCACTTTGGGGCCATCTGCTTCTGAGTCACCATCCAAGCTCTTGTTAATTGATAGAACCTCTCTGGAGCTGGGCCCATGCCAAGGTTTCTGAGGCAAGGTCCCTCTCCATTGGGTTGCTGGGACAGTGATTCTGTGCCGCGCTATTTTCCATAGCAACACAACCTTCCCCATTTTTGCTTGTATTCCTCCCATGCAGACATCAGGGGAAGGGTTTCCCTAGTAACTGGTCTATCCATCCTGACTATCTCGTGGACTATCCCTGTCTCCCTAACACTTTTCTTGTCAGCCACTCCAATCCACATTCCCACATTTTTCAACTCAGGTCATATGCTCCCTAGTGAAACTTTCAAAATAGGAAGGACATAATTTAAATTGTCAGTGGGTCAAGCTGAAGAGTTCACATCTCTTTAGTTGAACTCTGGTATTTATTTGAGATAGCTGTAGCTCTGTGACTGAAAATCAGGCTTTATTTTAAATACGTCCTTTGTTTAATGCTACAGAATTACATCTTCAATAACGGAAAGAGGTTTTATGGAGAAGAAGAACCATATCTAATGGGTATTAAAATGCAATTTCACAGACATTCTTGGAACAGTTCCTGTAATAATATTACTTTGCATTAAACCAATTTATTTGCTTAATGTGAAGTTATCGAGATAACTAAAATCAGAGAAATAAAAAACATCCAGGCCATTTTTATATGTAAAATATCAACAAAAAAATGAATACACACAAAAATAGGCTTTCATCTTTGGACAAAAATAGAATTTTATCAACATGATTGCCACAAAGATAATCAGAGACATTATTTGGAAGATTGTTTTGAAACTTAGGTCAGCATCACAACATTCCTGTAAAGACATGTTTTATTATGTCAGTAATTGCAAGAGAGACTAAACCATAGGAGACTACTTCCAATTATAAATAGGTCACATATTCATATACATAACCTTTTTCTTACAATTGGGAACTTAAGCAAATAATTTGGTATATTTTTAACACAAGGAAAATATTCAGGCAGAAGCAAAAGGAAATAAATATCCTCTAAGATTCCAATCCTAAAATGGAAAAACAACACAAAGCGTTTCTGTAGTTAAGTAAAATCTTTTAATTTTTCCCGCTAGGTGACAAGGATTATTTATATACATTTGAGTCAGGGAAAATACTAGGAAGATATCTAGACTTTGAGAATAATAGAAAGTCTTTTTTCCCTCTCTTATGACATCAATTAACTACACCCCAAAAAAGTAAAGGGATGATATTCTTTACAAAAGAGTGGTATAGCTATTCTCACTTCAATGAAATATGCTTCATGGAATGAGTAGAAAGGTCATAACCATGTCTCTTATTTGAATGAGTTCAATGAATATTTTGTGTTCTAACTCAGCCCATATTCCTAAGTGGCCTGGATACTGCATTTTAAAAAAATGAATGTTTTCCACTACACAATACTCAGATGGAGGACAATTTTACTTTCATTATACTAGGTTCATAAACATTTATCTTCAGCCTCCATTTGTATCTAATTTGGATGAATCTCATTGGTCTTTTAGTCCATATTTTGCTTGCATAACATTTCTTTAAACATTGCTAATGGGATGTTATAGCATTACATCTTGAAAATTGTTATTAACTACTCCACAAACTAAAGTATTTCATTTAAGAAAAATGTGAACAAATAAAAAGTCTGGCAGAATGTTGCACTAAAATCCATAATCATGTCTGTATTTCTTATGACATTTACCACCTACTACTCTGGTTATTTTAATTTCCTCCAGTTCTTTTAAGTTCTGAAGCCTGACACTCTATAAGATAAATGGTCTTTGTAAATTATCTCTTTTGCAGAGAGAATAAAGGCTCTGTTGTTTACATTAAACCAGCTATTGCAAAGTCACAAGTACACCTTAAGACTGTGTTTCTTCTTTTAGACTCATCACACTTTTAATGAGTATTGAACTTGTTTACTATAACCTCTAGCGGCTTGTAAATCATTTTTTGTTATCTATATTTTCCTTTCAACAGAAGAAATTCGTCATTGATTATGAATATGGTACTTTTCAATTGTGGTTTTGATGAAAAGGTCATATAGATTCTTATTTCCAATGTGTGATTTTTTTTTTTTTTTTGTTAACCAAGTTTTATCTCTCTTGCCAATTTGATAATCATTCTATTTTTTCCCATAAAATATGGCACACTTCATGGATTTGCATGCCAACCTTATATAGGTTCTATGGCTGAATTGTTCTACAATATAATCTGAGTTTACTTATTTACAGAAATAGTTTATTAAAAGGAGAAAAAATTGGAGATTATTTAAGCAAGTATCATCTTTTAAAATTATGGTAATAGAACCTCATAGAAATGAAATGGCTTATTTTATTTTATCTTATTTTTTTAATATATTTTATTGATTTTTTTTTTTTACAGAGAGGAAGAGAGAGAGATAGAGAGTTAGAAACATTGATGAGAGAGAATTATCGATCAGCTGCCTCTTGCACACCACCTACTGGGGATGTGCCCACAACCAAGGTACATGCCCTTGACTGGAATCGAACCTGGGACCTTTCAATCTGCAGGCTGCACTCTATTCATTGAGTCAAACTGGTTTCGGCTGAAATGGCTTTTTAATACAATTAAATATTTATTGAAAACAAGCTATATCTTATTTATTTGTAGTACCTCTATTTCAGCAATAAATAAATAAATAAATAAATAAATAAATAAATAAATAAAAATAGATCCCATACTATTATACTAGATTCAAGAGCTATGAAAATTAATTATGGCTGGTTATTAAAATAAATTAATTTGTCTAGATTATATACAATAGACATAAAATAAATTCCGTTAGTATTATAGTATATTTGTCAGAATATATAAGTGACACAGATAATTTATTTTCCCTTGGCAATTATCATAATTATTCTTGATGGATATGTGCATGATATCCTGATATTCAGTGTTAGCAGAGAGTGCAAGAATATCAGTTAAAATCTTGTCTCCCTTCTTACTTGAAAATAAATAAATGAACTCTGGGGTTTTTCTCAATCTCAGAGCATTCTGACCTCAGAAACAACTTTATCACAATAGTGGCTGCTGGCTTAGTTGTTAGAATAATTGTTTTGCTAAAGTTGAGAGAAGAAGCAAAGAAAAGTTCGTGATTTATTGATCTGTTTTTCTGGCTGGCTTGAAATAAGTGAATCGGTATCAATTCTCTATGCATCTATCGATTATTATATAAAAGAACCTGTACAAGGGCTGTTGAAAGTAGCTAAGAATGTCTCCTGATAAACCTTATGAGCTTTTCATGGGGTCAATTTTATTTGAGCACTACATTCTTACTTTTTTTATTTTCAGAGAAAATAGAAAGCTAATTTAAGTGAGGTACAGGTCTTTTTACTTGTGAATCCAAAGGGATCAATGATTCCAATGGGTTGAAGGTAAAATTCCTAATTGAAAACTGTAGTGGTTGATTCAGGTTTCATAACTCTAAAGTAGCTCTCATAAATTCTTAAAATTACATTAAATTAATTTTTAAAATCATGTTGTTTCACTGAAGAAAAATTGAAATAGCCATGCTGTTTTCTTCATCTTTAATCTTTTTTCACATTGTTTAAAATGTAAACCTTGCAGCATTATTTTTGTACAAATGTGCATATGTATAGTGATCATAATCTAATTTAATAAATGTTTACAACAGAGTATTTTCAAGAACCATTTCCAGAAAACATCTCTAACTCATATAATAGAAATAAATATAACTCATCTTTTCATTCCCATTTTTTAAATTAGTAACATTTTATTTAACATATACTTCCAAAATTACAATTTCATCATGTGACCAATGAAAAAACATTAATGAGATGTATTATTTATGGGTTTTTTTTCTATTGTACATCTTCAAAATTCAAGGTGTACTTTACAGTCCTAACACATCTAAATTCAGGCAGGGCTTGCTATACGTGCTCTGTAGTTACATATGACTAGCAGTTACCACATTAGATAGCATGGTTATAAATAAATGCTGCCAAAAAATAAATGATTTTTACCTCACATTATGTCTTCATATTTTTTCCCAAATAATTTAGAGAGAGGTAGCATGGTGGCTTAAGGACTCAGATGTAGGACCAGACCAGCTAAGTTCTAGAACATACTCTGTTTTTACTAGTTGTGTAACCTTGGGGAAGTTATTCTTTCTGATTATGTCCCTGAATTTTGAAAACTGGAATAATAATAACATTAAAATTTGATGGTATTGTTATGAAGGTAATTAGTGGGCTGGCACTGAGTGAGAGCTGTGCTACCTATTTTCATTGTTGAACAACATGTAATAGTTCTGCTGGTGTGGGTCAGTGGTTGAGCATCAACCCATGAACCAAGAGGTCACTGGTTCAATTCCCGGTCAGAGCACATGCCAGGTTTGTGGGCTTGATCCCCAATAGAGGGCATGCAGAAGGCATCCAAATGATGTTTCTCTTATATGTTTCTATCCCTATATCCCTCTTTCTTCTTCTTACTCTAAAAATCAATAAAACATATTTTTAAAACCATGTAATATAAGCTGAACACATTAAGTGTAAATATGCTTGAACTTATTTTGAAATGTATTTCTATTTTTTGGCAGCATTATAGATGTTCCCCAACCCCTCCCCACCCACTCTCTTCATTATATTATTGTCTGTGTTTATGGGCTATGCATATCCTATATAATAAAAGCCTATTATGCTAAGTGTATGATTGTCCATTCAATCAATCAAAGTGTGATATGTTAATGATATGCTAAGGCCATTAAAACACTTGATATCATGTGCATTGACAATCAGGGGGCAGACACTGAGATGGGTGGGTTTGCTTGCTACTGGGGTCCAGTGGATCGGGACTGAGCAAGACAGGCCAGACATGCCCTGGAGCCCTCCCATGGTCCCTCCACAGTTGGCCAACCTCCCACATCCTTCCCCAGCCCTGACAATTATATGTGAAACAGTTTATTCTTATATTATTATATATTAACTAGTGACCTGTTGCAGGAATATTCCTGCAAGACTTCCAGTGGGCTTCACTCCCGCCACCGCCATCTCTCCCGACCCCCCCCCCCACCTCTCCCACTGCAGCAGGCAGGACAGCCCATCCCACCTGCCCCACCACCCCCATGGCCACCACCTCCATCATCTCCAAGGCCACTCGAACTGCCACCATTGCTGTGCACCTCACCCTTCATGCCCTACCTGCTGCACCCACCCCCATCACCGCTGCATGCACCACTGCACACGCTGCTGCAATTGCTGCAGCACACCCCAATCCACCTTGTCCACTGCT
Source organism: Vespertilio murinus (assembly GCA_963924515.1). Taxonomy (NCBI): domain Eukaryota; kingdom Metazoa; phylum Chordata; class Mammalia; order Chiroptera; family Vespertilionidae; genus Vespertilio; species Vespertilio murinus. The sequence continues at coordinate 176,437,773 of OZ004705.1, read as the reverse complement.
GCACGCCCCACCTGCCCACCTGACCTGAAGCGCCCATTGCCCCTGCTGGCTCCTGCTATCGCAGCTGCCTCCACAGCCACATTTGCTGCCAGTGCTTTCCCTCCAGCAGCAGCTGCCACCTTGCTTTCCACTTTTCCTCCCTCTTCCTTCTATGCCTCTTCAACCTTCACTACTCCACCTTCTGCATATGCAAATTAACCACCATCTTTGTTGGGTTAATTTGCATACTCGCTCTGATTGGATGGTGGGCTTGGCTGGTGGGTGGAGTGGAGTGGTGGTTAATTTGCATGTTACTCTATTATTAGGTAGGATTATTCTATTTTTAGTACAAACAACTCTTAACCTATTTTTGCCCTATCCTTTATATAAATATAGTTTGGTTATAGATTCAAATACTATAAAGTCTCCACATTCCATCTTGAATGAATGGTTGCCAATACAAAAGGTCTTATAGGGACAATAATTTTTTATACATTTATCTTTGTGGCACTCTATTCATTGCTGAACATCTAATATTTTAGGCGCTCTCCAATGTAATTTTTGTGGTATCCCAGAAAACACTTTATAATAAAAAATCTTATATAATAAAAGGCTAATATGCAAGTTGTCCTCATGGGTGGAAACTTGACCAACAAGGAGTTAGACGTGTGCTTACTACCAGGGAAAGGTGTGGAACATGGTGGGCATCAGTGATGTAGTGCTGGCAGCGGGTGGCAGTGGAGGTGCCAATGGCCCAGATGGGCCCCGACTGATGAGAGCAGGCCAGTAGCAGGATGGTGAAACAGATGAGTGGGCTTTGTCAGGCCTCAAACTCCCCACAGGTTGCTCCACAGATGGTGACCAGTAGGAGGGGGTGGGACTGGCGATCGGGTGGCACCAGGCCAAGGTGGTTGTGAACAGAGGCCCAGATTGCCCTACCAGTCACCCCACATGTTGGTCCTGATCACTGCCCAGGCCTAGGGACCCTACCTGTGCACCAAGTTCATGCACTGGGCCTCTAGTATCACATACATTTATAAAATTTCTACTTTGTGCGATTCTACACTTTATGAAAATATTGTTTATCTTTTATGCAATAGATTATATACTATACTAGATGCCTGGTGCACAGAATTTGTGCATGGGGGAGGTGTCCCTCAGCCCAGCCTGCATCCTCTCCAATCTGGGACCCTTTGAGGGTTGTCTGATTACCTGGTAGGATCAGGCCAAAATGGGCAGTTTGACATCCCTCTCACAATCCAGGACTGGTGGCTCCCAACTGCTTGCCTGACTGACTTTCTGATTGTCCCTAACTGCTTCTGCCTGCCAGCCTGATCACCCCTAACTACTCCCATGCCAGCCTGATTGATGTCTAACTACTCCCTTGCCAGCCCGTTCGCCCCTAACTTCCCTCCTTTGCCAGCCTGGTCACCCCTAACTACCCTCTCCTGCAGGATTGATTGTCTCCAATTGCTTTCTCTTGCAGGCCTGGTCCCTCTCAACTGCCCTTCTTTGTAGGCCTGGTGCCTCCCAACTTCCCTCCCTTGCTGGCCATCTGGTGGTGGCTATCTTGTGTCCACATGGGGACAGGATCTTTGACCACATGGGAGCAGCCATATTGTGTGTTGGGATGATGGTCAATCTGCATATTACTCTTTTATTAGATAGGATAGAGGCCTAGTGCATGGGTGGGGGCAAGGTGGTTTGCCTTGAAAGGTGTCCTGGATCAGGGTGGAGGTTGCCTTGTGGCATGGGACTTCCTGAGCTAGGGGGCCTGTGGTGGTTTATAGGCCAGCCATGCCTCCTGATGACCCAAGTGGAGAACCTTGTATCTGGAATTTATTTACCTTGTACAATTGAAACTTTGTAGCTTGTAGTGGAGCCAAGCCTCCTGCTGGCTCTGTGGCTTCTGCCATTTCTGTTTGGATTTGTTTAACTTTTATTATTGAAACTTTGTATTCTCGAGTGGAGGCTTAGGCTGTAAGGGAATGAGGAAAGCTTGGCTTCGTCCATTGCCTGGGAAATCCAAGCCTCCCTCCTGCTCTCTGCGGCCAGAGCCATCTTGGTTCGGTTTATTTACATACTCCTCTGATTGGCTGGTAGGTGTGACTGGTGGGCATGGCTTTTGGGTATGGCTTGATCATTTTAATGAATTATTGGTGATGGTTAATTTGCATATCACTCTTTGATTAGGTAGGATAATATAACATATGAGTGAACAAACAGATATAGTCACTGCCACCATATTATTATGAATATAACTTAGAACTCAGAACTGAGAATAGAACTCACAGTGACAAAGCTTTCAGCTTAAGAAAGTCTGAACACCCCTAGAATAATGTTCTTCTGGGAAACAGACAAGTATGTAAAAAATCAATTACCCAATAGCATTTGACAGAAAGCAATTCTTTCAATGACTAATTAATTGAATGGTCAAAGTTCCAAGAACAAATGACTTTAGTGGGATTTTTCCAATTTATCATTTTTTTCAGTTATTAATTCACACAAACATTTCTATGGCAATTTATACTTTTTGGCATCACCCAGTTGTCATTTTATTTGAAAAAGAAATGTCATGTATATTTTATATTGTAGATGTGGCTCACATAACAAGGTCAAATATTTTATAAGTAGTAGAATGTGTTTCATTTTCATAATGTTTTCATTCTCACCTACATTCATTTTTTGAAGAATAAAATTGCCTTTAATTTTTAATTGAAAAACCTTATGACCCAATTTTGTGCAAAGCACTATACTATGGGGTAGACATACTATACATCAAAGAATGGTTTCTGCCACCTTAGAAAATGAGACTAAACTTTAAATCACACCAGGGATTATAATAAGAAAAAGAGGTACATTTTCATTGAGTTCTTTTCATATTTGTTTACGTGTTTTGGTTTTTTGGGGTTTTTTTTGCTTACTAGTAATCCCTTCACCATTTCACCCAACCCCATAACCCCACTTCCCTTTGACATCTGTCAGTCTGTTCTCTATTTATGAGTCTGTTTCTTTCTAGTTTGTTTCTTAGTTTATTTTGTCCATTAGTTTCCATAGTTGAATGAAATCATATGGTGCTTGTCTTTCTCTAACTGGGTTATTTCAGTTAGTCTAATGCTCCCCACATTCATTTTTTTATTGTGTTCATTTACAAATGTCTAAGCATACGCTTAATTATCTTTTGTCTAAACTATTCTAGATTGAATTCCTTAATTTAGCTGCCAAGTGGCTATATGACTAGTAACATTTCAATTACATTTATCTTCTATTGAGTTTTTCCTTTCACTGTCCTTGGTAATTATTTATAAGCACTTGTTTGTTTCAGCACCCTTCAGAATGATAACTGAGGAAGTGGCCATGTCCAATTAATTTAATCTTCATATTTTCTGAAATCTGTAGCTTTTTGCAATAGAACTTTTTAAGCACTCAACGGATAGGTCTTGCTTCACTCACTAATAACTGAAACTTGAGCCAGACTATGGCTATGCCAACCCATTAGGAAAATAACCAGGTGGGTCTGGCAAGTCATGCAGGGAAGGAAGTAACACATTAAACTTCAAGTTCAATGATTGCCATCATATATATAAGATAATCAGCCAATTGCTCTTTTACTTTAATTTTCCCATTTCTTGTGTGATTGTCATGTCACTGGTTTACTCAATGGATCACTTTAGTGAATTACTGGTCAATTTGAAAAATAAACTGATTCAAAATCTTTAAAAATAATTTCCCAGAGCCCTGCTGGTGTTGCTCAGTGGTTGAGTATCGACCTATGAACAAGGATATCATGTTTGATTCCCCATCAGGACATATGTCTGTGTTGTGAGCTCCATCCCCAGTGTAGAGTATGCAGGAGGTAGCCAATCGATGATTATCTCTCATCACTGATGTTTCTATCTCTCTCCCTCCCTCTCTGAAATCAATGAAAATATTTTTTAAAATAAAAAAATAATAATTTCCCAAAGAATTCAGTGTTTGCTGGAACTGATAATATCATTAGATAAATTTAGCCTGACCTACACATAGCCTGTGTCTCTGATGTAAGGAATTTTTTTCCTTCTTTTTCTTGGTCTTTTTTATTGAAATAAAATTGACATATAACATTGTGGAACTTTAAGGACATTAGAGGAACCAGAAGCCGCAATAGAAATGCTACTGGCTCCTTTCTTTCTTTTTAAAGATGTGCCCGCCACCAATGTACATGCCCTTGACCGGAATCGAACCCGAGACCTTTCAGTCCGTAGACCGACGCTCTACCACTGAGCCAAACCGGTTTCAGCTGGCTCCTTTCTTTCTTTGCTAATTCTTCCTTTCCCATCATATTCCATTCATATTTCTCCTTTTTTCCCTTTCTGTTGTTGCTACATAAGATTGAGAGATAAGACTCTTTAGTACTAAATTCAAAGAATGTGGAGAAAATAGATGTACTAAAATAAGATGTACCCACCACTGTTTCTGCGTTAGATATACAACATGGGACAATCATGAAAAGCATTTATCACAGGAAGAGACTATATGTAATGGTGACCATTTGCCTGCCCATAAAGCACATCAGGAGTACTTAAGGAGAAAATTGTATTTTATTAACTTTTATTTATTAAGAATGATAAAAAATCATTTTTACCTTCATAAGTTTCTACCATCTGAGAAAGTAAACAACTTTTTATTGCACTATTAATATTACAATTATTCTCCTCCCCAGAAATCATTAAACAAACAAAAAAATCAAATATTATACTAAGGTTAGAAGTAGCCCAAAGAGGGCAATGAAAGAAAATTGGTTATTTTCTTCTCTGCTTGCTTTTTTTTTTGTCTGTTAAAATGCCCAAAAGAAGCAATTTTACTCTTTCCAATGTGGAAACAATGAATAAGCCCTTCTTATTTCTGTCTCTTGCCTGAGGTTCTCGGAATTTTGTACATTCTAAATATAAGTAAAATACTGACATGCCTGTTGAGAAATTGTGCCTTCAGATTTTATTTCTACATAGTACGCCTAGAACACATGTGTTTGAGAAACTTAAGGCTATGTCATCCAAAAAACATTTTTATAACCTCATTTTTTTCATGAAGAAGCAAAACAGCAATCTTTGAGAAATAGCAATATAATTTTAATTCACATTGCTCTAATGGCTGAAGACCAGAGGCAAAATAAACCAAACAGGAAGAGAAAATAGTACATATGGGTAATATGACTTGGTTAATGTTACTAAGGAACCATAACTTTTGACTTTAATGACTTTAATATGATTCAATTTTCAATTTTAACATTATAATGACTTGCATTCCTAATTATCACGTTTTTGTGCATATCACATTTCTTATTCTTGGGATTATTGCTTGCACTATTTCCTGGTTAACACATTTATTTTATTTTTGTTTTTTAATAGCATTCAGACAACATTTCAGTATAATAATTCCCCAGTAGTATTTTGCATCGTTTGCTTAAAAAATTATGTTTCTGGAAAAATTGCTAAAACTCCCAAACATTTTCTATCTTATAAACCTTTAGAGAATTTTATTTCCTCACTTTTATTCATATGCATTTATAATTTATTTAAAATGGTCAACATAATAAAAATAATTAAACATATTAATGGATTATTTCCCACTCAGTTTCAGTTTTCCTAAGATTTGTACAAAAATGAACTTTGATTATCTGTGTCATATTTAAAAAATCATATGGGTTATTTGAAACCAGGAAAAATAATCTGATAGCTTTTTAAATTGATCCCTAAAGGACATTAAATAATGCTTCGGCATCAGATTTTTCTTCTTAAAAAAGAGCACTTCCCATATACAAGAAGCACTTCCCATATACAAGAAGTGGTAGAATATGCTTTTATTTAACTAGCAAAAACAGGCATTACATCCAAACCTCAGACAAAACACCATTTATGAGAAAAATCGAAGTTTCTCTGGATGAATCAGACCACGTTATTCTGTATATAATTTCCTACTTTTCTCTATAACAGCTTGTGAAGGTATAAAGTTAACTGAATATTATACAAAATAATGTTAGAAAATCAGATTCTGTTCTCAAACTAAAACATAAACAAAAAACATTCAGGATTTTCTGTTTATAAACCAAGGAAAGAAGCACGGTTTTCCACTCTTGCTCCCCAACCCACCAAGTCCATCCTATGCATCTACTTTACTTTGTATTTATTTCTTACCACTGTCTTTATATTTTAGAGTTTTATTCTTTATATGTTTATTTCCAGTTAGTTTGGCTTCTTCAAAAATTTAGAACCAGTAACTATCATGGGTCTCATATCCACACTTGCTAATACCGTATTGGACACTCAGAAAGTGCTTGTTAAATAAATGAAATGATGAATAAATTAATAATTGGCTAAATAAATGTTTAAATTAAAGGAGGAATTAAATATATATAATCAGTAAAATAATTGGTCTATGAGAATATTCAGTAATACTCAGTTGCAATTAATAATAAAATTATGTATAATCAAACATATCAACATTTTTGCTGTTTATCTGTAGCCTCATTAAAACATTTTCCTTCCATATGTGTAAACATATCCTTCATTTATAATTTGGATTTACCAGTTTTATATGTTTGCAAGAACTTGTTCATTATAGATTATTCTTCCCTTCTCTATTTTCAATATTTTCCTTCCCTTGATTATTTACCTCTGTGATAAAAATGTAGTAAAGTTTGTCCAAAATGAAGTACATGCAGACACATACACTCACACATGAAAATATGTTCTCTTAACTCCATGACCAGTTTCTTATTAGTCACAGTCAAGCATGTAATAGTATTGTCTACTCTTTCCATTACCACTAACCCACCTTTCATTTACTCTTCACCCCATTATCAATACCATGTCTTACTATTGCCTAAGTGAAAATACTATTGATAATAACAAAACTTTTTATGATAATGCCGATAATGCCATGTCACTGAGCACTTGCCATATACAAAGCACTGTTTTAAGTATGTGTTTAAGTTACATTTTAATTTGTAGTTATGCTATGTATGTGTAATAGGAAGTATTACTAGCTCCCTTTTTTTGATGAACTGAAACACATATAGCTTAAACAATCACACACTATTAATGAGGGAATCAATATTTAAATTTAATCTGTAGGTGGCAAAGCTCACAATTTTATCCACTAGAATATAATGACTGTTACCAAAGGCTAAATGATCTTACGTGACTTATTTCCAGATCTAACATCTTTATTGAATGTTTTCTCCTCTAGAAATTAGAAAAAACTTCACACTTGTATAAAGGCTAATACTTTTTTTTTTAATTAAATGAAATTATAGAGCTGTTTAGTTGTTGTTTGGAAATCCATAGTATCTAAAGACTGTGTTTGCAAACTGGAGTCAAAAAGGATAATTGTGCCCATTATTAAAAATGCTTCTCATCTCCTAATTAATCCATCCTTCTTCTTTCTTTGTGGTACTAGAACTAGATACCATAAACATTCCCCTTTGCCACCTTTCTTTAAAAGAGTGACCTTGAAATACACTGTAAAACCACAAATGTCAGAAGGCATTTTCTTCCTGTACCAGGTGTGCCATTTTTCAACATGACATTCCCAAACAGTAGCATCTGGGAGACCTAGCAGCACTCCCTTCAGGGGTCCACAGGGACCAGTTGTGACCAACATCTAGTGTGGTTTTCTGTCGATTTGCAGGTCACTCCTAGAGAACAACTGAGGTCATGTCCTCCAGACAGTTTTCCACTACCAAGTGGACTTTTCCACTACCAAGTGGACTTAGGACCTCCTGCAAGTGTCTTTCCCCCTGATAAATACACACGTTCTTATGGTAGCTCTGCTCTTACCAAAAATATCAGAATATTAGCATGAATAGGGGACCAAATCTAAGGTCCTAGTTCCTTCGTAGTTCACTTGGTCTCTCAGTCCTAGAGGTCAGAGTTGCTTTTCTGTGTTTGCTACTTCAGAACCACTTAATATTCTTTCTCCCCTCTTTTGGTAGTTAACAAATATTTATAGAATATTCTTCCTGCTTCAGTCACTAATAGGTTTTCTATTTCCTAACTGCTTCCTGACTTATTCAGATACTAAAGCATTTCCTCAGGAAGAAATAAATTGTCCCATAAGGATGTACAGGAACTCAGAAAGGCATTGGAAGCAATGGAAAAGGTGAATGCAGAGGCATATATAGCTGCAATGCCTTGTAAAGTTTCCAATATGATGCAATAAAATACATGGTAAATGATACCACAAAAAGTAGAAGGAGGATTAATGCAGCTAAGTGATTCTTTACTCCTTGCATTTTCACAGGCAATTAATACTATTCATACTAGCTTTTTTTTTTTTTTTTAATTCTCACCCAAGGAGATTTGTCCATGATTTTTAGAGAGAGTGGAAAGAGTGAGAAAGACAGATAGAAATATTGATGTGAAGAAAACTCATGGATTAGTTGCCTCCTGCAAGAGCATGGTCCAGGGATGAGGCCAGGGAGGAGCCTGCAAACAAGGTCTGTGCCCTTTATTGGAATCACACCTTTGGTCTGCAGGCCAACCAGTGTTCTATCCACTGAGCCAAACTGGCTAGAGCCATATTAGATATTAATAAGGAAATATAAATTGTATTACAGAAGATGCATATTGCATTATATCAAAGAACAATAGTATAATTCTATATAAATAAAGCACAATTGGAGAAGAAACACTTATAATAAAAATAACAATACTCGGTAATTACAGAATAAGTTGATCAAGTAGATAAAAAGAATCAAATGAATTATTGAGAGGATGTTAGACATAAACTCAGATAAAATCATTATATTAAAGTTAAGTGGATTTTGAAACTCTGATTAAAAGACAAATATCATGAAGCTGGAGTAAACCAAATCAAACTCCAACTCAATATTGATTTCTTCAAAAATCAGAATTATACATAAGGTAAATAAATAAAGAATAAATAAATAAGTAAATAGACAAGCAATGATTTGTGAAATAAAGCTGAAAATATCAGATAATAAATAGGACATTTCAAAATAATGAAAGATTCATTTCTTCAGATTTAAAATTTTATGGACCTATTTACAGTCCCCAATAGATTGATATAACTATAAAATAGGTATGCAATACCTCTGTCATAGCAGGATAATTTAATAAATCACTCTCAGTTTCTGACAGAAAAAAAAAGAATCTGTAAAAATAATGTTTGCTATATTTCACAGATAATCCTAACCAGTTCAAAGAAATTCTTCTATCTTTAATTTTTTAAAGTATTCCTTCTCATCATTATATTGAATCGTGCCACATAAATTTTCTACATGTTTTGAGATATTATATTATTTTCTTCATTTTTTATGTAGTAAAATTAATTATTTGTTTTCATTAATGTTAAAACAACATGGAATTCCTTAAATGAACACAACTTGATAATTATATGTACTATTTTCTTATGCATTGATAAAGAACTTTGTTAATTTGTTTATGATACTGTATCTGTTTGGTCAATATATTTAATAATAATCTTGGGGGATCCAAGATGGCTGCCAATGGGACTAGTGTATGAGTGAGAGAGCAAAAGGAGAGGGTGTGGACACGTGAGGAGTGTCTGTATTTGTGAGTGAGGGACAGCTATATTCCATAGCACTGCTGGGGACTGGTGAACAGGCTTCCCTGGCTGGGCAGCCTCTACTACTGCTGAAATCTCTCCAGGAGCAGCCGGCTATGCTGCAGAGACTGCACCATCTTGAGGGGCAAAGTGGCTGTGATCAGAAGCCCAGCCTTACCTTCAACCAGGGTCACCTCGGATACCTCCAGAGACCCTGCAAGAACATTGGCCAGAAACCAGCTGGCTCAGCTGCAAACCCACGAACAAGAAGACTTCAGCCTCCCTGGCAATGGGTATCTAAAAAGTTTGTCCAGGGGACGACAAAGTGGCACCAAATATGCAGAATGGGCCTGCACCTTCTCATAGAGAGATACAAGGAACAGCTGAATCGAACAAGATCTACCGGAAATTGGTGAATTCAACACAGCAGATGAGGCAATCAGTGGATGGAAAGGTCAGAGATCACCTAGATAGAAAAGCCATCTAGGATCCCGGCTGGAGGGAAAAATGCACACATAAGGGACTAGAGGCTCAGAGGGAAACTGTGCCCCACAAAACCAGCAGCTCTTGTGGTCAGTGTAGCCCTAAGAAGTGGAAGCGGTCCACAGGGCTGCTGGCAGAGGAGAACTCTAGATAAAGTCCCACAGACATTGGAATCTGTGTCCAGAAAGGCAGCCTGAAATTCCATACCAGCCGCACAGTGCCAGGGGGAAAAGTTGCAAGTTGGCCCCGTTCCTTTGTCTTTTATAGAAACACCACCACCCAGGGGATGTGTCAGAAATAAAACTGAAGGCAGGCAGAGAAACAAAGTGAGTATAGAGATCCTTCCTGCTTGAAAACAAGGTTGTGGCTTATGACAGAGGAGCAGTGGATCACAGGAAACTCTAACACTGTGTTAACTACCTAACAGGAAACAGATGTGCCAACCAAAACCACCTTCACTACTTCACTTTTTATGTTTTATTTTCTACTTGAAACCTAAAATCTTTTTTTCTCACTTGATTTTACTTTTTTATTATTATATTTGTAATTATTAGTATTACTACTATTATTTTGCCTTTTTTAAAATTTACTTTATGCTATTTTTCTTTATTTTATTTTATTTTATTTTATTTTGGGGTTAGTGTTCTACGTTCTACTTTTATTTTAGCATTATTTTACTTTATCTCTATTGTTCCTTTATGCAACACTCTCTTCCTTACTTTCCCCCTTCTTTGTCCTGTTCCTCTTACTCTGTTTCTGCTTTAGTTTTTCTCTATCCTTTCTTTTTACTCCCTGTTAAAAATTGATCTTACTCATACATCTAATTTCCTCTTCCCTGCTCCAAGACCATCCATACTTCTCTTCTCTTTCTTCCTGAGCCAAATTTTTCTTCTTTTTTCCCCTTTTTCTTTCTTTCTGTCATTTTGCTGTTATTTGTTCCATTGTTCATTAGTTTGTTTTTTTCTTTTTGCTTCTATTTTTCCTTTGCTCACTTGTTCTCCTTTTCTACTAATAGCTTTAATTCCAATCACCAACTCAAGTTTACCTACTTTCTCTTCTCTGATTCAAAAAATAGATGAATATGTAGATAGATAGGTTATATACCACCAAACAAGCAATGAAAGAAATGCTAAAGAGTCTGATTTAAAAATAAGAAATAGGAAGCAAAGAAGGAACACAGGCATAAATAATAAAAATAGTGACAAACAAGTACCTATCAATAATAACTTTAAATGTAAATGAATTAAATGATCCAATCAAAAGACATAGAGTAGCTGAGTGGATAAGAAAACATGACCCATATATCAGCTGTCTACAGGAGACCCACCTCAGAACAAAAGACTGACACAGACTGATGGTGAAGAGATGGAAACAGTTTTTGCAGGTGAATGGAAATGAAAAAAAAATGGGGTAGCAATATTTATATGACAAATTAGACCTCAAATTGAAGGCTATAGCAAGAGATAAGGAAGGCCACTTTATAATACTAAAGGGAGCTATAGGTGCCACCATCTTTGTAGCAGAGTTATGGATAATTTGCATATAAGTCTTTTATTAGATAGGATTGATTGGTACAATATATTTCAATATCCTATTATTACGTTTACTCTGCAACTTTTAAAATAAAGCATGGCCAAAAGTAGGTTTACATTAGGAAGATCATGGAATGGTTTATTCTTGTATTATTATTTATTAATTATTGTATTATCTTCCAAACCAACAACTGTAAACCTACCTTTGCTTCACCTAACCTTTCTACTCCTAGAAATATTCTTGTCCTATTCCTTTGTTAATAAATAAAATTTAATGAAAATTTCTATTTTTGATTATATTTTTATTAAAGAATGAAATAATTTTTGTTTTTCTTAATTGTCATTATTATATATTTTTCATTCTATTCTGTTCCCATTTGCCCTTACCTTTAGTGCCCTACTTTTTAAAATTATTCTAAATATTTAATTTTATTGCTTAGCTCACTAATTCTGAACTTTTCTTCTTTTTATACATTTTTAGTCTAGTATATTTATTATGTTCACTTATTAATATTTTCCAAATTTTATTATGAGTTTATTTTTACTATAGACTAGAACTCCAATAGTGCTCTCATCTTACATGTACAACTTGGTGGATATTTGCAAATTTAAGTGTCCATTTAACTAACAGATTTGTCATGAATTTCTATTATATGAATTCTAAGAACATTATATGTTCTAAGATACATAAAACAGGCTTCTTTTTTCTTTCCCCATCCTAAATCTAAAAAGGATTTTTTGACCAAACTTTCTTAAAAACAACAAAAAAAAAATAAGTACTAAGTTTAGTGTACATTTCTTAACATTAAATTTTCTTTCCTCTTCATGTATTTATAACTCATAAAACAAATATTTAAATAATCATTCTAATTTGATATTATTTGATGTTATTACAACATTAAATGAGTTATTATGGTTGAATGATAAGTCACCTAAACCCATAAGCTAAAGCCATATGGTTAAAATTATAGCCTAAAATATAATTTAATACAAGTGTTTGAAATAAAAACATCTTTTAAGTGGTATGACAGGTTCAAAAATCAGTCAGAAAACTATTATGCACATGATAGTGTTGGTTACATGAATTTTTTCATAATTCTACATACCATAACTTATTTTTAAATCAAATATAAATCATGAAATTTACTTAATAAGTGTAAAATGAGTGCTTGATTTCTTTGGTTCCACAATTATTCAAATTTACGATAAACACATGACTCATTTTCAACTATGATTTGACATTGCTATCCTTGAACTCAATGACAAACAGGCAGAAGTTTATGTAAACTTGTAAAACGTTAAAAAAATCAGCAACATGTTCAGTGTTTTCTTCTGATGGGAAAGATATTCTTTCACAAAAATATAGAACTTGTCTAGAGGCAGATTTATTACTCTAATCTTCAGTATATGACCGGACTACAGAACACTTACTCTTTTTGTAAAATGAAGTTCTCACACCAAGCAGAAGTGGCAGGAATATGGTCTATCATTCTGTAATATATTCAAGGTGAACAGGAGGAAAATATCTATCATCATCTATATATTAATCTATTTATTTATCTATTTTCCTGGCTAATAAAAGAGTAATATGAAAATTGACTGTCATGCCAACACATAAGATGGCTGTCCCTATGTGGACACAAGATGGCCACCACAAGATGGCCATCAGGGGAAGGCAGTTGGGATGAACCAGGCCTGCAAGGGAAGGCAGTTGTGGGCAATCAGGACAGCAGGGGAGGGCAGTTGGGAGGGGCCAGGCCTGCAACGAAGGGCAGTTGTGGGCAATCAAGCCTGTAGGAAAGGGCATTTTGGGGGGACCCAGGCCTGCAGGGAACAGCAGTTTGGGGGGACCAGACAAACAGGGGAGAGCAGTTAGGGGCAATGAGGCTGGCAGAGGAGGGCAGTTAGGAGGGACTCAGTCAGCAAAGGGGAATAGTTGTGGTGGGGGGGACCAGGCCTGCAGGGGAGGGCAGTAGAGGGAGACCAGGTTGGCAGGGGATGGTAGTTAAGGGTAATTGGGCTGTCAGGGGAGCAGTTAGGCATCAATCAGACTAGCAGGGGAGTGGCTAAGGACTGATCAGGCTAGCTGGCAGAAGTGGTTAGGGGCAATCAAGAATGTAGGCAGGTGAGCAGTTGGGAACCAGCAGTCCTGGATTGTGAGTCCTACTTGGATCAGGTCTAAACAGGCAGTCGGACATCCCTCAAGGGGTTCCAAATTGGAGAGGGTGAAGGCTGGGCTGAGGAACACCCCCACCATGCATGATTTTTGTGCACCGGGCCTCTAGTCTATCTATAAAACACAAAGATTGTTATAGCAGAACAACCAAGACAACTAAAATGACCAGTGACTATGAAATGCATTGTGGCAGCAAACCAGGCTGATGTGGACTGGATCACCCCCAAACCTGATCAGGGTGGGACCATCCAGCCAACCACCTTGGCTGGCAGAAATTTGGGACATTGTAGGTGCTTAGTCTTGGATAGATGCGAGGGCAAAGCTCTCCTTCGGTGGAAGTGGACTTGGGATCAGGGCAACAGAGTCAGGGATGGGGTGGGGAGGCTTTCCTGGAGGCCACAGCAGTCACTGCAGGCCACGCACAGTACCCGGGAGACTGGCCTTGGTTGAAGCAGCAGGAGGAAGAGGGGCTGCGGGGCTCAGGGGGATTCTGCACATAGGAGCCAGGAAATCTGAGTCCCAACCTGGCCTCTTACCCCACCTGCTGGGCCCAGTAGCACCAGCAGGTGGGCCTTGGTGTGCAGCAAGGCACTGAGCCTGCAACTGGAGGGGAAGCGATCTAGGAGGCTAAGGCCCCATACCAGCCACAGCCCAGAGTAGTGTGGGCAGGGATGGAGCTGGAAACCCTGGTGGAGTGGGTGGGGTTTCAGCCCCCCACCATTTTACCCTTGGCCTTGGAATTATGTAGGCTACCAGTGTACTGGCTACCAGCTTATCAGAGGTCATCCCTGCTTCAAGAGAGAGGACGTAGTAGAAAGCGACAATAGCACAGGAGGGACTGGAAATGTTGTGGCCATCTTTAGGAAACACAGCTGCCACAGTCTTCAGTCACTATGAACAGATAATTTTTGGTCTCCATTCTGCAGAAAAGGAAGCTGAGATTCAAATAAGCGTATAAGTATTTCTCTCTTTACTGTGACCAGCACGTCTAGAGAGTAGAGGTGATGGGGATTTAGAAAATAAAAGAGACAGACACAGAGACAGTAGGGTAAGATGAAACCAGGTGGGACAGCTGGCCCTCTGATGGAGAGACAGTAATCCAGAGCCAGCATAGCATGTTTATTTTATATAGTACTAGAGACCCAGTGCATGAAATTCAAGCACAGGTGGAGGGTCCCCTCAGCCCAGCCTGATCCTCTCTAATCCAGGACCCCTCATGGGATGTCCAACTGATGGTATAGGCCTGATCCTGAGGCCTAAACTGGAAGTTGGCTATCCCTCTCACAATCCGGGACACTGGATCCTAACTGCTCACCTGCCTACTCTCCTGATTGCCCTTAACTTACCTCCTGCTGGCCTGCTTACCCCCAATTGCCCTCCCCCGATGGCCTGGTTGCCCCCAAATGCTCCCTCCTGCATCTATAGTCTCCACACACAGCCTGCTGTTCAGTCATTTCATCATCCCTCACTAATCTCCCTGCCAGACAAGTCACCCCATGCAGCCTTCTTATCCAATCATTTGGTCATCCTTCACTAACTCTCCTGTCGGCCTGGTCACCCAACACAACCTGTTCAGTTGTCCTATCGGCTGTTTTGGTTGTGACAGTCACTTAGTTTTTTATATATGTAGATAGATGATACCAGGAAGTTTTACTAAAGTTTAAGATAAAGGAAATTATGTGAAATCATGGTTATAGATCAAGCTTAATTCTTCATTCTTGAGGCTTCATTGTAATCATCACTCCTGGATGGGCCCAGATAATTGAATCCATTCCTTGCACCTGGCTGAATTTAGATAATGAAACCCACCGCATGGCACCTGAGCTAAGGGTCAGGCTGACAACATACATGCCTCTGGCATGGTATGGTTCCAGGATGTGGATCTGCCAACACCACTGGACTCAGTTGACAATAATTAAAGAAATGCGCCGAAACCGGTTTGGCTCAGTGGTAGAGCGTCGGTCTGCAGACTGAAGGGTCCCAGGTTCGATTCCGGTCAAGGGCATGTACATCTGTAGCGGGCACATCCCCGGTGGGGGGTGTGCAAGAGGCAGCTGGTCGATGTTTCTCTCTCATCGACATTTCTAGCTCTCTATCCCTCTCCCTTTCTCTCTGTAAAGTATCAATAAAATATATTAAAAAAAAATAAATGCGTATGTGCCTTCCCAGGCACTTTATACAAAAAGAAGTATTCTGCAACACCTCACCCACTTCTCATACTTGACCCTGTGCAGCATTGCTTTCATTGAAAGTGGGGAATCCATTTTTTAAAAATTTATATTTTTGCTGTTTTAGTCAGGAGAAAATTTAGCACAGGGAATTGGTTCTTGGGAAATCATCGGAAAGCTGGTGGAGTGGGTATTAGGCTCCCCCCCAGGAAAGACTCCCTGGCCAGCAGAAGGAGCCCCCCCTCAGTCACAACTGAATTCTAGGACACCTTGGCATAGCAGTGACCCAGGGATTGTGAAACTGCTGCCCCCACAGTGTCATCTATCTCCCACAAAACAGGTCACTGGGCATTGCCTCTGCCACAACTGCCTGTGCACAGCCTGGATTCCACTGCAGAAAACCTCCACATTTCTACAAACATGATCACCAGCAGCAAATAGCCCAAACTGTGGGAAAATGCCTCTGTCCCACTTCTGCCTTCCAAACATTGTGCGAGTGCATCCAATTGGCAGAAGCGAATTCATATCCAGAAACTTAGCTAAAAAGGAGTTTAGGCAATTTCAAACTTCCATCTATGAGTGAAATTTTGCCAATGTACCTCATGTGCCTGGTGTTGATAAAAATGGGGCCCAGCTATTGGAGCTCAGTGGCTGAGCATCAATCAATGAACCAGGAAGTCACGATATGATTCCATCATAATCCTCAGTGGGGGGGTGGGGGGTAGTGTGTGTGCAAGAGGCAGCTGATTCTCATCATTGATGTGTCTATCTATCTCTTCCTCTCCTCTCCTCTGAAACCAATAAAGAATTTTTTTTTAAATGGCGTCATGATGTATACATGTGTTATAATGAATTTTTCACTTCATAGATCACTAATGTCTTTCCTGTTAAAACAATACTTATAGAACATTATTTACTTATTCATTTTAATTGATCTCAGAGAGAAGAAGGGAGAGAGAGAGAGAGTCATTGTTCCATTATTTCCTATACTTACTGGACTGGGTATTGAATCTGCAACCTGAGCATGTGCCCTGATTGGCAATTGATCCACCACTTTCTGGTGTATGGGATGATACTATGCTGGTACCCTGACCCCAAATTCCAGCCTCCAGAACTGTAAGAAAAATATATTTCTGTTCTGTAAGGCACACAAATTTATGATATTTCATTACACCTATCTGAGCTGACTAAGCCTATATAATAAAAGCCCAGAAACCAAATGGCAGAATGACTGGAACACTGGCCCCTCACTTCGGCCAATCATGCCCCCAATTGCCCCATCGGAACAGGCTGACTGGACCCCACCAGTGCACATATTCATGCACCAGGCCACTTCTTGTTAAATATTATTGTGTAGTTTTCCAGATGTATTTCAATAAGCTTTGGATCCTGCCCATATCCTTTTCCCTTCCAAACCAAGGCAGTAGTAGAAATATTTCAAGATTCCTTTTGGATCATGATATTTTAAAATACAAATGATTTTTTCTAAAGACACATAATTTTTCTAATTTCATTACAAAACTCTTGTCATTTGAAGTAAAAAATAAAAATTCTTCATGACTTCTTTAACTGGATCATGTGATGAAAAGTGCTTGCCAATTAGGCCAGTTTCTGCAGCCGTTTTTCATCTTCAAAGCACTTAGCAATATCTGGCCTACAATTTTCTTGAAAGTACCCCTATAATTTCCCTTTCAGCTCAAACATCCTGTTGGGAACTTTTTCTCCATCAAACCACTAGATTCCTTTGTGTAGCAGGAAGTGAGTATGTGTATTGTTTGCCCAGGTTTTTATACTGTTTTTAAAAGATTCTTGTGTGAGTTAGTATTGATTAAAAAATAATAGTGACATATTCTAGATTTCCTATCAATTCATTAACATTGGTTAGTTTTGTTTTGTTTTGCTTTTATATCAGAACCTATCTCTGAATGAAGACATGTTTAAGACAATTCTGGAACTACAGTTTTGTAGGAGAGGTAAAATTCAAGGAGCCAATCATTGATGTGGCACCTTACTGCAGATGCTAATGCAATTCCTCCAAGACAGATTTTTGTTCAAGATGTAAAGATGCAACATTAAATTCATAGTTCTTTGCTGGTTTCAGACCACTCTTTGTTTATGAAAAGTGATTGTGAATTTAATCACTTACAAATATCACAAATATGACAGAATGGCATTTATTGGTGACATCCATTCATTAACCTCAGTTGTGAATATCTTGTTTTTCAGTTTATTATACAAAAACTCTTCAAAAAGCTGTGACTTATCATCAATACATTGCTGAGCACACACGTTGAGAGTGGAACCTTTTCAAATTCTCATTCAGCATCTTGTCTTAGCAATTTATTCACTATACTTTTATATGCTGGCATTATTAGTTTTTTTCTTTGTTTGTTTGTTTTTTAGCATCTATGTGATTTATTCTTTTCTGGAAAATTTTCCTTTCTACTAAATAACCTGACCCCTTTTTACATAATGAACTTTCTAATAAAACATTTATTTTTAGATTCTACAAACCATACAAAATAATCAGTACCATTATTTGTAAAAATCAAGGATTTATAAATATCTTTAATTTTTCTGAGTTGTCACAAAAGACACAAAGAAATACACCAAATTTTCCATGGGTTAGTCAGCCCATGTAAAACCCACTGACTTGAAGTTTTCTCTATAAAGGCAGAGTTGATACATCCATTCAACACTCGTGGATGATTCAGACATTTCTAATTTGCTAACCTTATCAGAACTCTCCCTTAGTCCCACTTCAACCCTCCTTCCATTTCACAACTCATCTCCACAGATTACCACATTGGGCCATCTAACAAGTTTGTGAAACACGAGGGCTGAGAAAATACCAAATAAAGGGGTATAACAGAAAATAAATGAGAACATTGGAAGAAGAAAAAAAGAAAGCATGATATCATTTTCTTCTCACCTATAATCCAAGTTTTATAATGTCCTTCACAAGAGAATTTGCATTTGTTTGACCAACTGTTGTATTTCTTACTAACCTAAGGCCACTTGAATGCAAATTCTCCTCTTAAAATGTCTTGGGACGTAGGTGGTATTCCAGTTAATGATATGATACCTGGCATATCAATGCATCTAAAGACGATGAAACATTTATAACACCATTTCTTGTGATAGCTAGTTGATGTAAAGAACCTTCTTTTCCACCAATCTGTTTCCTTAACATTTTTAGCTTTAAAACTTCCAGGATATTTTAATTGAGTAGACTGCACCTGCTCCGTGTGCCTCAAAGATCAGAATTATAACACATTCCTTTTTTTATCACATAATAGGATAATTATGGATGCTCTTGTAGTCAAATCTTTTCCTGAACATGATCTTTGACCTAAATTATATAATCATGAGGGGGAAAGAAAATAGGATTTGTACAAGCCGTGAAGAATTGTCCTGTAAGGGTTTGAAAGTCAAACATATCAATGTTAAGATGAATTTGGAAGTATAATACTAGGTCATTTGGAAAACAAAATACTATTAAAATAGCATTAAATGAAGTTGTTATTTTTGCAAGTTAGAAAAGAACTGTGTAAATGAAATTATATACAGTTGATTCTCATTATTCATGGCAGAAATGTCTTTAAGGTCATAAACAATGAATTAGTGAATACTGAATCATTGCTTACATGAAAATACAAGGTTAGATTGCTGCAAATATCTGGTTAAAACATTTCCATTAACTGATAAATACATAATCTTGTTTTATGAGTGTTTCTGTTTAAAAAACACTGTGTTTTATACACACTATTGACCCATTAACATTGAACTCACAGTCAACAGCACTAAAATTAATAATATCTAAATGAGGCTTATCTATCAAATATTTTCTCCATAATATACATTCTTTCTTGCCTTTTTTGTGCTTAGAAAAATAAAATAGCGTTCTAGCACTTCACTGAGAGGCAATTTAAAGAGCAAAACACCAACAAAAGCAAAAATCATATCACCAAACTCAATGGGAAAGTACACTTGTTTAAAATATTGAAACAGGAAGACATAGCATCACTGTGTTTGACCTCATCTGGGAACCAGCATGTTGGGCAACTCAACTTTTTACCACTCTGCTCATATCTGTTATTGACAACAGACTTGACTTGGGGTCATATATAAACTTTTAGAAGTAGGCAAATAACCTGTATAAAGGGGTCAGGTTATTCACAAATAAGGAATTTGCAAGTAATAAGGACAGACTACACCTGGAAAGGAGGCCAATAAATGGCTATGATTCTGAACCTCCAAGAGCAACCCTGGTTTAACTAATTACTACTGCCAAAGATTGCCCCACAAATTACTCATTCTAAGCAACAGTCCAGGAAAACAAATCACTCTATTTATCACTCTAATTGTATAATCTAAAACCCCTATGTAGTGCTTAATATCGGTGACTTAGACTGCCCAGTATTTCCAGACTTTAGAGTGAAAACCTTACCTAGCAGGCTGTTAACACACACTGTGACATCCCAATACCAGGTTGTGGTGGCACCTGCGAATTTGCAGTTGCTGGGAATGGTGGTGTTCTAGAACCACAGTGAGAACCCATGGCCTAGATTCATTATGAATCAGGAAGACTTTATAATCTGGTGAAATCTACAGGACTGGAAAACCTTTTGTCTCTTTCCCCTAGCCTCACCTCTCTCATAAGACTGTCTTGCTTTCATGTCAAATACCAAAAAGTTAAATTAAAAAAGGAAAGGGCTGCCAAAGAAAGAGCAGTTTGATTTGTTTTGTAGCAGAGTTCACCATCCATAGGTTTCCCTGGTGCATGATATTTGTGTCACTTGGAAGGTAGCCTTATTTTATTCCACCAGATTTATGATGGTGCTGAAAAATATTCCAGAAAGAAAAAGGAAAATTAAATTGCAAAGTACCTAAATAATGAGATTTCAAAGTTGATGAAAAAACAAAATTAATATGCCCATAAATTTAAGAGATTTTAATCACTCTTGAACATATTGGAATTTCTAATCCTAAATATGCTAATATTGTGGATTAAAAAAAAACTGCCCTCATCTTTCAGAAGGTTAAAACACAGGGAGTAGCTCTCAAAAAAAGTAAACAAAGGGTGAATAATTAAGTACATTTATGTGCTATATTGTCTGATTTTAGTTTAGAAAACTCAACAAAGTGTGTTTAAATTTATTTTATTGTTGACATTATTACAGATGTTTCTTACCCCCTCCCTTAAATATTCTTCAAAAAAAGCATAAGTGAAGATAATGTCAACACTGAAATTCTAAGAGAACAACAAATTGGCACATGTAACATCTCTTCTTTTGGTATGATTCATTGCCAGCTATATAATTAGGTAAAAATAATGATTTTATAATAATATTCTATTATAGAGGAAAACCAAATTTTACAGTTATTAAAAATTCCATTTGTTAATTATATGTAATAAAAGGCTAATATGCAAACTGTCCCCTAGACCAGGAGTTTGACCAAGGGGCAGGGCCAGCCAGCCAATCTCCTGGGTCCCTCCTCCCCAACTGGCCCCAGCCCAATCAACCTAATTGGGGTGGGCCGATCAGACCCCACCTGTGCATGAATTCATGCACTGAGCCTCTAATATAACTATTAATCTAATACAAAGATAATAGTCCTTTAGGAATTTTGTCATTTAAGGTATTTAACCTTCACTATCTGCAAACTATTTTAAAATTAAACTTAAAGAACATAAAGATAAATCTATACCAATTTTATAATTGATGTTAAAAATATAATGGTTAAAAGATGTAGTTTTGATTGGCTGATTCTGGTGAATTTCTAGGGACTGTTTTCCCATCAGACTAAGCCGATATACTTCATAGGAGACTTCTATTAGAGGGATTAACACAGAACCCAAAACAGACAACAGGAACTTAAGGAAATCTAGATATGAATCCAGTTAATTTACATATTTTGGTTTTGTTATCTGCCATTTGTGATTAATAAATCTTACAATGTGGTCACTTGTCTTGTGTGCCTGGTGTAAAAATAACATTTAATAGCTAAGTGCAGGTTTATTTTATGTTGCCACAAGTTAATTATTTTCCCCTGATTCTGAAATATTCAGCTTCAGATAAATTCTAATTTTGATTCCCAAAATAATTGAATGGATAATTTCTAATAAAGAGGGAGAAAAAAAAAAACCTACTCAGGCAATATATTTTGCCCTAATTGAATCTTTGGATTTTCTCTGTGAGACTAGGTAAATTGATTTTTTATGACACTGATGGAAACCATTTATTCCATTACAGAAACAATTCAGCTTCTAAAGCTACTAGGGATCCAGAATTACAAGTCTCTATAGTTATAATGGAGTACCTGCAAAATCCTAGGCCGATTTACTTATGTGGATTCTCTCCATCCATCAATTATAATGGAATAGAGAGAGTTTATGTTAGCCTGAAGAAAAATAAGTCATTTGTTATCACCAGAGCCACTTTGACAAAGATGATTTTGTCTATGGCAGAGTTTTGCTTTCTCTCTTAACCCATACATCATACTAGAATTCTGCCATCCTGATGGAAGTTAGTACCTTGCCTCCAATTGCCAACTTCAAGTGGTGCTTTGGTAGCAAATTCACTCACGAATATTTATGTAAAAATACCTGCAATAAAAAAATACTAGAAAAGAAGGAAAAGAAAGCATCATAAGGAAGACTCACAATATAAATAGTTCCCTAGGCTATTAATATATATATTAAAATTGAAAAACCTAGATCATAAATAAAATGTAAGTGTACACAGACTATCAAACAAGAAGAGTTATCCATATTGATCAAAATTAGGACAAAAAAACACTGGTTAGGTTTTAATAAGAAATGTAGAATCATGCAAATATTATGAAGAATTTAAAATATAGTGTCTAATTTAAAATACACGTGGGAAGCAACAAATAAAATGATAGACATTGGCAAAAATTGTACTAGTGATGTATGCGGAGAAAATATACAAATAATAGAATAATGAAAATGTTATAAGGTGATTACTAAAGACATCCAATGGGGAACTATGCTAAGCATTGTAGAGTTCACTGATATATAAATTTAAAAAATTGAAGGATAAGCATCTTAAAATCTCTTATCAGAAGGCAATTATAAAGATGTATTTTAAATTGCCTTGAATTGATAATCTCTAGTTTAATTGTATTTCTTTTCTTTTTTTTTTAAAAAAAAATTATAATTTCTCCTGATAAACTCAGCATGATCCTAACCCAGGTTTCTGACTTTTATTTTGCCTTGGATTTCCATCTGTATATTGGGGTGACTGTACCAATCTCATAGAATCAATACTAATTTTCAAAATGCTTAAAATGGGTTCAAAAAATGTTTAGAATAGGTTTTCTTCCTATCAGCCATACATATGTTCTGCTACTATTAGTATCAACTCATCAATCATCCAATCTTATGATCTTAAATAACTTTTTAGACTGATCACACCCAAATTTGTATCTCCAGCTCAGAACTACTTACAACTCCAGACTCAAATATCTAATGTAATTGTCAATAGTCCACGAGGGTATTATTAAATGTGATATTACTCTGGAAATTTTGGATCAGGAGACCCAAATTAGAGATAATATAATACAATGGAACTCCATTTTTTTTACATTAGTAAGATGGGATAACCTTAAAACAAATGTGCTCAATTACATTAATAAATCCACAGAAATGAATTTCTGTGTATAGGCTGATAAATTATTTGGTTTTAGTATCTCTAAATCCTCATTATCTTAAATCCTGTTCACTGCTATAAGGTGCTTCTGTCTGATGATTTCTCTTCATATATTTTTTTTCACTAGAAAATTAAAGTAATTCTGCATTTCTTCCATAAAAACTCACACAACTATAAGAAATCATGCCAAACATTTAAAAGAGGTTTTTTTTTTTCAGATCTAGGGGTAGAATATTTATACTCCTTAAATTTCTTAAATTATTCCTTCAAATCATATCCTAAAATTATTGCAAATACAGAACATAACAGGAAAATAATCTTTAATCACTTTAAAGCTAGTTGGATTTTTCAGATCAGTTCATCCCCTTTTAGTATCACTATATTGTAAGTACATAAAAATTTCCCAGAAAATGTCTTATTCTATACTTGGCATTACTCCACATTTTTACTGAAAATTACATATGCATTTAAAAAAATCTATTAGTGTGGACTTGGTGGTTTATCTTTTTTCCTCATCAGAAAAAAAGAAAGAAAGAGGAAAAAAACCACACAAAAAACCTAGAGAGTAGCTGAAGCATTTTACATTGTCCATATCTCTTCAGATATAAGATACAGTTGAGAAGAATCCAAATATATAAAAATCCAGGGTCTGTACTGACTGACTGAAGGCTTGACTGAACACCGGGTGACCCAGCACTGATTGCTGCCAATGTGGGCATGGGGACTCAGAACTGACTGCCAAATGGGGCTGCAGACCAGGCCCAGAAAGAGGCCCGAAGAGAGAGGCAGGGTCTGATCGGCAGTCTCCATGGCAGCTGTTGACCAGCCATTGCTTCTCTCTTTCCCTCTGGGCTTTGCCAGCAGCTGCACCTCTCCAAGCCTCCTCAGGGGCTGCAGGTCAGCCCCACCTCTCTGATTAGGTCTGGAGATAGGCCTGGAGATGCTGACTGGCATAGAAACCTACCAATCCAAACCAAATCTGGGTGAATTCTGAGGAGCCAGTGGCTGCGTAGGAGGTTGAGCTTTTGACACTGACTGGCACAGAAACTGACCAATCAAAATCAAATTGGCTGGCAGAGGTGGGAGTTGGAGGCGAGATTAGGCTGAGGGGGGGGAGGGAAGTTAGGGGTGATCAGGCCTGCAGGGGAGAACAGTTAGGAGTAAGATCAGGCAAGCAGGGGAGGGCAATTGGGGTTGAGATCAGGCCTGTAGGGGAGGGCAGTGGGGGTAAACAGGCCCACAGGGGAGGGTAGTTGGGGGCAAGATCAGGCCAGAAAGGGAAGGGCAATTAGGGGCGATCAGGCAGGCAGAGGGGTTAGGGGTGATCAGGCAGGCAGGCAGGTGAGCAGTTAGGAATCAGGGGTCTCAGATTGGGAGAGGGATGTAGTTGAATATCCCCCAAGTGGTCCCCGATTGGAGGTTGCAGGCTGGGTTGAGGGAACCCCCCCAACCCATGCACAAATTTCATGCACCAAGCCACTAGTATAGATAATGAGGAAGAAGCACATCTATTTTTCTGGATTCAAATGGGGGAAATACAGAAGAATATATGTCTCTGTGTCAAGATAATTACCGTATTTGCGGCGTATAAGACGATTTTTTGGCCCTGAAAAATATGCCTCCAAGTGGGGGGTAGTCTTATACGGTGAGAATATAACAAACTCTGTATTTTGAGTGGAAATTTTAGGGGGTCGTCTTATACCCAGTCGTCTTATACACCTGCAAATACGGTATTTTTCAGGGCCAAAAAATCGTCTTATACGCCGGCAAATACGGTATGCATTTTTTAATAATTCATGTTCCAAAATAATCCTGCAGATATTCAAGAGACTTGTGTACTAATTTGGTCACTCAGTGATATTTTAAAAAGGAATATCACCCTAATGTTTTTGACTGCTTACATTTAGACTTTCTTAGCATGTCCAAGTGCATTCTGGAGTAGGAATTTTTAGTTTGAAAGATTGTTGACAGAATGGACTCAAGTTCACCGGCTCATACACGACATTTTGTCCCTTCTTTGGAACTGTACATATTGTTTTCCTTCCTCTTGTGGATGTTTATTTGAAGGATGAATAGGTCACTCTTAGCAGAAGAGCTTTTCACATGACTGCCAGATACTAAAGACAGATGAGTCAGTTCCACACAGACTACAAATTATGCATGCTGGATAAATCTATATTCATATTTGCATTTGACCTAAGCTTCAACTTTAAAAATAGATTTAACAGAAATTATACGGAAATTCAAAAATTGTTTTTGCTAGGAAGCAAACAAGTTATGCAATGCAATTTAAAAAAAAGAATGTTCCCTCTGCTAGAAAGAGATCGCATTAGCAGTGAAATACTGCATGTCAGTCTGAGCTTCAGCCCAAATTCAAGAACATATTGTACACAAAACTTCTGAAATCTATTTATCTGCTGCGTGATTGATAGCTCTTGCTGCAGTTTGGAGACCTCAGGGCGGTACTGCCTTTCCATCGTTTGTCATTATAGAATATTCTTTGAATGGAAAGTTAAATCCCATCCAGGGCCAGCAGAAAATAGCCCTGGTTTCTGGGTGCTAGTTAGAACATAAGAACATGGGCTCAGTAGGTAAGGAGCTGGTATCAAATCCTAGCTAAGCCACTCCCATCTTCAAATAGCTTATAACAACTGCCTTCCTTTACTTGTCTATAAACATGACTAGTAATGACACCTACCTCACACAGATCATAGCTCAGGTGTGCTAACGTGACATAATCTTTTAGAAGATTCAGCACATTATCTGGTGCACACTGAAGATAAGCTAGTTTTGCTTTTTAATGAACTTCCTTTTTAGCCATTATTGCACAATAAGCCTACAGTGGGCAGACTGTGAGTTTTGTAAAAATGTATTATGCATTCCAAGATTTCAGAAATATTTGTCCTGCCTCCTTTCCTGGCATATACATATTTGAAATATTAGCCTTCTTGAAACATGAAACAGCAAGTAATTTAAAAAATATGCAGTGAACAGGGATATAATGGTGAATTCTGATCCGAATTCTTTATTTCTTGTCAGAGCAATCAGAGTTGCTAGAGTGGGGACTACACATGAATCAATTTGCAGTTGGCACTTTTGTTTTTTAAACCGGCAGCCTTCATTATTTTCTTCTAAACCTTATATTTCAGAGCACATGCTGATTTGGACTTTAGAAAGAAACAACCAATCGATAGAAGACTGGTTGAATTTGGCGATTATATAGAATGGTTGAATTATTATTAATGATAAGCGATTTTTAGAGGATCCTACATATTTAATTTTAACAGGAGGCTTAACACTTAAGTATTATTCTAGTTTCACAACTTTTAAAAATAAACTAATAAAATAGTTCAAGGATGTTTTTCAAGTTTTCAAATAAATGAATTAGAACCCAGATGTGACCAACTGACCCAACAATATTGCTCTGTTGTTGAAACAAAACAAGTTTTCATAAAAATCAGAGCCTGACCAAGGATGTTTACCAATTCCATCTTTTCCTGTGATGATATAAAACAACCAAAAAACTCACCCAAATGTGTACAGATTTCTGGTGGAGATACTGATCTTAACACGTGTCATTCAGATATTATTTTTTGAAATCCCTCTAGAGATATAAGGCCAGTGCTCTGAGGAGATAGGCCTTTCAAATGTCTATTATAGGAAAAAATAAAACAAAACAAAAACAAAACAAACAAACAAAAAACAGCCTTCAGAGGTCATCAGAAACAAACAAAAACTATCTGTGAAGATTGTCTTCCCCAGAACTTTGTACTCCTGAGTGAGGGCTTTAGTAGCTGAGAAATGGTGGT
This sequence comes from Vespertilio murinus, assembly GCA_963924515.1. Taxonomy (NCBI): domain Eukaryota; kingdom Metazoa; phylum Chordata; class Mammalia; order Chiroptera; family Vespertilionidae; genus Vespertilio; species Vespertilio murinus. The sequence goes on along the minus strand of OZ004705.1, from coordinate 176,410,383 downwards.
AGTAACACAGGGAGTGACCTTGACATGGATCTTAAACTGTTCTAGAACAAAATAAATATTTGTAGTCAGATGATCTTGTTATATCCTATTTCTTTCTGTTATCTCTTACAGTACTGACTAGTGCTACCATATTTCTTTCTGCTATTTGTTAACAATGCTGCCATAGCTGATAATTCTTTGTTGCTTTACTTTATTATGTTTTTTTGTTTGTTTATTTATTCTACTATTTTATTAAGGGAATTACACTTTGAGTAGTACTATTTTACATAAGAGACTCACTAACCATAAGCCAACCTGCATGGTCTCTTTCTAGAACATTTAATACTCAAATTTTCTGTTAACAAGACTGGCAGAATTAGTATCTGATTACTCATTTTATGTTCTGTTTCCTCTTTATTTTGACCCTTGGCAATTTCTTTGTTCATGTAAAAGCTAATTTATTGCATTTTGCCAATGATTTCTAGGTGGTGTTTGCTGAGATCTTTTATTTATTTATTTATTTTTTTAGCTTCCCTATTTTGGAATATTCCTGGCCATTTATGTCCCCTGCACTTGATTTTTATTAAGGTAGTTTTCAAGTATCTTAGCTCATCTTGGGTTATTAACTTTTGCTTTCATAGTATTTTCATACTCTTTCTTTCTTTTCCCTAATCCAATGTTATCTCAAAGAAATAAACACACCAAAAATCTGTAAAATAATGTTCTTAAAAATTTCAGAGCTTAAATGCTAAAAAAATGCATAGAAAAGCACTTTGAATGCTTAGGATATGTGTCATTTACACAATCAGGTTCATTAAATACTACTTACAACTTTCAGGATGAAACAATTTGTCACCAGGCCAATTAAATTGTATTACATAATGTAAAAGTTGATTTTTGATAAGTTTTAAATGACTAGAGAGTTATCTGGGAATAAGAAGACATATTCTCACACTAACATAAGTTCTTAAAATATGCATTCAGAGTAATTAATATTTGCTTTAGGATTCCTAATTTTATAGGATAATTTTAGACCTAAACAATATTTTAGTGTTTAAATAACCTGATATCATATTTAAAAATAACAATAAATAGAATTTAAAATATACTCAAAGCTTTTTAATTTTTCCCATGTTTAATGAGTAAATTTATTTAATTATCTATCCTAAACACATTTGGACATGGGAGATTTCAAATAAAAAACAAATGATTTAAAACATATTTTTGTCATTGAAAACATGTTTGTTTTATTTAATTTTCATGGCTCATTTTTGGTAAATAAAGGGGGAATTGAAGTTAGTATGTCTTAGTCATAAGTTATCAGATTGGGAAAAATACTATCATGAAGAATATCTTTAAGAAAATATTCATTCTTACACTATGGGTAAATTATATATATACTAGAGGCCTGGTGCACGAATTTCATGGGGGAGGGTGTGTCCCTCAGTCAAGTCTTCACCCTCTCCAATCAGAGTCCTTGTCCCCCAACTTGTCCAGAACATACTGTGGACACATTCCAGAAGAAAAACTACAGAGTTATCAAAATGTGCAATAACACCCATTTAGCCTCTTGGTATGTACTAATTGTGTTCCTCCCCAGTTCACGTGTTGAAGCCCCCTCCCCTCACTCCACAAGACTGTATTTGGAATGAGGGCCTTTAGGAGGTAATCAATATTAAATGAGGTCATAGCTTGTGTCCTGATCTGACAGGATTAGTGTCCTGAGAAGAGACACCAGGGCTCACTCTGTCTCCCCCCAGCACCTCCCCTGACAGCATGAGACATAGCTAGAAGGCACCCTCTGCAAGCCATGGAGAGAATCCTCACCAGAATTTGCTGCTGCTAGACCTTGATTGGGGACTTCCGGCCTCCAGAACCCTGAGAAAATAAGGTCCTGTGGTTTCAGCCACCAGGTCTGTGGTATTTTGTTACCCTGAGCTGACTAACTGAGGTCCTTGCTCTCATTCTCAGAAACAAAACAAAACAAAAAAAATGGATTTGTCTTAAATATGACAAGAATGACTTAAAAATTTTACACAGACAAACTGCTTTCTCCTGTTTCCTGTCTTATACTAATAGCTTCTTTTATCTTAAATCTCCTTTATTGTGTCCCCTTGTCTTTGAATTACTAGTTCTTGGGGTACAAGATAACACAATATATACCACAGGTCTGGGATGGTACATTTTTTCCAATTGTGAGTTTCCTAACAACCATGGCTATGCTCTTCTTAAATTTAAGTTCCTTAGAAAAGCTTTCTGTTTTTATGATTCAGATGTAGTTCCTGGTGATAATAAACAGGCTATGATTTTTTTTGGTCTTTTCTCTGAACTGGAATTCAAATGAAGGATATGCTAAACACAGCTGTTGCTGTGTATAATGACAGTCAGCCTGTGGATGCTGCGTCCAGATTCCATTTTAGGGCAGCCATCTGTCCGTTACTGGCAAAATAATGGAAGATTTATACCTTAATAAAGCCACACACACATCAATGCAACCTGCACTACTTCCTGTGCCCTCCGTGCGGTTTCCCAGTCACGAGTGCATTTTCTTTAAGCTTTCTCCTCTTTATTAGTAAAATTGGCCATGAGATGCTGGGTCTGTTAAGACGGAATGATAGGGTTTTAGCATAATATATTTTAAATTCAGTATAGTTTTCAGTAAATCTTCACAGAATGACATGAACATCATGAAATGTAAAGGATTAGAAAACATTATTCTTTTTGTCTGATGCCAACTAATATTTGTTTGGCCCTGCAGAGTTTATAAAAAAAACCCTTTTCCTTCTTATTTAATTTAATATCCAGAAAGATCTGTGGGGTTGCTCAAGGTTACACAATCTAGTAGGAAAGAATCCAGGACTCAAAATAAAATGTTCTTCTTCAAAAAACTGTTCCCTCTATATCCCTCGCAGGGCTACCTGTTTATCTATGCAGTGAATTATTTTATATCATTTTACTTAATCATAACTGTCAGTAATAACAATAACTTATTGAACTCATATTATGTGCCAGGACTTTCTTACTGCTTTAGCAAAATTATTCCATTTGATGGTTACAATTTTCTGATGATGTACACAATATATCTTAAAAATATTCAATATAAGAACTCTAAAATAGCAAATGTATACATATAATATACACACATTCTTCCTAAAGTTTTAGTAGAAACTAAACTTTCTTAACATTTTCTCACCCTAAAATTGTTTACCTTCATTTTCCTTGTTGAATTTAGTTACATTTAATGAAACTCAGAAATCTGTTTGTTTGCTTGCTTAATAATTTTTATATATTGTTAAAAAAGTCTGTCCTGATCTTTCAATTTCCTACTAACTGTAGTAAATATTTGACTTTCATATTTGAATTACATAATTTTGAAGCATAAAGATGCAAAATTATTACACAGCAACCAATTTCCCATTTTCCTGATATCATTTAAATCAATTAACCATTTAGTCAAAAATATTATGAATACCTATTATGTGCTAAGCACTGTTATGATCACCAGAATCATAACAAAATTAATAAGACAAAAACCCCTGTCTTCGTGGAGAGCATACTGTAGTAGGGAGATCTGTTCTCTTTATGCATTTCTATTTTCAACTGTTTCTATGAAAAAACTGGGATAACTTTCTATCTGTATTCTGGAGGCTAATTTCAGGCATTTTAAGCATGTGTATACTGTAGGCCTGCTACTCACAGTGTACTCACACTGTGACCTAAACACCACCAGCATCGGTGTCATTTAGTTAGAGAATCCAGAATGAAGGACATATAACAGGTCCACTGGATAGATTCCAAGGTCTTGTTTATTCACATTGAAGTTTTGAAAGTGCTGCTTTACATGTATTTAGTAGAAATTGGTGTCACTTGGGATATTTTCCCCCCAAGGTGGTCTCCCATTCCTTTGTCCTTTGAAAGCATGAACATCTCCCTACAAATACAATTCCATCTTACAAATGCAAAAAGCTATTGAAGCTAGTGGCCAATTAAATGAATTTTTTATTAAATGAATGAATGTTCAAAAAATTTTAAATATATTTTAAAATACTGTATAACTGAACATTTCTGAATTATAACATATATATTGAAATGGGTAAAAATGTACTCTGTGTACATAAAAATCCTTATCTATACACCAGTGGAGCTTGAAATATAATATATGCTGAAGATGAAAATAGTTAAGTATTTTCTTAAACAATAGCTTATCTAATAAAAGAGTAATATATAAATTGACCATCACTCCAAGAAACAAGATGGTTGCACCCATGTAGACACAAGATGGCCACCATAAGAAGGTCAGCAAAGGAGGGCAGTTAGGGATGACCTGGCCAGCAGCGAGGGCAGTTGGGAGTGACCAGGCCAGCAGAGGAGGGCAATTGGGGAAGGCCAGGTCAGCAGGAGAGGGCACTTGGGAGAGAACAGGCCTGCAGAGGAGGATAGTTGTAGGCAATTTGGCCAGCCAGGGAGCAGTTAGGTGTTGATAAGGCTGGCAGGGGAGTGGTTAGGGATCAGGCTGGCAGGTAGAAGTGGTTAGGGGCAATCAGGCAGAAGCAGGTGAGCAGTTGGGAGTCAACAGTCCTGGATACTGAGAGAGATGTCCAACTGCCTGTTTAGGACAGATTCCACTGGGCAGTCAGACATCCTTAAACGGGCAGTTGGACATCCCTCTAGGGGTCCCAGATTGGATAGGGTGCAGGCTGGAATAAGGGATAATGCCCCACCCCATGCATGAATTTCATGCACTGGGCCTCTAGTATTTATATATACTCCTATGTATTTCTTGACTTTGTGGAAAAAAAGAAAGGCATTTTAAAACTTATATATCACTACTTTTGCAGAAATTCACACACACCAACAAAAATTTATTCATGATTGGTCTTATCTTTCACAATCTACATACCAAGCAACCAAAAATCATACACACTTGTACCAATAGCATTGCATTTATCTATTTTCAGGATAGACATCTTTCTCTCTACACTACAGGAAAACTGAATATTTGTGGGGAAGTGTAAGGCATTAATCCTGCAAAATACTCATAGGTTTACACAGATAATTGTTGTGTATTGAAAAAGCAGGCTACTAACTTTATCCTTCAAAACACATTAAATAACTTATTTTAGTTATTTTATTCCATATAGTACTCTTGCAAGATCTATTTTGAAAATTAAATTGTGAAATTGAATAGTTTTTTTAATTTCCTTTTTCTTTATCATAGTTTTTCTTTGCATATGATTTATTTATTGTAATCAATATTCCAAATGTTTTAAAAAGATGTGCAACAAAATATATAAGCCACAGAGTCTCTGTTTGATTATATTCTCTCCACACTCCATAAACATTTGCTTTTATTTATTAAATAGGTATGTCTAAAGCTTTCAGGATATATTTTGCTTTATCTATGACATACTTCTGGAAAACTATTAAGTATAAATTCTATTTTCAACTTTCCATTTGAAAAGAAATTTAGACTTAAAGAACATAGTAAAGATAGTACTCCCACCTATCCTTCCCTCAGTCCCCTAATAGGTACCCCAAATATTAGCACCTTACACACAGAATAGTACGGTGGCTACCAGAAGGAAGTGGATGGAGGGTAGCGAAGATTAAAGGGGGCCAAATATATGGTAACTGACAATGATTTGACTTTGGGTCATTGGCACACAATTCAATATATAGATCATATATCACAGAAAAGTAACTTGAACCCTATATGATGTTATTAACCAACATCACCCAATAATTTTTTTTTTAAAAATGAAATGAAATAAAATATGAAAAAATATTATCTTGAATAACCATGTAAAATATTCAGTACTAAGAAACTAACATTGATATAATACTATTAATTATTCTTCAGACATTATTCATTATTTTCCACTTTTCAACTTATGTTTTCTGTTTTAATAATTAAAAATCAAATGTAGGATACATTACATCTATCTTAATAATAGAAGCCCAGGATTGTAATGACCACTCACGACTAAACGCTGTCCATCCAGAAGTCAGCTCTGGGTTGCCCAGCTGCAGCCTGGCGACCCAGCACTGACTATCCAGGTGGCTGGGACCCAGAAAGTGAGTCAGTGTCTGATCTGCAGCCTCAGTGGAAGATGTTGATCAGCTTACTTAATCTCTCTCTTTCTCTTCCTCTTCCTGCCAGCAGCCAGGATTTGCTTTCTCTCCCAGCCACCCTAAGGGAATTCTGTTAAGCCCAAACTCTTTGATCAGGACAAGAGATAGGCCTGAAGATGCTGACAAGCATAGGGACCAACCAATTAGAACCTAAGGTGGGTGCTGTAGGGAACCAATGCTTTCCTAGGAGGTGGAGCTTCTGATGCTGACTGTCATAGACACTGACCAATCAGAACCAAATGTAGGTGCTATGGGGAGCAAGTGGCTGCCTAGGAGGTGGAGCTTTTGATGCTGGAACAGACCAATCAAAACCAAAATTGGTTGGGATGGGAATGGGGGGATAAGGACAATTATGTGATACCATAATCAATACAAATTAATTTAAAAAAATAAAAGCAGAGCAGCAAAGGGAAAAAAAAAAGAAGAATCATCAGTCAGCTGCCTCCTGCATCCTCCCACTGGGGATCAAGCCTTTAACCAGGGCATGTGCTTCAATGGGGAATGGAACTGTGACCTCCTAGTTCATAGGTCAACACTCAACATTGAGCCACACTGGCTGGACCCATGTGTCTTCTTTTGATTTGACTTCAATTCCTGAGTCTGAGAGTCCATGTATTTCTTTCCTTTAAAAATATGTTTTAAATTAACAAACAAAAAAAATTGGCCAGCAGTGGAGGGAAATTGGGGGCAACATTAGCCCTGCATTGGGGTCGAGATCATGCTGGAAGGGTAGGGCAGTTGGAGGTGATCAGACTGGTAGGGGAGGGCATTTAGGGGTGATCAGTCTGGCAGATAAAGGCAGTTAGGGGCAATCAGGCAGGCAGGCAGGTGAGCTGTTAGTAGCCAGTGGTCCCAGTTGTGAGAAGGATGTCTGACTGCAGGACATCCCGCCAGGAGTCCCCAATTGAAGAGAGTGCAGGCTGAGTTGAGGGAATCCCCCTTCTGTGCATGAATTTTGTGCACCATGCCTCTAGTCTCTAATATATATATATATATATATATATATATATATATATATATGCCTAAGTAACCATCAAAACTGGATGTCCAGACAACTGAATGACCAGCTGGTAGCTATGATATGCACTGACCACCAGGGGCCCGATGCTCAATGCAGGAGCTGCCCCCTGGTAGTTAGTTCACTCGCACAGCCAACCTCCTATGGCTGGCCAACCTCACATTAGGTGTAGCATATTTCATATTTTGTTCAGAAGTAATATATAGAATTGCTAAACCTTCTGAGCTTTTTTACTAATGCACAGTGTTTGGATTAAATTATTTTTTTGTTTTGCATTATCAATCAAAGTAACACTTTATGAGTAACTTGAAGCTCTTTTATTTCTCAATGGTTTTGTTCTGATTATTTCATATATTAGTAATATGTTTAAATATATTAGCTACAGTCTGTATTTCATATTGGGTCTCCCCTTTCCACTGTCCATCTTGTTTCAAATACATGAAATTTACTCTTGCTGGTGTACAATTCTTGGTGAATGCAATGAACCATGTATCTATCACCATAATACTATACAAAATAACGCCATCATTTCCCAGAATTTTCTTCTGCTGCTTCATAGTCAATTCTTCCCCACACCCATGCCTGGCAATTATTGACATGTTTTCTGTTCCTATAGTTTGCCTTTTACAGAATGCCATGTAACTGAAATTATATAATATATTGCCTTTTGGTCTTTTTCCTTTCACTTAGCAAAATGCATAAAAATGTATCCATATTGTTGACTAAATCCATAGTTATTTATTTTTTTATTGCTGAGGAATAGTCTACTTCATGGATGTATTTAAGTTTGTTTATCATACATTTGTTGAAAAATATTTGTGTTGTTTCCAGAGTATCTTTTTTCAATTATTTATAAAACTTATAAACGTTTGTATACATACTTTTAGGTAAATATAAGTTTTCAACTCACTGGATAAATATCTAGGGGTCAACTTACTAAGTCTTAAGGTAAGTGTTGTTTAACAACAACAACAACAACAACAACAAAAGAGGGCAAACTATATTCCCAGGTAGCTTTACTATTTTTTCTTTCCTCTTAGAAATATATGAGTTCTACTTTCTCATATTCTCCAAGAGCTCTTAATATTTCCATGTTTATTTTTGTTTTGTTTTCAGCCTTTATTATATACATATAGTGATATCCCATTGTGGATTTAATTTGCATTTTCATAAAGATTGACATTGAACATTCTTTCATATGCTTCTTTGCTATCCACACAAATATGTACTATATGCTTGATAGATATTTTCCACTAACCAAAAATTACCCTTTCTACAAGGTAAAATCTGGGTGACAATTTTTGCAGAGAAATCTTATAAACTTATTAATAAAAACCTTATAGATACTGTTTTCAGTCTTTGTCCATTTGTTTGGTAAGGGATTTTGACCCTGCGTTACCACTACATTTAGATCTAGGTGTACTAAAGACACTATAAACTCTAATTTTAAACACAAAATTCTATATTCCAATAGAATACATGATTAGTCAGTAGGAGCAGAATATTTAAATGATACCATGAAATTTCTTTAGACTAAATGGACATAGAATAAGAGAGTACCTAAATAGTGTTGTTGTGTTTTTTAATTCTGTCACTATCTAATTTCTTTAGATACCGTGAAAGAATCAATAAAATAAAAGCTATAAGTGAATCTTCTAAATGTGTTATTTTTGTCAATAGTTCCTCATATATTTACTAAGAAAAATCAATTTATTTTCATTGACTCCTGATCCACTGTCCTTCAAAACTTTAATATATGATTATTTACTTTTGCCAGTAACATGGATACAGTTATATTTTATAAAAGAAATAGGTGAAATTTAGCTTTGTTACTGGAATAATTCTACTCATTCCTGTCAAGATTTCAGTACCATTAGTATCTTATCTACACTAATAAAGAGTAAAATGCAAATTGACTGTTCCTTTGCAACATCCAACAGCCAATCAGGAGTGAGTATGCAAATTAACCCAACAAAGATGGCAGGTTAATTTGTATAGATAGTGCCAAGTGGCTGGGGGGTGGGGCAGGATGCTTGAGTCATCACCATGGTGATGACACAGACTTTCTACACTGTCCCAGCCACTCCAGGCCTCTGGGCAGCATGGGAAAGTGGAAAGGTAGCTCTGAGCCAGAGTGAAAAAGCAGCTTCAGCTGGAGCTAAGGCAGTGCCAGCAGACAGGGGAAGGAATGCCCATTCTTGCACAAAATTGTGTGCATTATCAGGCCTCTAGTTTTCAATAATATATTAGGGAAGTGTGATTATACTATGAGTAAAAGGTGACTTCTTCTGTCCCAATAATTATATTTTATTTTTATTTTTTTCCTTTATATTTTATTTATTTTTTACAGAGAGGAAGAGAGAGGGATAGAGAGTTAGAAATATCAATGAGAGAGAATCATCAATCAGCCCCCTCTTGCACACCCCCCCATTGGGGATGTGGCCGCAACCTTGACCAGATCGAACCTGGGACCCTTGAGTCTGTAGGCAGATGTTCTATCCACTGAGCCAAACTGGTTTCGGCCCCAAAATTATAAATTACTAGTCTGCACTACTATACAAAATTAGTAATCACCAACACAAAGCAGAAGACAATTGTTTTTGAACTTCATATAAAGTTTCACCTTATTTCATGATCTTAACAGCTGAAGAGCAAACGTTTCTTGTCCAGTCTTAAGGGCCATATGATCATATAATTTTATTTTCTAGCCTATCTATATGATGGATTACACTAGTTTAATTTTTAAAGTTCAACGACCCTTAAAACCTCAGATAAATTCTTGGGTTGTGCCCAATAACCCATTTAATAAATTAATAATTTTATTTTCTAATATTTTATTGACAATTTTGTATCTATGTTCATGAAAGATATTGGTCTATAGTTGTTGTTTTTTTCTTCTATTATATTTATCTGTATTTTGCATTGGGATGCTATAAGCCTTATAAGGTGAGTTAGGAAATATTCTATCCTATATTTCTATCCTATGAAAGCACTGTAGAGAACTGATAAAATACCACAATATGAATGTACTTTAGACCACTGAACTATATATTTTAAAGTGGTTAAGATGGTTAAGTTGTATTATGTGTATTGTATTATACTTGAGAAAAAGAAAATAAATTTTTCAAACATGTGTTATTGGTATTTATTTTTATTATTTGAAATCTAAGAAAACATAAAAGTAAGTCACGAAGTAGAAATAACAGCCTTTTTATCTTAACTAAGTCCTATAAAAACAATGTCAAGAAATGTTGCTTGTATAAACAAAAATGTTAATTATACTTAATTGTTTTTGCTAAATGTTAGATCATTTTAAATTCAATTTTCTAGTTGATAATTGTTTTTATGTGACATTAACTGACTTTAATTAACATCTGAATTACATATCATATACCCATCATGAGATGTTAAGTTGGCTGTCTTTTGAGAATTAATGTTCTGTATAAAATTCACAACACTAAAATCAGCAGATTAAATTAAGATGTTGATTTTAAGAGTATAAGCTTTTTAATATATATATATGAATATATATATATATTTACTTATTAAACAATTATTTAACAGAGATTGAAAATATTTTAATTATATTGTAAAGGAAATACTTTGCCTCATAGCTCATAAAAATATGTGGATTTAGAAGATTGACTCACAGGCAATTAGACAAAAATGTTTAGTTAAATAATATGTAATTTCTAAATATGAGGAAATTGCATAAAATATGTTATTCAAATGTATTATGTTAGCGTACAAAGAGTGACTACAATGACCATTTTCAGTATCATATGTATTTTTTTTATCCCTTATTCTCATTAGAGACAGGGTTCTCAATGGGAAACTCAGCAGATTAATTAGTTGCATTTGTGCTGTTGGTATTAATGAGGGTTTAAATCTGTTGAAAGTGAAACTAATATTGTAGAAACGACTGGGGAAAGGCATAGCATTTTTCTATGTTATAAAAATAAGTTAAATTATTAAATTTATTTCTCTTTTTGTGACTCTTAAAACACATGCAAATGTTATGTTAACCATTGGTATCTTCAATCAAAGCACGAAGTCAAATATGTTACTATTTCTGTTATTATTATTCTTATAGTATTAGTAATAAATTTATGTATGTATTGTTTTGTTTCCCAGGAAATAAAAATTTCTCTAAATAACTACACCCTTCCTTAAAAAACATAAACAATAACTTTAAAAAAGAGATTCAAAATTTCTGCATATAACATCTCTGTCTGAAGCAAGGACACATTTTCAAACTGATTAACAAAATGATCCATATTGGTTAACATCTTCAGGCATTCATACCACCACTGCTATATGCCAACATTTTTTAATCTCAGTGATAAGACTGGTTTTTCAGGCCCCCTCTGTATTTATCAGCTTAATTAATAAGTTTAATTTTAATTATTTTTCTTGCTGAAACAAGAGTAAATTTTCTTCAAACTGTTAAAACACACACATACCCTGGCCAGGTGGCTCAGTTGGTTGGAGCCTCATCCAGTAATTCAATACACAGGCACATACTTAGGTTGAGGGTTTGATCCCTGTCAGGGAGCTTATGGGAGGCAACCAATCAATGTTTCTCTCTGACATTGATGTTTCTGTTTCTCTTTCCCTTCCTCTCTCTAAAAATAAATGCATCCCCATTTAAAAGGGGAGACTAATATACTAGAGATGAAGTTCTAGAAATAGAATGTGCCCTCTTTCAGCTAATGAGTTTTCTCTTTTAATTACTACACTTAGCATTATTCAAAATAAATGCATTATCATCTATAGCTTCCCAATATTTTAATCATACAGAGCTTGATATGTTTCAAATAACTTCATCTAAAAGTGTAACTATGTTATTCTTGCACTTTACAAAAGACATCAACAACAGGTTCATATCTTTTACTTCTTATATCTTAATTTGCATTTATTTTCTTTAAATTGGACTTTCAAAAGATATAGAAGTAATTTACTGAGCTGCAGTTGAATTCCATAACAGACTACCTCAAAGGAATTTTTCTTATTACACAAAATTGCTTTGGGTGAAACAGTGCAAAGGTCTCATTTATTTCAATGAGCTTTTGCTTATTAAAAATAATATGCATGTATAATATGAACATTTGCTTTTTAACATGGGAAAGATTTTCAACTATAATGTCCAGAAATTATAACACATTTTTTGAAAATTACATTTACTATTCTTAAACAACCTTAGCTTCCTCTTTTACTTTAAATTCAAATGTTTCTATAAGTTTTATTTACTAAATTTGCTCCTTCAATAAGGTATAATGAAGAAGGTTGATAAATTACTAGTGCATTATGTCACAGTTTTTTCAGAAACAAATTGTCCTGATTAGTGTCAAATTAAGGGTGCATGAGCAGAAACCAGTGATAGTACTGACCACAAGTTGGTCTGTTTATATTAATACACTAGAGTCCCAGTGCACAGAATTCATGCATGGGTACGGTCCCTAGACCTGGCCAGAGATCAGAGCTAATAAGGGCCTTCTGGCTGCTGGCTGGGGTCTTCCTTTGTTCCACACCGCCTCTGGTAGTCAGCACACGTCATAGTGAGCAACTGAACTCCCAGTCTCCCGGTCGAACTCCCAAGGGGACACTTTGCATATCAGCCTTTTATAATATTAGATTGTCCTACCAATTCTAAATGTTGCCCATGATAAAAATATTACCCACTCTGAATCTTGTTACACTAAGTTAATATATTTTCTTTGATTACTTAGTTTTAATGAAGATATATACATGTAAATTTCAAGACAATATTTGTGGAAGGCATGAAATACTTACAGAAATAATGATTAAGCCTTTCTAGAAATTGAAGAAATATACCCATCCATAAGATGCTAAATAGAATAACAGATTTAAACAGTAGAGTGAAAATAAAAAACCAAAGGCAAAGTTTATAAATATATATATAGAGGAAAAAGAGAAAACCTTCAAAGAGAAAGATCTGATTGAAAAAATTTAGAATTCCCAACTGCAACAATAAGTGCAAGAAGGCATGAATGAATTTATCATTCTATATGGAGTAAATTATAAATCTTATAGCTAGAAAGAATAGCATCTAATATAAAATAAAAATAAATATTCTTAGCTCTACTTTCACATATTAAGCTTTCTCTGAAAGATCATTTAAATAATTTATACCAGCAAAAAAAGCACTGAAGATTTATCAGTAAATAAGAAATAAGTGATTATCCATAGGAATTATATTTATTGTTAACATTACTGAATGTTACAGAAATAATGTATAGAAATAATATGCTACATAGGTACATTCCAACATCATAGCATCCCTGTGAGATAAGCACTATTATCATTTCCACTTCATAGTTATGCAATTTGGCATTAAATTTCCAGATAACATCAATATAAGTTAGACTAAAAGGACATAAAGATGAATAAATTATTTTGCATTTTACAAAACTACACATTTGTTTGAGAATAAGACCTATATATTGTTTAGTTTTTTATATCAATGACAATATTAAGCATAACAATAGTTTAAAATATTAATAAAGAAATATAGGAACAAGTAGAACGATAACTTTTAAAATAATAGGGGAAATTGATTTTACCATACAAGTTAAAAAAGGAGATATTCAAGAAGAAAAGAAGACTTAAAAGTAGTTGGAAGTTAGGAGACGTATGTCTTGACATAAAAGTAATGGCAATCATTTAGGTGGGCTAAACTTACCAGTCAAAAGACAAATCAACAACTTCTCCCTGCAACAATTCAGCAGTATATTTTCTACGAGGTGTACTCCATAAATATGATGCAGTACTATGGAAAATAAAAGGATAGAAAAAGGTTATATGATGCATGCACAAACTAACAAGTGCTGGGCTAGCAAATATAACATCAGGTAAAATAGGTTTTTATAGAAAAAATCAATAAAAATCAAAATTACATACTACCAATGGAACAATAGATCAATTCTTATTATAACGGTGACATTATATGGCCTAATCTAGCCTTGAAATTGACAAAGTGATGAAAAGAAGAAATAGATAAATGAACTGAAGTCATAAATTTTAAAATATCATTCCTGAACACCAATAGACAAATAAATATACACAAAATAAAGTGTGAGCTGTAAATAACAGGATTAATAAACTGCATATAATAGGTACAACTTTATTTACCACAAAAGACACTATCTTTTTAAGCATACACCTGATGTTTCTGCCCTCCCCCCCCCAAAAAAAAATCACATAATATCTTAGCTCCCAAGAGAATCATCAATAAGTTTAGAAGAATCAATTTCTTAAAGGCTATGTTCTAAGTTAAATTTCTATGTGTTACTTTTTAAATGTGACATTTAGAATGCCATTGATTAAATAATTGAACATGAATGTAAACAGTCTGCTGCCACTGCAGAGATGGCGGAAGGTGCCTGCTACCCCATGTGTTATAAAACAAAGCATGCCCTTAGATGCTGTGCATTTATTCTTAAAACACACACCTGTAATTGTATCTAGCTGTGCATTTATATATTAGCCATTGTTTATAGACTGTGCAAGAAAAAAATATTTACAGATGCATGTAATTAGATTGTATTTTCTGCACAAACTCATCTATTTATTAAATGCCTTATGAGCACACAAAGCTTTCTTTTCATTCATAATTGATTAAAGTTGTTAGTTGGAGATAGATTACTTCTGAAGTTATTACTGGCATTTATAAAGCTCCAAAGGAGCTTTCGCATATCTTTTTATTTAAAAAAAATCTATACTTTATGCAATTCCAATCTTTAAATGGCAACAGTTAAGGAAGCCAGAATCATTTTTTTCTTGCTTATTTTTTTCTGAAGACACTTGAGTCCTATATGAAAATGAATTGGGTCATAAAGCATATATTTTCCTTACTTCTCACCCCCTTCAATATCTATTGTGCCATGCAGTGAAAATGCTGCTTCTGTAAACAGAATATAGAATTCTTTGGGAGTGGTGTTTCAGCTCTGTGTAGTACTAGAGATAGAAACATTTGGTTGGAAGCCAGAAATACTATTTTAGGCTTAGGATAATGTTCCAGCTGTTGTTGGGGAAAGCATGTTACACTTCCCTACTCATTACACTGACATACTCATCTATACATTTATATTTTGCTGCTTTTTCAAATCAGTGATGCAGCTGCCACAATATGCCTCCTCCTTCCAGCAGGTGGTAAATTATTCTCTGCATAAAATGACATCATTCCTTATTTTGTAAAAAACATGCCCTATGAGCTGAGGAAAGGGCAGAACCATTATAGCAAACAAAATTTAGATAAATTTAACATATTGTTTAATAAAACTACATCATCATATTTTTAAAGATTTAACAACTAAAGGCAATAACATCAACTGATTAATAACATTTGAAAAAAAGAATCAGTAAAATGTTTTGCCTTCTTTGGAATCAATGTTTAGCTTAAGCTAAACATAACTTGTTTGTGTGGACTTATGCCTATCCTATTTTGTCCCCCAGAGGAAAGAAGCTCATTTGTATTATAGTTAACATAATTTCTCAGATTGTTAGGTTACATTTAACTGATTATTTTTGTTAAATGTTTTTACTAAGCCAAACCATAATAAAGATTTTTATTGGAGTTACACTGGCTCAAAACATTTTCCTCTCAAAAAGAAACCTTTTTAATAGTCAATAAAAAATGTTTTGGCTGACATTCAATATTAAGATGAATAAGTATTTTACTTTTTTTTTTTCAACCAAGATAGAGTAGGAAATGATGTCAGAATATCAGAACCAATTGGACTATCCGGTAACTGACTATTGATATGTGAGTCTATAAATAAGCAAGTGACATCATAACACTTACCATAAATTAATAATTGCTTTAGTAGGAATTTTACATTATCTGACATAATTGAAACATCATGTTTATACATTATATTGAACATATTTTATATATAAGTACCCACAAATAAAATCATGTTTATATATACGTGTATTTTATAAATATATTAATCTCAGTTATGTTTAAATGCCATAAGCATAGAATAGAAATCAATAGTTCTAGTTTCTACTTTTAAAAAGATTACATCATGTTCTAGCCGTTTTTTCTCAGTGGGTAGAGCATCAGCCTGCAGACTGAAGGGTTCCAGGTTTGATTCCAGTCAAAGACATGTACCTAGGTTGCAGGCTCCTCCCAGGAGGCAACCAATCAATGTGTTTCTCCCACGTGGATATTTCTCTTGGTGTTGCCCTCTCTCTTCCACTCTCTTTGAAAATCAATGGAAAATATCCCAGGATATCCCAGGGTGAGAATTAAAAAAAAAAAGACTACTTAATAATACTTATGTGGGTTTTAGAAGGAGCTATGCTCCCATTACATAGGTTGATGACTACCTGTATGCATTACTTCAAGTACAAGGAAAGTATATCTATGTTAGGGATAAAATTATTTTTTTCAGAGGCAGAGAGATCAACTTCAAAAGCCTTCTATAATTAAAGAAACCAAAAGGCCCTGATATTTAACAGCATTGAACATGATTGGCAAGCCTACTAAAAAGTTAAGAAGCACTTACCCAACCAATGGAATACTATGAAAGTTAAGACATTCTATGTTCAATGTCTACAGATAACCAGATTAATTTGAGATTTTTTATGGAAAACTGTTGACGTAGTTATTGTAGACTTTCTGAAAGATAATATAAGATATTATAGAATTTCTGAAAGAAATAAAATATTGTGTTATAATACAATATTTCCAGTGTCCAATAGTTTTCTTTTCTACTAGATGAATCCAATAAAAGGAGAGGTATCATAAGGCAGTTATATAATATAGGGAGAACCGGTCTCTAATCCATCTTGGCACAAAGTGGCCCCAATGACTCTTGCCTGCGTTAAAAATAATAGAGTTTCTACCAGCAAACTTAAAATTTCCACATTAACAAAAATAAGGAAATAAGAACCTTCCATGTTTCCACCAATGATATATAACTGTCAGTACCAGAGTAGTGTATTTCCTGCCATCCTTTTAGATATATGTAGTTGGAATTGCTAATCATGGGAGCTATAACAATAAATGGTTTTATTTCTTCTAATAATTGTGATACATATGCAATTTATATCAATACTCACACTTACTCCTAATTACACATAACTCACATACTTCTTTCTTTTTGGTGGGGGTAGCACCTTCATCCCTGATACGTTGTTCTGTATTTCATACTTTTCAAGTACCTTTGTTTACTAGAATAAAATATCGGTAAATTACTATTCAAACACATTATTGATCCAAAGCTTTGGTTCCTGCTTTCTTGGTGTGGGAAAGAAAGGTCATAATCTTGCACTAGAATACTTCTTACTGTTCCCTCTTCCATTTTTTCCCTGTGCTTTATCACCTTTGAATGATAATGGTGCCAGGACCAACTGCTGTCAAGTTGTTGGCTGTGTGAATTCAGACTTTGTGGGACTTAGAAACATTTTGAAGTCAGCTTGGTGTATCAGTCTTTTCCAATAGAAAAATGTTTAATTATCTAACCATATACAACTGATTCTTAAAAAAAAATAAGTGCTCATATTAATTTAAGAGTAGAGAGATGTAAAAATATCCCTTAGTATATTTTTTTAGAACATCCTATTGCTCTCTTGATTACAGAGATAACCTTACAGAGTCCAGAATATTCAAATGTTATTTACTTTATCTTGCAGTAAAAAGAAAAAGAAAAAGAGGTGCACTCTGGCCGGGTGGCCCAGGTGGTTGGAGCATTGTCCTGTATACCAAAAAGTTATGGGTTTGATTCCTAATCAGGGCACATAGGGAAATGTTGGGTAGATTCCCCAGTCTAGGCAGGTATGGTAGGCAACAGATGGACGTTTCTCTCTCATATTGATGTTTCTCTCTTTTCTTTTCTCTAAATATTTCCTCCATAAAAAAGTGGTAAATTTGTTTCATTTCAGCATTATAAATGGGCAGTTTAGAATTTTTTTCTTTCTTTACTATCTTTATTGTTGAAAATATTACAGATTACTCTTTGTTCTGTGTTGTTGTTGTTGTTGTTGTTGTTGTTGTCGTTCCCCCTCCCCCCCCCCCCATTGATCCCTTCCAAAGGCACTCACCCCACCCAGGCCTTCGCCATGCTATTATCTGTTCATGGGCTATGAGTATATGTATATAAGTTCCCTGAGTTTAACTCTTCCCACCTACCCTCCACCCCTGCCTTCCATCTGAAATTCCTCAGTCTGTTCCATGCTTCTATGTCTCATTTTGTTCATCAGTTTATTTTGTTCATTAGATTCCCCATATAAGTGAGAACATGTGAGACTTGTCTGACTGGCTTATTTCACTTAGCATAATACTCTTCAGGTCCATCCATGCTCTTGCAAAGATAAGAGTTCCTTATATTTTACAGCCACATGGTATTCCAATATGTAACATATCACAGCTTTTTTTATGCATTCCTCTGATGATGGGCATTTGAGCTGTTTCCAAATCTTAGCTATTGTAAATTGTGTTGCTATGAACACAGGTGTGCAAATGTTATTTCTGATTGGTGTTTCAGGTTTCTTAAGATATATTTCTAGAAGTGGGATCACTGTGTTAAATGGCAGTTTCATATTTACTTTTTAAATTAATAGATTAATTGAAACATTTACTCTAGTAAAAACTCTGTTTTCCATAATAGGTGCATTCACACCAGCAGCGTACTAGGGCTCCTTTTTCTCCACATCCTCACCAGCACATTTCATTTGTTGATGGTAGGCATTCTGACAGGTGTTAGGCAATACAGGTGTAGTTTTAATTTGCATCTGTCTGATAATCAGCGATTTTGAGCATTTTTTCATATATCTACTGGTCTTCTGCATGTCAACTTCAGAGAAGTAACTATTTAGGTGTTTTACACACTTGTAATTAGATTGTTTGTCTTCATTTTGTTAAGTTGTATGAGTTCTTATGTATTTTGGAAAATAACCCCTTATTGGATGTAATTGGGAAATATGTTCTCTCATGCAGTGGGCTCTCTTTTTATTTTGTTGATGGTTTATTTTGCTGTGCAAAAGCATTTTATTTTTATAAAATGCAGTTGTTTATTTTCTCCTTAGTTTTTTTTTTTTTTTCTTTAGGAGATTTATTGTTAAACATATTGCTAGGAGAGATGTATGAGATTTTGCTGCCAATGGTTTATTCTAAGATTTTTATGGTTTATAACTGACATTTAAGTATTTTGTCCATTTTTGAGTTACTCTTGTGGATGGTAAGTTGGTGGTCTAGTTTCTTTCTTCCTTTCTCCCTTTCTTTCTTTCTTTCTTTCTTTCTTTCTTTCTTTCTTTCTTTTTTTATTTGAAGATATAAACAAGTAGAATATACTGTGTTCATGGATTAGTAGAATCAACATTATTAAAATGTCCACATTACCCAAAGCAATCTATAGATTCAATGCAATCTCTATTAAAATCCCTATAGCATATTTCACAGTTTTAGAACAAACACTTCAGAAATTCATACGGGACATAAAAGACCCCGAATAGCTCCAGTAGTCCTGAGAAAGAAGAACAAAGTAAGAGGAACCACAAAACAAGATATAAAACTATACTACAAAGTCATTGTAATCAAAACAGCCTGGTACTGGCACAAGAACAGGCATATAGACCAATGAAACAGAACAGGGACCCCAGAAATTGACCCAAGCCATTAGACTCAATTAATATTTGATAAAGGAGGCAAGAACATACAATGGAATACAGACAGTCTCTTCAATAAATAGTATTGGGAAAATTGTATAAGTATAGGCAAAAAAAATGGAACTAGAATTTTGTTTTTAAAGTTTCCTTTTAAAAGTCTCTTAATAAAGCATAACCAATGGACACAGACAGTATCGGGGTGAGGACATGTGCTGGAAGGTGGGAGCCACTGAGAAGAAGCCAATGGGGAAAAAAGGAGACATATGTAATACTTTAAACAATAATTTAAATAACAAATAAATAATATGTTTAAAAAAACACATACATTTAGTCCTAAATGTGTATCAGATATGGTTCTAGGTCCTCAAAAACTCAAAGATGATTGAGAGACTGGCCTTGATGAACTCATTCAGAAGCAAAACCAACTGTCATTGAGAACAAGTAATCTCAGTGGCCCATGACCAGCATATGCCCTAGCCAAGATACCTTCTGCTGAATTAATCAAGATTAATTTACCAGTATGATGATGTGCATTGTAGCTATCTGTAGAGAACTATTTTCTTACAAAATAAGCCAGTCGGAAAAAGATAAATATCACATGAATTCACTCATTTGTGGAATATAATGAACAACATAAATGAATGAACAAGAATAGATTCAGAGACAGAGAAACACCTAAAAGATCATTAAACTCCATGATGAAAAAATGACAACTTTCTTTAGGCATTTTCAAGATGTATCTTTCATAGGATATGACATTTCTTTCTTTATTTTTCTTTTTATCCTCACCTGAGGCTATGTTTCCATTGATTTTTCCCCCCTTTCCTCTGATCCCAGGCTTGTGCACCCCCACCCTGCCCAGTCCCCTCTGGTTTCCAGCTCAGAGCACCCAGGCTTTAAGCTTGGGAAGGGGCCCCCCCGACCCTCCAATCACAAGCTTGGCCCCTTCCCAAGCCCCTCTGATTGCAGGCTTGGGAAGGATTCCCCCGGCCCCACTGATGACCAGATGGAAGTGACTTGGGTGCTGAGAAGGTTCCCGGGACCCAGGTATGTGTTCAAATTAACCAACATCTTTGTTGGGTTAATTTGCATACTCACTCTGACTGGCTGTGGGTATAGAGGAGGCATGGTAAATTTACATGTTTTTCTATTACTAGGTATTTAATAAATTATTTAGAGATGTTATGAATAACCATATTTTTGATGTTTATGACCCTGTAAAAAAGTGAGGATGTTATAGGAACAAGAAATATTATATCGATGCCAAATCTTACCACTAATTTAATTAATTTGAATTTCTAAGGAAAACCATACCGTATTTGCCGGCGTATAAGACGATTTTTTTGGCCCTGAAAAATACCGTATTTGCCGGCGTATAAGAGACTGGGCGTATAAGACGACCCCCTAACATTTCTACTAAAAATACAGAGTTTGTTATATACTCGCCGTATAAGACTACCCCCCTCTTGGAGGCATATTTTTCAGGGCAAAAAAATCGTCTTATACGCCGGCAAATACGGTAATTTACAAAATATTTCAAGGAGCTAGAATTTTAATTTAGATGAATATTGTTCAACAAGATAAATCAAACTTATCTCTCTGCTAATATGATTTTAATTGATTTTTAGTTATCATTTTCTGTCTTTGGTTCATCAAGAAGGTCTATACCTGAAATTAATTTGTGTGAAATCATTATTACTTGCATATAAATATTTCTAAATTATGATCATATTATTTTACCATTTAAAGATATCTTAAATGAAATTTAATGAAGTGAAAATGCTTACGACTATGCTACTGAGTGAAAAATTTCAAACATAAAATGCTTTATTCAAGTTTAGAGGGAAAAAAACATATCATTCATAATATTCAGGATAGAAACTCATACCATAATTGACATAAAAATTTCTTTACCCAAATAAAATGAGCTAGAAAAATTCTCAGTAAATTATTTATTTGATGTTAAATTAGAAATAATACAGTAATAAATGTTCAGTTTTAAAACATTTATTCTACCTATTATGAGAGGTCTTAGCTTTTATATTTACCCAAGGACAAAAAAGCTTCTCCATATTAGAAAGGACTATCATTATTTACAAATAATATGATTATCTTCACAGATATTTTACAGAAAAGGTCACCTAGATTGCTATGCAATGACAAACATAATTTTGAAGATCCCGCCTAAGACAGAAACAATATAAGGTATTATGTATGAAGATAAAAAAATGATGCATGCAAGCATTATGGAAGGTGTTTTTAAATATATTGAAAGATATTAAGAAAGTTCTAAGTACATGAAAGAATAAATGTTTAGGGATACAAACTAACTTCTTAAAGATATTTATTCTCTTCAAACTAATTTATAGATTCAACAGAATTCCAAACAAAATACCAAAATTAAAAATACAAATGAACAAGCCAATTTTATCATAAAGGAGAGAACCAAGGATAATTAAGGTATAAAGGAGAAAAATAACAAGATTAGGGTGGGATTCATTTTCTATATAGAGACATAGTAAAAAAATAATAATGTAGAGGATCTCTTTGGTTCAGGGAATAGATAAATAGATCAACAGGAAAAAAATAGAGAGGTAATAAATAGACCCGCAGAGATTTGATAGATAATTAATGTGATATTGTTTATTAGAATATTTTGAGCATCTCGACAAATGGTGCTATTAATTTTAGTGGTTCATATATAAAAAAAGGAAATTTTACATCTAGAATGCCTAAAATCTAATCCAGAGGAATATTAGAATAAATACAGAAGAATATCTGTATTCTCTTAAGGAACACACACACACACACACACACACACACACACACACACATACACACACACACAAAACATGTCTCAAGGAAGTTTAATGAATTGCCAACTGCAATTATATTAACTAAAGTTTATGGGGGGGAAAAACAGTAAAGGATAAACCACATACTAGCAGAAAATATTTGCAAAAAAAGAGCATAGAAAAATATTGTTTTATAAATTATATACATATTCTTTATAGACCAATAGGCAAAAGACCCAACTATATAAAAAAATGAACATATATGTAAATAGAAACATATATGTAAATAGTAATTATTTGCATACTTTCAGCTAAAATAATTATATTCTTAGATATGTACTATAAATAACACAGTTCATATGTAATACTGAAATATCTATTTTCTATCTCCACGGAGCACTTTTGTAATATCACAAAACTGATAGCAATTTGAATATCTACCAATAATAAAATTAACAACTATATTTTGATATATTAATGCAATAGAATATAAAAAAAGATGCCATTCAACAAAATGAATGGTGAAAAAACAGGTCTAGAAGAGTATGCATCCTGTGATTTACATAATTTTAAGAAAAATAGTTGAGCAATATGTTATGTTGTGATAAAATAGGTAACAAATTATGCTTTTTTTAAATAATCATGTTGAGAGGTAATTTACAGTTTTTCACTGCTTGCTCAGTGACTAGTACAAATCTTTGTGATAAATATAATTACGAGCTATTTGTTATATATTTTAAAAAATCATTTCCTATCCCTTGTTAATATGGCTGAAACAAGAAGAGAAGACAATCTCTCTTCTAGCTTTTATTTTAGAAACCTGAGATTTATGAATGCATCTGTTAGGGGGAAAGATAAAGGTAGGTTAATAACTTTTGTATTGGGGTTTTTGAAGTTGAGATAATAGAGATTTCCACAATACCAGCAGAAAATTCTGGTATAGAGTTTAAGAGTTACTCTACTCTACCTCTGCTGAAATCCTGGAATTGGAGTTAGGATTTCAGGGATGAATGATTGTCAAGTCAAATAGGAAGACAAAACCTTGGGCACCAAGGTTCCCATTCTGGGAAACAAATACAAAACCTCAGTGTGACTAGATGCCTCATCTTTTCCTGCCTGCATGGCGCCACTGGGTTAGGAGAACATGGGAACCTACATTTACTCACCTGGACCTTGCTGAACGACCTCTCCTCTCTATAACCCACGCTCAGCACTTTGTTTAAGTCTTGGCCATTGTGGAAGAAATACTAGTAATGGTAACATGGCTTTTCCTTCCACCTGAATGGGAAAATAGGATCTTAAATTCAAATGGAATATTGTGTCGGAAATATAATGAATCGTTTCCTGCACATCTGAATTTGAGTAGAATTGTGTTTATTTTACTAAATCATGGTCCCTATTTGCATTATGGAAATATTTGCATATATTTTTTTTCAAATTTGGTATGTATTTATTTTTCTTCTCTTAATTTCATTTGCATGAAGCAAGATCCACTTGATGTTCAGTGTAACATAAAAGAAACCTGCAAGGAACAGTAATTTGGCATCATGGATATAACTGTTGGACTAACTTCAACTTTTTCCCCTGTGTTACTAAATTCAGTGATTCCAGTCTCTTTCAGACACTGCTTGCAGCTTGTTGGAAGGAAGACACATGTTCTCATATGTTTATATAATTTTAATTCAGTGAAGATTAAAAAAGTAATTGAGTACAGGTTCATGAAAAATTTTATATAAAAAAGTGCAGTCTGAGAAAGTGGCTCTCTGCTAGTAATTTAGAGAAAATCATGGGAACTATGCTTTTAAAACCAAATTTAATGAAAATGTGCTAGGATATGTTTTATCTAAAGTATTCTGCATAATTTTAAACCCATGAATACATAAACATAATTATGATTCCAAGTTAAAATGTTCTAGTGTCAAACTTGGTACTATTGCCAAAATATTAACAGAAAACAGAATATTTGGCACATAGTATCTATCAGTATTTTTGAATAAAGCTAAAATTTATGGGAACTAGACAATGTTTCACATCATGTAGTAATGTTGATATTCAGTTGTTGAGATAACAGAAAATTATAAAATGAAAATGAGTTATCATAATTTTCTTTGCTGAAATTTTAGTAAAAATAGCACAGAAAGAATCGCCCATATTAAAAATACTCCAAAAGCCTCAGTTCTTTAACACACTAGTTAAGTCAGAAATAAAATGGCTGGCACCAAGACCTTGACTTTTTAAGATAGTTCATGGTTCTTTTATAGATTCTACTGACTCACATATAAAACATTAAATTCACACATTTTACTTTATTTTTCCAGAACCAAGTTTATAATTACCTTGAAAGAGAAACTTAAACAGTGGAGTTAGTTGACTTTTTTACTGTTAATGTGGACTCTCACTGCAGATAAGAATGAGGAATGGTAACTCACAAACAGCTATGAAGGAGGAAAAAGAACAAAAGAAAAACACTGATGTAGAATTATAAATGCACAACATTTATGATTTAAAGAAAAAGAGAAATTATTGCATTCTCTGCCAAAGCACACATTAACATCTTCCTTATAATAGAATAAAATAAATGATCATCGTAACCCTGATGTGGGTCATGTAGAAAATTTTAGGAAAAGTTGATTATTTCCAAGGAAAATCACATTTGAACCTCCACAATTGCAATTAAAAAGCATATATACTCTTGATTCTAGGGATCATATTTTTTCAGAGTCAAATATGATGTGCTTACTTATTCAATAGAAATGGTTTGGGGCTTGCATTCTGTTCTTCACATACCTCTTAATGGGAACTTTACGATGCTCAATGATTTATTTTTTGGTGTTTTCATGTAAAGATCAAGAAGGAACAATAAATCTCAATAGAGAAGTTGGTAATTCTGGAGATAATGCTAGAGGCTCATTCACTAGATAACTGACTCATTCCCACTTACATAGCTCTTTCCATTAATTTACATATATTACTTTTTTATGGGATATTGTTAAAAAATCAGGAATATCGTATTTGCCGGTGTATAAGATGATTTTTTGGCCCTGAAAAATATGCCTCCAAGTGGGGGGTAGTCTTATACGGCGAGTATATAACAAACTCTGTATTTTGAGTGTTAATGTTAGGGGGTCATCTTATACGCCCAGTCTCTTATATGCCGGCAAATACAGTATTTTTCAGGGCCAAAAAATCGTCTTATATGCCGGCAAATACGGTATATGGAAAATTTCATATCTTGAACAAAGAATGACCTCCATAAGCTATCACACCATACTTCCTGGAACCTGTGATGTATAATAGGTTACATGGCAAAAGATTTTGAGAAAGTATTTGAGGTTATATGCCAAAAAATAGAGATCATGGCCCAAGAGGCCCAGTGGATGAGTATAGATTCATGAATCAGTAGGTCATGGTTCAATTCTTGGCCCAGGGCATATGCCCAGGTTGTAGGCTTGATCCCCAATAAGGGGTGTATAGAAGGCAACCAATCAATGATTCTCATCATTGATGTTTTCTCTTCCTCTCCTCTCTCTCTCTCTCTCTCTCTCTCTCTCTCTCTCTCTCTCTCTCTCTCAAATCAATAAGAACATTTTTAAATAGAAAAATTATTCTGGATTATTCTGTGGGCACAATCAAATCTGAAACCAGTTTGGTTCAGTGGATAGAACATTGGCCTGTGGACTGAAAGGTCCCAAGTTTGATTCTGGTTAAGGGCATGTACCTTGGTTGCAGGCACATCCGCAGTAGGGGATGTAAAAGAGGCAGCTCATCGATGATTCTCTCATCGATATTTCTAACTCTCTATCCCTCTCTCTTCCTCTCTGTAAAAAACAAAAAACAAAATATATATTTAAAAATAAAGTTTCTTAAGCTGCAGTGAGAGAGATATGGCAGAAGTTAGAGAGATTCAAAGCATGACAGACTGACTGTACCACAATAGCCAGATTGAAGATGTAGTGTTGGTATGACAGAGAACACAGGTGGCCTTAAATTGCTGAGAGTAACTTCTGGCTGACAGCAAGCCAGGAAATGGGGACCTCTGTCCTACAGCCAAAACAAACAATTCTGCCAAGGATCTGAATGAATTTGGAAGCTCAATCTCCCCAAGAGCCATTAGTTAACAGTCCAGGCCAATTTACACATTGATTTTGGCCATGCGTGACCTAAAGTAGAGAAGTTGGCTGAGTTTACCTCTAACTCTGATCTATGGAAATATAAGATAATATTAAATTTTGGTTGTTTTAAGCCACTAAATTTGTGGTAATTAGCAATAGAAAACAAAAGGAAGCCCTTAAATAGTTACAGGTGTGATTTTGTTGTTGTTGTTGTTGTTGTTGTTGTTGTTTCATTTTTAGACAGTTAACATTTTATTTTTTCTGGGAACTTAAACTATGTGAAATGCTCAAACTTCATAATGTCAGAAAAATCTCCTTGTTCTTCAGATTGTGGGCCTCAAGAACTTTATAGTTTACTCTTTTCAGTGATTCTGTATTGTATTTATTTATATAAATGAGAAATAAAATATTTGCCACAATTAATACTATATATTATAAATAAACTGAAGGAAGTGATTGCAATGTTGGTAACAATATTTAAAGTGCTTTGGGGGGAAAAGTGACTTTCTTTAGTATAAACTAATAAACTGAAGATGTTATCTGTTTTTTAATCAGAATGCTAAAAGTATAAGATTTAAGAATGTTGAGATGAGAAAAGATATTGTTCTGTAGTTTTATCATAAGTTTTTGTTGGGTTTTTGATACCAGGGTAATCCTCATCTTATAGAATGTGTTTTCTCTTTTCAATATTCTGGAATTATTTCTGTACAATTACAATAAATGTTTATTGTAATTTAACAGTAAATTCATCTTTTCTAGAATCTTTAATCTAAATGTTTTAAACTATAAATTAAATGTATTTAATAGATATAGAGCTATTAGTTTATTTTTTGTGCTAACTTCCATGTTTGTCCATTTCACCTAAGTTGCTGATTTTATTGATAATATTCCCCTATTAATTATATTGATCTTTTTGAAATAGCACTTTTTTAACTCTTTGAATTTTCCTAATATTTTTCTTTTCCTGATTTTGTTGATTTGTGCTCTGATTTTTATTATGTGGTTTATTTGACCCAATTTAAGTTTAATTGTATCATTTTATTGGTTTCTTGGGTCAAAAATTAAGTCACTTTGAGCCTCAAAATATTTGAGAATTTTTTCTTTTACTGATTTAAGCATTTAGTGCAATAACAGTCCACAAATTTATGTATAACATAAAATTTTACATGCTGTGTTACTTTTAATTTAAAAAAAATAACCTTAACTTGTTTAAAACTTCTTTAACTTCTGAGTTTTTTTAGTTTCCAAATATTGGAAGAATTTCTAGCGATCATTCTGTTATTGATTTCTAAAATATTTACATTGAATTCAGGGCATTTACTTCACCTGATTTTATTCTTTCCAGTTTTTTTAAGAAATGTTTTATGGCCGAGGATTTGGTCTTTCTTAATAAAAATGTTCTACATACATTTGAAAAGAATGTGCTTTCTCATGTTGTGTGGAGTGCTCTATGCATGTCAATTAAGTCAGACTAGCTAATAGTGTTGTACAAATCTTCTGTATCATTTCTGATTTTCTGCTACTTGTATTGTTAATTATTTAGAGGATGTATTGGT
Source organism: Vespertilio murinus (assembly GCA_963924515.1). Lineage (NCBI taxonomy): Eukaryota > Metazoa > Chordata > Mammalia > Chiroptera > Vespertilionidae > Vespertilio > Vespertilio murinus. Next base: position 176,382,158 of record OZ004705.1, on the reverse strand, counting down.
ATGTCAATATAATTGTAGGTTGGTCTATTTGTCCTTGAATTCTTAACAATTTTACTTCACATGATTTGAATTTGTGTCTTCAGGCACACAAATATTTGGAGTTATTATGTCCCATTCATGAACTACTTTATTTTATCATTATGAAAAAATAATGTTTTTTTGCTATGAAATCTACTTTTGTGATATTAATATAGTCACTCCAGAATTATTCTAATTAATGTTGGCATAGTATATCTTTATTACATTATTTATCCTAATTTGTTTTTATATTTAAAGAATGTTTGTTTCTTATAGGTATAATAAAATAGGGTCTTAGTTTTGTATCCAATCCAATATTATTTTCCCCCTGATATTATCATTATGATTTTCTATTTTCTTTTATTGTTGTAGTTGGACAATAATATATTTTACAGAGTATTGCCCCTGATATTTCAAGTAACTACCCCTTACCCATACAAAACTATTATAATACTAGAGGCTCAGTGCATGAAATTGTGCACTTGGCGAGGGATCCCTCAGCCCAGCCTGTGCCCTCTAGCAGTCCAAGAGCCCTCAGGGATGTCCAACTGCAACATAGGCCAGAGAGGCTCCTGACACCATTGGTGGGCTTGCCAGCTGTGAAAAAGGATCCTGGCTGAGCATCACTCCCCTAGTGGAAGTGCACTGACCACCAAGGGGCAGATCCTGAGTTAAGTGTATGCCCTTGGTGGTCAGTGCGTGGCATAGAGATGAGTCATTCTGCCATTTGATCTATTTGCGTATTAGACTTTTATTATATAGGATTATTTTTCCTCCATTGACTTCTCCCCAGCCACTCCCACCCTCCAGCACATCTCTCTCACCCTCCCCCAATGACTATGTCCATTGGTAATGCTTATATGCATGCTTACAAGTCCTTTGGTTGATCTCTTATCCCCATCCTCCTCCCCTGCTTTCCCTCTGAGGTTTGACAGTCAGTTCCATGCTTCTCTGTCTCTGGGTCTATTTTTGTTCATCAGTTTATGTTGTTCAAAATATTCCACAAATGAGTGAGATTATGTGGTATTTATCTTTCTCTGACTGACTTATTTTGCTTAGCATAATCCTCTCCAGATTCATCCATGGTGTTGCAAATTGTAAGAGTTCCTTCTTTTTTATAGTAGCGTAGTATTCCATTGTATAGATGTATCACATTTTTATAATCCACGCATCTGCTGATGGGCACTTAGGCTGTTTCCAAATCTTAGCTATTGTAAATTCTGCTGCTATGAACATAGGGACACATCTATTCTTTCTGATTGGTGTTTCTAATTTCTTGAGATATATTACTAGAAGTGGGATTGCTGAGTGAAATAAGAGTTCCATTTTTAATTTTTTGAGGAAACTTCATACTGTTCTTCACAGTGGCTGCACCAGTCTGCATTCCCACCAGCAGTGCACAAGGGTTCCTTTTTTTCCACATCCTTTACAGCACTTGTCATTTGTTGATTTATTGATGATAGCCATTCTGACAGGTATGAGATAGTACCTCATTGTCGTTTTGATTTCCATCTCTCCGATGACTAGTTACTAAGCATGTTTTTATATGTCTCTTGACCTTCTGTTTGTCCTCTTTCAAAAAGTATGTATATAGGTCCACTTCCCATTTTTTGATTGGGTTATATTCCTTTTGTTTAGTTGCATGAGTTTCCTATAAATTTTGGAGATTAAACTCTTATTAGAAATAACATTGCATTTATGTTCTCCCATGCAGTGGGTTTTCTTGTTCATTATAATTTTCTACTTTCTTTCATGTCTTTTATTATTTCTTGGGTGCCAAATATTGTTAATTTTTAACTTGTTGACTGCCAGAAATTTATACATTCACACATTTTTGAACTTTGTCCTGGGGTATAATTAATTGACTTGGAAAGGGTAGGATCCTCTCTGATCTTACTTTTAAGACTTTTGTTTAGAGGCCCTGGAATAGTCTTTGCTTAAGACAAAGTACCTTCCAGGAGCATTTATTATTATAGATTGACTTGTGTTCCCTCCAAATCAATGTTAAAGCCCTAACTCCAAACATGACTGCATTTTTAGATAGGCATGTAAAGAGGTAAAGTTACAAAAAGTCACAAGAATGGGGCCCTAATCCATTAGGATTTTGCTCTTATAAAATATAAAGAGACAGGAGTATTACATGCTCAAAGAAAAGGCCATGTGAAGACATCAGAAGAATGAGGCTATTTGCAAGCCAAAGAGGTTTCATTGGATATCAATGCTGCTGGCACCTGGATCTTGGACTTCTAGCCCCAAGAACTATGACAAAATAAATGATGTTGGTTAAATCACTTAGTCCGTAGTATTACTATGGCAGCCTAAGCAGACTAATAACCTGATGTTCTGTAAATGACTGGTTTTCCAGTCTGGGTGGTAGGAGCAGTCATTACCAACACTTTGGAAGCCGCAAGTGCTCTTAGTTCTAATCCTTCTGCGTGTTTCTTTTCCCAATTGTGGGTATTTTCCTTATGTGCATGTAATGAATATTTAACTGAAAGTCACTGAGAACATTCTTAAATCCTTGGGTCTTTTCCAAATATTTCTGTGCAGTTCTCAACCTTCAGGTATTCTGTTATCCTGTGAACTCCGGTCAAGGGCATGTACCTTGGTTGCGGGCACATCCCCAGTAGGGGGTGTGCAAGAGGCAGCTGATTGATGACTCTCTCTCATCAATGTTTTTAACTCTCTATCTCTCTCCCTTCCTCACTGTAAAAAATCAATAAAATACATTTTTTTTAAAAGAAACTATCTCAGAATACAATAATTTAAGTGTCTGGAAATAAATACATCATGTAGAGAAATATTTCCAAACACAAATGCCTGTGTAACTTTATGTCATGCACAAGAATGTCCACAGAAACTTTATTTACAGAAGCCAATGTTCTGAAGTTACCCAATCACTATCAAATTGAATTGAAAATAAATTTTTGTATATTCATGAAGTGGAAAAATCCAAAGCAATTAAAAATAATTTATTCTATGTAGTAGTGTGGCTAGATCTCACAGAAATGATGTTGAGTGAAAGAAGACAGATGCAAAATAATCCTATCTAATAAAAGGGTGGTATGAAAATTGACTTACTCTAAGACACAAGATGGCTGCCCCCATGTGGTCAAAGATGGCTGGCCCCATGTGGTCAAAGATGGCTGCCCCCATGTGGACACAGATGGCTGCCACAATATGGCCTGCATGGGAGGGCAGTTGTGGGCAGTTAGGGGTGACCAGGGCTGCAAAGGAGGGCAGTTGGGTTGGGCAGGCCTGCTGGGGAAGACAGTTGGGGGTGACCAGGCTGGCAGAGGAGGGAAATTGGGGGAGACCAGGCCAGCAGGGGAGAGCAGTTGGGGGAGCCAGGCCTTCAGGGGAGGGCAGTTGGGGTGGGACCAGGTCTGCAAGGAAGAGCAGTTAGGGATAACCAGGACAGCACAGAAAGGCAGTTAGAGGCAATTGGGCCAGCCAGGGAGCTGTTGGTGTCAATCAGGCTTGCAGGGAAGTGGTTAGGGGTGATCAGGCAAGCAGGCAGAAGAAGTTAGGGGCAATCAGGCAGAGGCAGATGAGTGGTTGGGAGCTAGCAGTCCTGGATTGTGAGAGGGATGTCTGACTGCCTGTTTAGGCCCGATTCATAGGATCCGGCCTAAATAGGCAGCCGGACATCCCTCTAAGGGTCCCAGATTGGAGAGGGTGAAAGATGGGCTGAAGGACACCTCCTCATGCATAAATTTCATGCACCAGGCTTCTAGTATATACTATATAATTCCATTTATATTAGTTCAAGAACTGGTGAAATAAAGAGGTGAAAATATTGACCAAAATAGGAATGAAGGAGCCTCTGGACTATAGAAATGTCTTCTATACTGACCTTGGTTGATTATGTGGATATAGAAAATAAGATTATTGAGATTTATCCTTGATATGTGAGAACTTTTTAGTATATAAGGTTATATATATATGTATATATTATCTATAGCAATAGCTGGGCTTATGAACTTGAATTTTATATACTAATCTGTGCTGCAAAAATATTGTATAGTAAAAGAATAAAAAAGCCTGTTACAAACAAAAATTATAGGAACTCTTATAAACAGAAAAAAAGAAATCCACAAAGAACATTGATAGACAATAGACAAAGGGAATTTGGTATTAGGAAGTTTTAAAAAAATGGAGTGAGTGGTATATTAGGGAAACTATTTTTTAAACTGAATTTAGCTACACTGACAACCAGAAAGCCTTATCAAAAGTGTGGGACAACTTAGATTTGAGGTTGGGAACTTCATGAGTGGTCAAAAAATGACAATAGAAAGATTTGAAGAAAACTCTTTTTTAGAAATTTTGCTTTGACATATAGAAGAGAAATAAATTGCTAACTCAGGTAATGTTTTATTATTTTTTCATTTGTTCTGGTTCACAAAAGATAAAAGTCTACATGCTTAAAAGCAGATAAAGTATATCCATTAGTTTTAGAATAGTTAATTAGGGAAGGTACTATAATTGACAGCATTAGTGTTTTTAAAATGGGAGGAAATGTTTGTCAGAGTCTAGTCAGAAGATCTGATCATTGGTAAGCAGTGTGAAATGTTGTCTTTCATTAAAAAAAGGAAAGAAGAAAAGCATGGTTATGTGAGCAAGTAAGTCTATAGGATTTAAAAGGAGTCTCATCTCAGAAAATATTTCTAATTCTTCTGTGAATAAAGATTTAAATTTATTTATTAAACAATCCTACGATTGTTTAATCATATTCGGCTGAAGTAAGTGTTCGCTTTTGTTGAGAAAGAGAATGTACAGAAAGATAAGATGACGCTTAAGACTGAATCCTAAAGGGAAGAGTAGTCAACTACTACCAAATGTCACTGAGAGCACTGGAGAAGCAGGGACCACTGTTACTTCATCAGATTTGGCAACATGGTTGGGACAAAATCATACCTGAATGAGTAGCATAGTCATAGTTTTAACATTATACATTTATGGGTGTGTTTTATTCAAATATATTTATTGTATATTAAAATAAAATTATAAAATCGAATGTACTCTTACTTTTAAAAGCACCTGTTTTTTAAGAATATTAGTCCTTTGAAATATTTAGTAACTAATTTACCAAAGATTATGTACTCATTACATATCTATTATATAAAGAGCCAGGGTCTTAACATTCCAAATGACTGAAGGCTCGACCGAATGCCATGCTGTGCGCACAGCAGGTGAGAGGGCTGAACTGCTGACCTCTCAGAGAGAGGAGAGGCAGGGCTGATCAGCCACAGACCCTGCTTCTCTCTCTGGACCTCACCAGGAGCTAAGACTCTTTCTCTCTCAGAGGTCAGCAGTGCAGCCCACTAGCCAGCAGGCTGGACTCAACACTAACCTGCACAAGCAGCAGGTGAGTGGGCTGAACTGGTGACCACTTGGAGAGAGAGAGAGAGCTGATCAGCAGTGCCAGTGGCTACTACCCTGTTTCCCTGAAAATAAAACAGTGTCTTATAATGAGGCAGATCTTATTTTCGGGGAAACACGGTAGCAAGGCTTAAAGAGAGAAGCAGGGTCTGATCACCCTGCTCTCTCTCTCAGCCTCGCCAGCAGCAAAGACTCTCTCTCCCAGAGGTCATCAGTTCAGTCCACTTGCCAGCAGCCTGGGATGGCTACTGATCAGCCCTGCCTCTATAATCAGGCCTGGAGATAGGCCCTGAGATGCTGACTGGCATAGGAACTGACCAATCAGAACCAACACTGGGTGAATTGCAAGGAACCAATGGCTGCCTAAGAGGTGGAGCTTCTGATGTTGACTGGCATAGAAATCAACTAATCAGAACCTACTTTGAGTGAACTGTAAAGGCAAAAACTAAGGTGGGAGCTGAGGAGGGGTTTTAAGGGCAATAGATGTTTGGTGTAAGACAGTGATTCATTTTTTTAATGACTGGTTTGGCAGTATAGTGAATATGGCTGCCTCTCAGTCTAGATTTAGGGATTACATGTTTTTGTCTGCCAAGAGTATCTCCTCCTGCTGAAAAAGCCCCCCCAGCCCCGATTTAAGCAATCCTATCCTATATAATCTATCTATATTAATAAAAGTATAATATGATAATTAGACCAGATCAACTGGCCATCTTTCAGATGTCTAACTTCCTTCTGGACAAAGCCATGTTGGTGGGGGCAAAGGCAGTTAGGAGTGATCAGACTGGCAGGAGAGGACAGTTGGGGGTGAGATCAGGCCAGCAGGGGAGGGCAGTTAGGGGCAATCAAGCAGGAAGTCAGATGCAGTTAGGGGTTATTAGGCAGGCAGGCAGAGAGGTGAGGGGTGATTAGACAGGCAGGGGGACAAGGTAGGGGTTATCAGGCCAGGAGGCAGGCATAGTAGGGACGATCAGGCTGTTAGGCAGAGGGGTTGGGGTAATCAGGCAGGCAGGTAGAGGGGTTAGAGGCGATCAGGCAGGCAGATAGGCGAGTGGTTATAAGCCAGTCCTCCCGGATTGCAAGAGGGATGTCTGACTGCATGTGAGATTGGGCCTAAACCAGCAGTGGTCATCTCCCGAGGGGTCCCAGATTGGAGAGGGTGCAACCAGGGCTGAGTAACCCCCTTCCTTGCATGAATTTCATGCACCGGGCCTCTAATATTACTTTATAAAACTATCCTATTAAAGCTGTGTACGTGTCTATATTTTGTAGATAAGGAATTAAGTTTCAACATATAAGCCCAAAGCTATTCAGTTAATAAGTTAGTAAGAAGTGATTCAAACTCAGGTCTGTATTACTCCAAGAAACAGCTTTTAGTAGTCATATTCATTAGCCAGTAAGGAGGAATCATCTAATATGCCTTATAATTTGAAAAGTTTAGTCAGGTCATGGTTCTGCTTGGAGAGGAAGCACACCATCTGAACCACGGTTACTGTTCACTTCTGAGCGAGATTAATTTGTCACAGCTCCCAGGCCTCCAGTTATTAAACACAGCATGAAAACATGTCAGTATTATAGTTTAAACAAAATTTTAAGTGCAAGAAACTGCACCAAATGAATATGTCATGAAGTCCCATCATTTAGTCTCATGAGCAATAGTGTACTTAGGGCAGATTAAATAAAAATGACAGAAGTTTACTATGTAAAAAACATAAATAAGTAAAAGTAAAAGACAGTATGAAAAAGAACTACATAATTTGCATATCTGTGCATAAAAATCCCATCGATTTCAGGCTGCAGATTTTAATGTGACATAATAGATGTTCTACATATGTGTTTTTTGCTAGCAATATGTTACATTTCAGGTACATTAGCAATTTAGGAGCGTGAAAAAAATGTGAACATATACATTGAGTTTTTATCTTATTTTGGTTTATAATTACTCTATTATTTTATTGCTGATAGCCTTCTGCTTGGAGATAGTTGTTTGTTTGTTTTATCTCCCTGCATAAACATACAAACTAGAGAGACAGCCCTTTATCTGAGATAATGTATTCACCTTTCAGAACAACAGCTTTCAGAATAACATAATTCAAGGCTGCTTAGAAAAGCAAGAAGAGAACCTTCTAGATCTCTAAATATTAATCACAACTGAGGATGATCAGGTAAATGAAATAATTTAAAGAAAGTTAGAAAACAGAATCTTCCCCCTGAGATTGTCTTGGTAGAATCAAATAATATAAACAAATGTGTAAAATTGGGGTTCAGACTTCCTCTCCAATAATGAGAGTGGGTTAAATTAGATAACATTAGAGGCATCTGACAGCAGGGGTTAGAAATTAGACTTTCAGACCATAAAATGTTGTTTAAGTTTGGGGATAAAGCCAAACATTGCCATTAAGGAGGGAGGGAGGAAGGGGGAGAGAGAGAGAGAAAGAGAGAGAGAGGGAGAGAGAGAGAGAGAGAGAGAGAGAGAGAGAGAGAGAGAGAGAGAGAGAGAGAGAAAGAAGAGAAGAGAAGAGAAACTTGAAGAGAAAACTGTAAAAGTTCCACAGGACATGCAAATTCCATTTCAGTATATCCCAAGTATGAGGCAGAAACGTCCACACATTTTGGGGATGAGACCACTATCCAAGGAATGGAGACTCAAGATCAGAGTAGGGATAGAAGTAAACTGAGCCAATATCAAATGAATAATTGATCCTGACTTATATTTCATCTGGCTAAAAGGAGATAATCCTTAGAGTTTGAATCAGCTCTGAATTTCTAAGGAAACTATAACTGGGACAGCTGTGAAATATAAACTGTGCAGAGACAGGGAGGGCTCAATCTGTCTATTACATGCAAAGTCTTTGCAGAATAAAATGTTTTAAATATGCCCAGTGTTCCCATGCTCAATTATTCAGAGATTCAGGTTGAAATAATGCAACTATATGAGATTATCACATAGGCTCTGGTCTTGCATAAAATCTTAATTATCAAGGTTGATATACAAAAGCTCAATACTTGAAATTATATCATCATGCCCGCTCTCTATGGATCACATTGCTTACTTAAAAAAGAGTATCCATGATGATAGTCTGCATTTTGTAAGATAACTAAATAATGAAAAGAAATAAATGAGATCTGAGGCTAGGAAATTTCCATTTTAAATAATAAAATCTAAAAGGATTATGGGATTTTCTTCCTCACATAAAGTACTAACGGGTGGGTGGGAGGAATGGGGAGGGAGGCCAGTATATACTGCATGCCTTTTATGAGCCAAATAGCTTAAAATGATTTATTTCATTTGTTTCTCACAAAAGCCACAGCAAATATTGCCATTTTACATATTAGTACCCTGAAGGTACTAAGCATCTCTTTACATAGATAACAAGGGATACAGATCTGTTTTAAACTGCACTGTATATTTCCAAGGATTGTCTTATTTTAAATATAGCAGACTCCTTGTAAAATTGAACCTAATAGTAAAATTAAACCTAATAAAATCACTTAGCTATTTATATCATTTATATAACAGGGCATATAACAATGACTTTGAATATGTCTCTGAATAATCAGAAGCAGAATATCATCCTATGTTTAGTTAATATGTTTATGCATCTTAACTTAATGCTAACAGTATTTTTACTACTCAGTTCTTTGCTTTGTTTCTTATTAGTGGTTTTAAATGCACTCTAGTTTCCTTTGATTTAAGTATTAATCTTTTAAAAGTAAGAATATAGGCAATTTATTAATGGTTACACAGAATAGGAAATACATTTTCAATTATATTCTCTTGAACACATTCCTGTTTTCCCTTTTCAGTATCATTTTGCCCCTTTTCTGACTGGTATTATGAAGTGGCATTTCACTTAATTAATGTTTTTATGTAGACTATAAAATTTGCTTCACTATGGATTGACATAGTCAATTTTATGAATAAGGAATGTCATTAACATTAGCTATATGCATCTGGCAATTTTTAATTCATTATCCCATATATATATTTATGGACTCAAAGTCTCCCTAAAACACACACTCATGTGTATCCACACATTAAGAAGTGACTGAAATATACACTATATAGGAATTCAATTTAGAATAATAGGAACTTGTGAATTTATATGACCAGTAAATTAATATTACACTACTTTTTATATTTTTATGAAATATGACCTCAAATTGAGGAAATATTTTCTGATACATATTCAGTCTCATCTTGAGACAAAGTCTTTGAATACTCTGTGAGAATGTTTTCTTCTTTATCCTTTAGGTTTAGAAAAGTCAAGTTTCCCAACTTCTGGGAGTAAAAGGTTCATACTAATGTTTAAAATTTTAAAAATCTATAAATAGCCAAAACCGGTTAGGCTCAATGGACAAAGCATCAGCCTGCAGACTGAAGGGTCCCAGGTTTGATTCTGGTCAAGGGCATGTACCTTGGTTGCAGGCACATCCCCAGTAGGGGGTGTGCAAGAGGCAGCTGATCCATTATTCTCTCTCATTGATGTTTCTGACTCTCTATCCCTCTCTCTTCCTCTCTGTAAAAAATCAATAAAATATATTTTTAAATGTATAAATATTTATTAGTAGTAGCATTTAAAAAAGTGATTTATGTTCAAATATTACTAATGGTAGTTTTTGATAACTAATGAAAGTTTTCTTATGAAAATTATATATATATATATATATATATATATATATATATATATGTGTGTGTGTGTGTGTGTGTGTGTGTGTGTGTGTGTGCGTGTGTGTGTGTGTGTGTGTTTTGCTATTAAAAAACTTTACCAAAATTTGTATGTTTTTTAAAAAATCATGTATTTTCTAGGTATAACAAAGCATTATTTGCACATAATGTAGTTTTTTAATTGTTTATAACTTTTGAAAGTGATACTTTTTAGTTTTTAAAAATATCAGTCTTTTCAATTCAATTCAATTTAAAGCAAACTCTATTGTCTGTCTGTTGTAAACCATGATATTATAATTTAAAAAAATATTTCTTTATTGACTTCAGAGAGGAAGGGACAGGGAGAGATAGACACATTAATGATGAGAGAGAATCATTGATTAGCTGATCTATCCTGCAACCTGGGAATGTGCCCTTGGCCAGATTGAACCTGGGACCCTTCAGTCCATAGGCTGACACTCTATCCACTGAGCCACAGCATGACATTATTTTAAGGTATTTTGTCAACTTCCAAAACAACATTGACTCTTAAAATTGTATTTGAGTGCTTCTGTAATTATAAAAAATGATACTAAAGTTTAAAATATATGCCTTAAAACTGATTTTTCTTATTAAAGAGAAAAAATAGAAATGCACTTGGAATGACAATATCAAAGATGTTTTGATATTTAAAAAATATCTTTAGTGAAGATTCTAAAGGTTGAGATCCTATATTGATATCCCAGGTAAAGTAAATGTCATATGATCCCACCAAAAGGAAGAACTCACTTTGTAATACACACAAATCCCCCTGGAGATACTGTGGTTCCTGAAAGACAGAGTTTAATCACTTAAGGGAAAATTAGCCTTGAAGAATTAACCAGCTGTAGGTGAGCTTTTAAGTGTTTGGTATGACAAACAGTAATGAGTTCACATGTGCTGATTGCAGAAGACAGAAAACAGAGATTATGCAGGAAGGTTCCTGTATCATCGAAGGTCTGTGTATACACAGTTTGAACTGTCACGTGTCTCTTTCATTTAAGGGCAAAGCAAAATTATACACAGTAAGGTCTATAGCTCATCCATTACTGCTCTCTGGGAAAATGGTTGAACCTGGTTAATTTTTTTGGATGGCTCCTCTGTGTCATGGAGAGGGAATCCTACAAAAGGTTTGTCTGTTGGAAAGAGAGAAATTCTCGTTTAATCCTCACAAACCATCAGAAGGGGAAATGTTTTAGTTCTGGAGCTATTTATAGATACCTTCCTGGAAAAAAATATTCAGCTTCTGGAGGTTGCCTTATACTTAAGAAAGTGAAAACAATGCCAAACGTATTGGGTGGGTTAGGCGCCCCTGATCTCTTTTACTATGTAATAATACCTACATAAAATTTAGAGACAAGATTTTGTGCCTTACATCCAGGAAGTGTAAGAGTGTTTAAATATGCAAAGTCTATTTTTATGTCTGAGGCCTCGATTGAAGCTACCTTCCATCTACCTTTGTGAACAGGTGAACCCCGGTAACGTGAAGCAAGGCACTGCTCCCATTGTCATTTTAATTCATTTTATACAGTGCAGATACCGTTTCAAACTTCAGTTCATTATTTTAAAATATATTTTATTGATATTTTACAGAGAGGAAGGGAGAGAGATAGAGAGCTAGAAACGTCAATGAGAGAGAAACATCTACCAGCTGCCTCTTGCACACCCCCTACCGGGGATGTGCCCGCAACTAATGTAAATACCCTTGGCCGGAATCGAACCCGGGACCTTTCAGTCTGCAGACCGACGCTCTACTACTGAGCCAAACCGGTTTCGGCTTCAGTTCATTTTTTCAGACACATTTCTTCATTACTCAGGTGGATATTACAAGCCCAATGCCAGCCTTAATTTTTTTTCAAATATTCACTTGGCACTGTGAGCAAAACACTTTTGAATCATTTTCCAGATAGATTAATAATTTTATTCCGGTGACCTAACCCATTCCAACTTGTTTGCAACGCAGCAGAGTACAGGCTTTGGATTCAATACTGTTTTCCAAAGAAAGTAAGAAAATCTGCTTTGCATTTAAGACTATGATGTAATGTCTCACATTTGCAGATTATTTAAAATGAAAAACAGGTTTTCACCACTTGGAAGCCTGTATTTTCATTGGTGTTCAAGACAGGCAGAGTACATTTGAGGCTATGTATATATATATATATATATATATATATATATATTCATATATATATGATTATAGTCACTTTCAACTGGTGGGCCTGATCAGAGCAGGTGACATTAAAGAATTAATTAGTTCAAGTTTCAAATTATAGCCCATGCTTCAATTAATAATGTTCCTTAAAAACAAGTAGTTGTTTACCAAGCTGATTGCAGATTTAAAAAAAATAAAATAAAGAATACTCCTCTGAGACATGACTATGCCCAAGGGATTGCTTTCACTTCATTGTTTATAATAACTACAAACAAAGAGCTGCAAAAGCTCATCCTGCCATGAGACATCCTGACAATCTGCCAGTTTAGTCACCAATAATAATGAGACTGGCACCAGCCATCAGCTCAGTGCTAATCTAATGAGGGCCTGTTTCATTCACCCACTGATAGTACAGCAGCTGCTAAGCACCCGATGTTTAGGACATACAAACAAGAGGTGTGTCTCCACCCAGTTGAAAGATAATTATTCCCACAATATGGCCTTGATAGCATGCAGAAGCAGCAGCATTTTATTTTATTCTTTTCTGGGAGATTTCTTAGAGATAGAATATCTTGTCAAGATTATAAAATTAATGAGGTCATCTGCCTATGCTAGGCATGGAAAGGGCTCATTTCGTTATTATTGTTGCTGATGGGGTTTTGTTGTTTTGATCCCCCCCACTCCCTTTATCCATGCAGATGAGAACATACATGTGATTTACAGACTTGTGGATATAAGGACCATGTGATGTCACTTCCTTCACTTAGTTCCTGGGGTGAATGCAATTATGAGCAGATGGGCAAATGACATGATTCCACTGCTAATGAACTTCCCTACTGGGGAAGAGGACAGTGCATTACCCTTTTGTACTTCAGAATCTTAATTATCGCTGTTTTTTCCAGTGTGATTATTACACATGCAAGCATCTTTGAATTTAAGTCATGTTGATGGAGCATTATGGACATCATTAACAGCCTCTGTTCTGGCAGGGAAGCAACACATGCTTATGAATGCTGTAGAATAAGACATTTAGCACAGGCAGAACTGTCACACTGGATTCTAAATAAAACATCTACAAAGGAGGGGAGATCTTAGTAAACATGTCATTTGTTTGTTAGGAACAAATGCCAGAAAGATCTAAGAATCTGTTCAAGGTAGAGAAATGTTGTGCACGCTTGAAACCATATGTTAGAAGCTAAAGGATTTTTTTGTTGTTGGAGAGAGAGAGAGAAAGAGAGGGGGGGAATAATTATGGACATGGACAATAGTGTAGTGATTGTAGCAAGGAGGGATGTGGGGGATGTGGGGGGAGGTAGAAGAAGATATAGAGGTGATAAATGGTATGGAAAAATTAAAGAAAATAGAAGCTAAAGGATCCTTTAATTTAACCATAGCTATAATCTAGTACCGTTATTATTAAAATTATTCATAATGTACTGAATATATTCCCTAACATATATAAAATACTTTCAGTCAATATAATTGCCGTCAGTAGGTCTAGATAATCAAGTTATTTACTTAGCAATTTAAGAGGTGTATTACAAAAACTGGATCACACCCTCATCCAAAAAAACATAGATCTATTCCTTAAAATTCTTGATATAACTAAACAAATCAGAATATCAATTTATTTTAGATAATATAGATGTGAAATCCATTTTATAACAGGCCTGAAGTTAAATAGAGTCAACTTCAGCTCTAAAGCTTAGAGTATTTGAAGCACTGGAATGAATTCTGTGACTCTATATTTTAGTGATGTGCTAAACCTATTATTCCCCAGAATTAGGACTGCCATTTATCAAAAATAAATATAGGAAATGCAGTTAAAATTGGATATTATATAAGCAACAAATAATTATAATGTAGCATTTTTGTTAGTAAAACAGCTTGTTTCCCCAAGTTTTCAGATTTTAGTTTGTCTAAGATGGTACTTTAATTATATTAAATCCATCTAATGATGCTTAAACCTATTTGGGCATAAAGATGACAAGAAAAAATTAACTTAAGGTTATTACCTTATTTAAAGCTAGAGGCCCTGTACACAACATTTGTGCACTGGAGGGCGGGTCCCTCAGCCCAACCTGTGCCCTCTCGCAGTCCAGGACCCCTCAGGGGATGTCCACTTGCCCGGGGATTGGATGTCTACCAGCAGTCAGACATCCCTCTTGCAATCCTGGGCTCTCGCAGTTCAAGACCTCTTGCTCCTTACCACCCGCCTGCAGCAGAGGTGGGAGAGGCTCCCGCCACTGCCACTTTGCTTGCTAGCCCTGAGCCTAGCTTCTGGCTGGGTGACACTCTCTCTGTGGGAGCACACTGACCAACAGGAGGCAGCGCCTGCATTAAGTGTCTGCCCCCTCATGGTCATTGAGTGTCATAGCAACTGGTTGTTTGGCCGTTCAGTTGATTTGCATATTAGAGTTTTATTATATAGGATTGCTTTAATAAGGCAATTAAATATTCATGTATAGCTTTTATTTTCCAGTCTATGTACTCTGGAAAATAATGGAAAAAGTCCTTGTATTCATTTCCATTGTTTTTTTATAAAAACATACCACCAATTTACTGGCTTAAGATACACATGTACTATCTTGTACTTCTAGGCCAGAAATTCAAAATGACTCTCACTAAATTAAAATCATTGAGGCTCTGGAGGAAAACCTATTTTTTTTTTTTTTGACTCTCTAGATCCAGGAAGCCACCTGTGTCCTGTGGCTTGTGGCTTCTTTCTTCACCTTCATATATGGCCTTGTGGCATCTACACATCTCTCTGATGCTGACATTCATCTTACTTATAAGGACCTTTGTGATGGCATGGGGCCTACATTGATAATCCAGAAGAATCTTCCCATTGCAAAACTCTTAATCAGATCTGCACCATTCCTTTTGCAATATTAAGTAATGTATTAACAGGTTTTAGAAATCAGGACTTAGTAATCTTGGCAGTACATTTTTTCTACCTTGCATAGGCATCATAAACAAATTTTAGTCAATCCATCAATTATTTATTTAATTTATGATTGCTAAACTCAAGTTCTTTTCCAGAAAATTGGCTTTATCATAGGAAGACATAGATAACATATAGAACCTATACCCTCAAAAATTTCTGTGGAAGAGACTGATACAGAAGTTGACAAATTATAGACAATAAAGGCTCCTTGGCACATGACCACATTTCAGGGTACCTAAGTCAACAGGAAAGATGCAACAGTGAAAGAAATATTATTAAAGGGGGGAGTATCTGAGATAGATTATGAAAGATATTTAAGAGTGGGCCTGTCTGATGGGGAAGGTATGGAAGATGTTCCATAAGAAAGAACAGAATGTGCAAAGGCAAGGAGACAAGGGTTATTAAAATTATAGTAAGTCCTTAGATACTGACTGGGGAGGTGTGAGTGATGAGGGGTGAACAATAAAGCTAAAGCTGAAACAGAAGCCTATATCATAGACAGCTTTATATGGGAAAGAGAGGGAACTACAAGCATTAAGATATTTTGAAATGGAGAATTATGTAATCAAATATGCATGTAAATAAATAAAAGGTTAATGAGAATAATAAAGGTAGAGAAAGGTTAATGGTGTAACTATGAATATTGTATGAGAATGAGTCATCATGATCTGCTAGGCCAGTCAGTGGTCAGCAAACTGCAGGTCACCAGCTGCAGTTTGCCACTCTGTTGACTAATGAGTTTGCTGACCACTCTCAGAGCCCTTGCCAGGTGAGCAGGGCTTACTTCTTTGGGGCGCTGGGTCGTGGGGCTCCAGGAGTGCCAGAAGCCCCAGGCTGGGCTCAGGGTCCCCCTCACTGAGTGCATGTATTTTGTGCAGCGGGCCACTTGTTTTACATAAGAATTAGAAATCATGATTGAGATTCAAAGACTTTTAAAGCTTAAATAATCACAGATTTGCATTTCAGCTTTTTTATCACTCCTCTACTGATGGGCATTTGGACTGCTTCTACATCTTGGCTATTATAAATAATGTTTCTATGAATACAGGGGTGGATACATTCTTAAGAATTGGTATTTTGGGATCCTTAGGCTACATTTACACAATGGAATACGATGCGGCCATAATAAAGGAAGAAATCTTCCCTTTTGTGACAGCATGGATGGACCTGGAGATGATTAAGCTAAGTGAAATAAGCCAGTCAGATACAGACAGATACCATATGACCTCACTTATATGTGGAATCTAATGAAGAAAATAAACTGATGAACAAAATAGAAACAGAGGCATGGATACAAGGCACAGACTGAGAGCTCTCAGACAGGAAGGGGAGGGGGAATTGTATGAAAGAAGGTGAAGGGGTTTGCCAAAGAAGAACATATAGATATAACCCATAGACTAAGACAACAGTGTGGTGATGGCCAGAGGAAAGGGGGAGCAGGGCAGGGTAGAGGTAGGCAAAGGGGGGGAGGGTTGAGGCATATGTAATAGTGTCAACAATAAAAAAAAAATACTTCACAAACATGTGATGACCTGACTACAGATCTCTGCTATGCAAAGTCCCTGATTTCATCCTGAAAACATCAGCGTGATTAGCCCAGAGACCTAATTTTCAGTTGTCCTACTTACAACTGCATAATATATAAGTAAACTATCAAAAGAAAATAACAGAAAAATGACAATGCCATGTGAAAATTGTAAAAAAAAATTTCCTGAAAAATAATATATAGAGTCACATCTATAATATTACATATAATCCTCCTAGCTTCCCTTTTAAATATGAGTTCATTCATGTAAATCCAACATTTGGGCTCTGGAATAGCATTAAAGTAAATAAGTTGATTTTATGTCTTAGTGCAGTCATATAACACTTCTTTTGTAACAGATGCAACATTTTATACTTTAAAAACACTCAATCTAGATAATTTCATGCAAGTTAGGCATAATTTATGATCACTCAGAAATGAAGAAACTGAGGCACAAAGCATTTAAGTAATTTACTGAAGGTAACATGAGTAGTCTATTTTGGAAGTGGTCCAATTTGGTAAGATTCTCAGACACTGCTAGGGCCACATTTGCTGGAGTACAGAGCCCCTGTAAGTTCCAAGGTAAATTTGTGTGAGTGTGGGTTTTTTAGTTATTCCTTCTTACTATGTATGTGGTAATGGACACAGCCCACTGCTGAGAAAATACATTGACTCGAGAGCTCACCTGTCCCTCTTCCCTTATACCAGCCAGGCTGACGATTTTGCTCTGGCTGGGGCAAGTACAAGTAGAGCTAGAGTACGTATACTCTCATATTCACTTTCTTCTTACCTAGAGAAGAAAATGTGTTAAGTGTGTATGTGTGTGTGTGTGTGTGTGTGTGTGTGTGTGTGTGTGTGTGTTGGGATGGTGGGAGTTACAAATAGATTCTCCATGAATCTATTTTTAAGATTAGCTTGAGATAAAGATTGGATTCAGGTTAATACAGAGCCCTGACCTTGGAGATCCGGGCCTTTGCATGGTCTACAAAGTATTAATACAGATTTCCTTTGGCACACACACAAATCTTTCAACCATCTCTCAGGGTCATTGGTAGGCATTTAGCTATGGTTTGGAACACAACAGAAGTGTAGGCATTTTTCTTTTTTTAAAATAATGATGACAAGAAAAACCCTAGGAAGGCCAAACTATAAACCAGCTAGATTGGGAGAGGGAATAAAACAGGAGGAACTAGGGGACCATTCATAATTCTCTGAAAATAAATTTTGAGACACTTTTTACTTCTGAAACCTTGTTAATACTGGACATCCTCAAAAATATAACAAATATGGGGCAAAATCAAAATGTAAACGAGTTAACCAAACTGTGTTTCTTTCAAGTAGATTCATATGCTAAATACATAAATAAATGTATTGTGACAGCATGGGTGGACCTGGAGATGAGCTCCTGTGACAGAAAGTAAAGAAATGTTCAAGAAGTGATGGGGCAAGACCAAAAGACACAGGAGCTGCCTGAAGGAGTTTCCATTGCCCATACTTTGGCGCTTTGTAAGTAAACATAGACAACTATATTAATACGTTATATGCTTTTAAATAAAAGTAGAGCTTGTGGGTCCTTGGGAATGTAAATCCAAATTAAGTATGCAGAACATGAGAGAAAGTTCTGATTTATGGTAGAGTGCCAACCAATAAATGTAAAAGGAATAACAAAAAAAAATCATCATCTGACAAACATCATACTAATAATTGATTCAGGTAGAGATAATCAATGGGTACTAGGGACTGAGTGAACTTTTATAATGGACAGGACATTTCAGGATATTTGTTTATTCTTAAAGTTTCACACAGTTCCAGAACAGAATGGCTAATGGGTCAAGCATCCACCTTTGAACCAGAAAGTCATAGTTCCATTCCCACTCAGGGCACCTATCGGGGTTTCAGGCTGGATCCCCAGTGTGAGGCATGCAGGGGGCAGCCACTCAATGATTCTCTCTCATCATTGATGTTTCAATCTCCCTCTCCCTCTGCTTGCTTATCTGAAATTATATATATATATGTAATTTAAAAAAATGACTGCACAGTGAAAGAAGGAGATTTGACTTTGGGTGATGTATTATAGAATTGTACACTTGAATCCTATGTAATTTTATTAACCAAAGTAACCCCCAATATTCAATAAATAATGGAAAAATAAGAAAGTTTTAAAAAGGGAAAAGCGTTAACTTTAAACTATGGAGAAATCTAGCTGACTTCACTAACCAAGTTATCAGAGTTATTACCAGTAATGGGGCAAAGTGCAAGATCATTTGCACAACTACTATTTAATCAAAAGAAAACATCAGTTAAATAAAATTTATGAGAAATTCCTTAAAATAACTGGTCTGTAATCTTTAAATTTATCAAAGTCATGATAGGTAAAGAATGACTAAGAAATGGTGGTTAGATTGATTAGGTAGATATCAAAGCTAAATGCAATATGTGATTTTTGAATCGAATCATGGCCCACTTTTTTTAAAAAAGGACTTTATTGAGGCAATTGGCATTTAATTCTGTAAATTAAAAAATAAAATTATCAAAGTATAATATTTCACAAATTATCAGTATTAAAAATATAATAATAATATATGAAAATGTTTTGCTGGTAGAAAAGATACACAGGCACCATGTATGCAACTCACTTGCTAATTGCTTAGAATACAAAAAATGTACTTATATAGACAGAAAATTATAAAGAAATATGATGCATATTAACAATTGAGGAATCTGGTTTCAAGGTGTACAGTAGCTTTATGAATTACTTGTACAACTCCTCCCTAAATCTGAAAATTTTCAAAATAGAAAGCTAGAAAAAGTGAACATATTTTATTATAAAATATAAACATCCAACTTTCAGGCCAGGCAACAGAGCTTAAATTTTAGTAGACAAATTGCTCTCAAGGTACAAGACCAGTTCTTCGACTTATCAGTTGTAATATCTTGTGCAAATTATTTTACTGGCTTTGTCTCAGTTTCCTTGTGTATTATAAAAATTGAATAGTCACATGTTGAATCATTACATCTATGAAGCACTAGGGCAGAGGTTGGCACATAATGCTATATAAATGCTTATTAAAATGAAATAAAATTCATTTCTTTTGCCATCTGTACTGAATCAAGGCACAATATTATTTCTCATACTTACTATCTATGATCAATGTGTACAATATAGGAACCATGGTAGACCTTGTTGAGAAATGAATTTCTATTGAAGATAGGGCACAATGCATTAATTTTTAAAACAGGAACAAAACTAATGAGAACTATGACAAATTAAGTAATAGCAACTCAGAGCCAGACCATCTGGTCCAATCAAGACTTAATATTAGTATAATGCAAATTAAAAACCAGAACCTCTTAGTTTCCTGATTAAAAATAAAAACCTTAAGAGAATAAAATAAAAACCTATGTACCAATCTAAATTTGAACCATAGGTTTGACAGTAAAAGGTAAGGAATGGAGCACTAAAGCAGACAGATGAAATTCTGTAGGGATACCAGATGAATATAAAACTACCATTCATATTGAACATGTCACATAAAAGCTAAAAATAAAAGTTCCAGAAAATAAGCATGAAATCTGTGTATTGTGCTGTTTGCTATGAATGTTCTGGAAGTGGAATGCATAGTTTAGTCTGGATGTAATTTATTTATGGATGTTTAGAAACTCTATATGTATTTAGCAGCAATGCTTGTGTGTATTTATGTATGTGTGTATAGATCTATACACATATATACATATGCATATACATATATATGTTTACATATCTATATTTAGATACTCTTTCAGTTTTACATGGAATCAACAAAATAGACAAGTAGAGTCCTGCCATTAAAAGGAGGAAAGGGAAACATTAGCTACAGTAGGGGAAAGTTTAAGCAAAGATGAAAGGAATGCTTTTGAAACACCATCACTTGAAAGGAAAGGAAAAAATAGAAAAAGTATGACATGGTTAGAAGGATTTTGGGGAAAGCGTCCAAAGAATGAATACTGGAATTGGATCCCAGAGAGCCAGTAGACTAGTGCAAGAGACAGACTTGTAAAATGGAGGCACATCTGCATTCAATCAGTGTTTTTTTTTCATGAATGCTCTGCTTCTCTTCTCTTTCTCTGAAATCACCCTTCCAAGATCCCTGAGGGGTTGGAGCATGTGTGTGTTTCCTTCTTTCAAAGTTCTCTTGGCATTGGGAGACTTGTCTCTGTTAATTTAACACAAAACTTAAAGTGTACATAGGAAAGGTTTTCCTCAACCTAGTTCAAGGACTTAATAATATTGACCTGAAATCTGGTCCTAAATTGCTGGGTTTGAAATCTGCCCCAGTCACCAGACTATCTAACTTCAGCCAGTGGTAAATGTTAGAACTGAAGTAAAATCAACCTAAACTCATTCATGGTTGATGGGACCTTCTACATTTTCTTCCCACCTGTTTTTATTTGGATTTACTAAATATTTTGTTGTTGTTTTCTTGTTTTTAATCCTCAACCAAGGATATTTTGCATTGATTTTTTTTTTTTGAGAGAGAGAGAGAGTAGAAGGGAGGGGTATAGACACCGAGAAATATCAATGTGAGAGAGAGAGATGTGGATTAGTTGCCTTCCACGAGAGTCCCAATGAGGACTAGAGATCTAGCCTGCAACAGAGGTACATACTCTTGACCAGTATCAAATGTAGAACCTTTCAATCCATAGGCTCTATCCATTGAGCAAAACTGGCTAAGGCTGGATTTACTAAACTTTTAAATATTAGATCATGTTTAGCTTTTTTCTCTCTTATCACTTACATTTCTGCATTATTTTGGTTCAAATATAGGCATGGCATTGATGATATTGAAGCAATAAACTGCTTTCTAAAGAAGGGTTTTCTTAATTTTTTTTCTTTTATCCTTATAAGACAGTATATGATACTTCCCATCGAACCCAAAGTAATATTTTTCATTGAGGTCATGAGTCCTAAAAATAATTATGGTTTCTATAATTTCTGATTCTCATCCTCTAATAAAGTCATTTTTCTTACCTATTTTACTTGCAATTTGATTATCACCCATGTCCTCTTTTACTTATTCTCCTTTAAACTGTTCTGTTAATTTGGTATATATAATTTTTTCCTGTGATATCCCTTCATGGATAGCTTATCATAGTTCTAACATAACAAGATGATTCCTATTTGACTAATCTCTATCTTATTTTCTGGTGTATTTGTTGAAACGTTCCAAACAATAGGCAGTCATTTATAATTTTATACCAAAATTATGTTTATTCCTTATGGCCAAATTCTTTTTTTGCAACAAATATTCTTGAGCATTACCCTCCCAACTCATATTCCAGATAGTGATAGGTATTTGTGATACAAAAATGGAAAAATATGTTCCAAGATTTCTCTCCAACAAAGCAAAAAAAAAAAAAAAAGATAACTAAAATTCATGAAAAATGTGATGAGGGTTCTAAGAGAAATTTTAAAAGAAGTCTATGTGCAACAATCAAAAAGGATAATCTGCTATGTCTTTGAGTATAAATGTTAGTAACATCTTCACATATAATGGAAGAAAAAGATGGGGATAGATAGAGGAACATTGAGGAAGTGAGGTTTACAATAGAACAAAACATGTGGATGTGTGAAATGGTACACAGCAGGACATGTAGTTAGGAGTATAGAACGAAAATGGAGAAGATGAAAGGAGACTAGAATCAAATAGTAGTGAGGTTTCTAAGTATCTTAAAATGATCTCCATTGTATCTTGAGAAGTCATTGAGAGACATTATGTAAAGTGGCATGATCATACTAATATTTTACAAAGATTAATTAACTTTAATAAACAAAATTAATTGAAGAAAAAATTGAAGAAGAGGATGTTAGTGTGAAAACCTTTGCACTATTAAGGCAGGCTTTATAGGAACATAAACTTAAAAAGCAGTAATAATAACTAAGAGAAGGGGAAAATGTGAAATTTAACAAGATACGACAAGAGAATTGTGTGGCCAATTGAACATGGGTAATGATAAGTGAAATATAGTTTCCATGTCTTTATATTTAGTAAATAGGTTGACAATTGTTTCAAAAAAACACAAACAAAAAATAGGTAGAAGTGCAAATATGTTCTGGAGAGTGACAGTTTGAATTTGAGTTTGTACTACCTTTGAGCATGTGGAGGCAAAAATTACTGACAGAGGTCTGAATAAGAAATAAAGTTTTGGCACTTCTATCACATTTATAAATGAAGTTAGGGCCATGGTGAAGATTGCTCAGGCTAAGAGAGTGGCATAGAAAGAAGTTTTATGAAGTGTGACAGTGATCTTCAAAGTCAGAAGACAATTATAAGAGTGGGATGTGAGAGAATTTCTTGAAACATAACAGAAAAACGAACCAAAATAATCAATGAGGTCAAGAAATATAAGTACTAAGCTATGTTTTTTGAAACTGGCTATTAGAAGTCCTATAGAAGATCATCAGGGTAATACTTATGGAATTAAATGAAGGAGCAAAAACTAGGTTACAGGGACATAAGAAGAAGAGAAATGGAGACAGAGATGCCCTACCAAGAACCGGAGATCTGATAGAATAAAGAAATTGGGAGTGGGCTATAAGGGAATAAAAAAAATCAATAGAGAGATAAGTCCTTAACATTATAAATACTAAAACCTGTTTCCAGGTAAAAGGAAATTGCCAGAGGGGAGTTTGAATATTACTACCACTGCTACTTCTATTAGTAGAGACAATTAGTAGTCCCATTTTAGAGGACATCAGGCAAAAAGGTGGGGTGGGAGAGCAGCAGTGACTTAGATCAAATTGTTCTCTCCTAAGTAATGAAGACTGTGTTATACAGTCATTCTTCCTAATCATCTAATGTGGCATTGTCAAAATACTGATAGAAGCTTTTATTTCTTTTTGAGCAGTGACAGGGTCTTAAGCTTCTTTTTACCAACCATTTACAGCACGTAATTGACTGGTAAGGGCTTACCATTCACTGAATTAGGTGATTATATTGAAAATGCAACATTCACCTTATGTAAGTGGTTATCTATTTTGCCTACTAATAAAGGGAGGTATTTCTTGTTCATTGCCCGTGAATATGGTTCATTTTCTGACTGTTGTAAATTCTTCGCCCACATGATATCTTCTTAGTAACATCACCCAAACTATCCCACGTGTAATCACACTCCATGCAATGCTGCTACACACCTCTCCCCTCTAAATTTCCTCCCTAGTGTATGATAGCATATGTAATTTCCTTATTGGTTTATGTTCTGTACCCGGAATTAAAATTTTAATTACATGAAGGTCAAGATTTTCATCTGTTTTATTCAGTGATGAGGAGAGAGAAGGGGACTAGGCAGTCAGGGATGGGGCCCTGGGAGGGAAATAGAACTGGGAAGTCCAAAAATAACAGGATGCAGCCTACAGACTGTGCCCTGTTCTGAGTAAAACCTCAGAGAAAAACAAAAGGACCCAGAATTGGACCCTGTAAGGTTTCAAGGGTATGGGACTTTAGGACACGAGACTAAGAAGCTTCACAGGCAACCCACATGGGGTCCCACTCTGCAGCTCCCTGTCTGCTGCAGGGGGTCCTCTATCTCTCAACACTTACCATCTTTGCCTGTGAACTAATTTTTCTCTCCTTTTAAAAAAAATATTTTTATTGATTTTTTACAGAGAAGAAGGAAGAGAGTCAGAAACATCGATGAGAGAAAGTCATTGATCAGCTGCCTCTTGTACACCCCCTACTGGGGACGTGCCTGCAACCAAGATACATGCCCCTGACTGGAATCGAACCCAGGACCCTTCAGTCCACAGGCCGACCTTCTATCCACTGAGCCAAACCGGTTTCAGCATGAACTAATTTTTTGTTTCTGCCATACAATGAACTCAGACCTAAACACAGCACTTTGCATCCTGTGATATATCCTCCACTACCTCGCATGAAATGTGGCAAGCAAGAGGAACTCAATAAATATCAACATTAAAAAAAACACTATAATTAAGCTATTATTCACATCGGCTTCCTCGTTTACAGTTGTACATTTTTTTCCATCCTCCATATCCTACATCTTCACAAAGTACTCAAAGCACCACCTCCAATGAATATATGTGTGTAAAATGCTATCATGCGGCGATATTTTATCAATGCTCTAAAAAATGCTTAGAAATCGCTATTCATTCAAACACAGAGTATAAGAGAAGTTTAAACTAGAAGTAAACTGGCCATTCCTTTCTGGAAACTCTTCTCTTAATGAGCCTTAAAGCAAGGAAACAGCTTTAATTATTTTGAGCTACCACTCTGGTTCTATTTAGTGTGTAACAAGTTCAGTGGTTAAATGGTTCTTTAGCTGAAGAAAATGGAAACAACTCTATTAGGCTAATGACAAGGGCTGAATTTTTTTCTTCCTTTTCTTTAGGACCAAGAACAAATTAGGTCATAGAAATGGATTAGAACCAAACACACTGTCTTGGCTTGACACAGAGGAAAGGTTCTGTCCAGAATTACACAGCATCGGTATGGTTAATGCTACACTTGCGATTATGCAGATGGAGAGACTTGTGGAAAAGTAAAAAATGAAAAGAAATAGGAAATGAGTCCTTTGGAAAGCTAATGAGGGACAATGGTTTTTGTAATGATTCTAAGTTCGAGTTCCTTTGATGCCCCAAAATCACACCTCCTGCAGAGCCATTGAGCAAGTCCTGGCACAACATGAGCTCATGCCCTGTGTAGAGCGTGCACTGATAAGCACAAAGCTTGTCATATGGAAAAGTATCTTTGACTTCCATTAAGCTCAATGGAACTCGACTGATTGTCCCAGAAAACTGTAAGCGTAGCATTCTGAATTGATCACTAAAGTGGATGCTGGCAAACTGCCCTGGCAACCTCTGTCTTTTGTCTGACCAATTCCAGACAGATTTCCACAGGTCATATGTTGTTGAGGACTTGACAACTGCAAGGTTTGAGACCCGGTTCTGCCATGGAACAGGAAGCCAGGGAACTAACTGGTTGGGAGGGTGATCTCGCATTCCCCCACTTGAGCAAAGAACACTCAGGAAAGTGCCGGGTTGTTTTGAATCAGGTATTTCACTTCCTTAGCAGGCAGGAATGTAGCCATCACTTCAGAAAAAGACCAGCATAATATTATTATTACTATTATTATTATTATTAATGGGCCAGAAGTGTATGAAAAATCCTGATATTGGCAAATAGTGTTTCTCCACCTGGTAAAAACTTAGTCTATGAGGGCATTATCTGCAGCTGGGTATCTCCTTGAGGACTTTGAAAATTTGGGAAGTTCCCACTCACCGTAGTGTCTCCTACTTCTCATAGCTGCCTCTAAACAGAAAGGTTGCTATGTCCTCTGCCATTAAAAACAGCATTTAAAGAAAAAAATTTCACTCTGCCAGTTGGTATCTTTGTATTAATCAATTCACATTCCATTGTTTTATGCACTCACATCCAGGTGCATATATAAATCAAAGGTGATGTCAAGTATATCATTGAAATTTAATTTTATTCAACTCTAAAACAAGTCTTGTCCTTCTGAGATAGAAAAATAGGGCTAGGTAGGCAGTCAGGGGCAGGGACCACATGGAAGTAGAGGGAAGGGAAGTCAGATATGGAGGCAAACAAAGTACCTAAAACTAACTAGATGGGCACCTGGCTGGGCAGGGAAACTTGAACCTTGACCTTATTGCAGAAGACCAAAGAAAACCAAGGACACTTCTGAGAAAAAGGAGGGACACTGTTTAATACACCAGCAGATTCAGGGAACAGCCTTCCAAATCTGAGTGAAGGAACCTGCATGGGGCTTTCCTTTATATCTCCCTCCCGGTGGTCTTTGTCCCACAAACATGAATTATGCTTCCAGTCCTTTACGCGGGGCTTGCAAGAAGGCCCCAGGTGTTGGGGATCTCCAGGCATATCTGATGGTCTGGCCTGGCCCCAGCATTAATAACCCTCCCTCCGGGGCAGTGCACTGTTCACAGTAACAGCTTCTGCAAGACCAGTATCTGGGAAGGAGAGAGGGACTTAATTATAAGTTATCAGAAATGTATACTGAGCTTGCTGGCTTGGATTCAAATCACTAGCCCCAAATATCAGGGTTACATTGGAATTAGCCCATTAAGCCTACTCAACCTGACCTGGGAGGGTTGGAGGGACAACGATGTCACCTAAATGTGGAAGTCCTCAACCAGGAACTTGAAGTTTAATATAATTGGATATTGCCAGAATTCCTTGAAAAGACCAATCAGAAGCTAGCAGAGTATACTGAATATTCCCTAGACAAAGAGTTGAGAAGGTTAACCCATTTGGGTCCCTGTTTTGCAGCAAGAAATCGGTATACCCCCTCCAACCTTTGTTTCCCCATAAGAAAAAAAATTAGTTTTCTTCCCACCATTTTTGTCCAAGAATTCATTCTTCAGTTTTCCAAGACAAAGAGCTCAGACCTGACCATATTTTGGGTTTCATTTTTCGTATTTTGGGTTTCACTTCACTCTATACTCCTCATCCCTATCTTCTCCAAATCCACAAACAAGCAAAAATGATGTTTGAATAATTGGTAGCTTCAAAGAGAGGTTAACAATTTAAGTTCATATTAACTGGACCTATTTTTCAAGGCATGACCATGAGCTATGGTTTCAATAATTGAAGACTCATAAAGACCTGTGTGCTCCTAATGGGTTAATAAAACTCTCCTCAACCAGGCCTCTGGCTGTTCATGGCAAGATTAAAGCTAAGGCATTCACGGATCTTTTGAATTTTACTAAATGTTAAAAAAATGTTTTTTGACAATAGAATTTAATTTGATTGATACAAATAAATAGAAAAACCCGAAATGTTTGGAAATGTAACAAGTAATTTTTATAACAGATCTATAAAGATATAATTCACACATCATAAAATCTGCCTTTTAAAAATTGGGTTACAACTAAATTTTAAATAACCCATATGTCCAAGAAAAAAATCACAAGGGTCGGTCACTGAAGCATATTTCAAACTGAATGGCAATGAAAACAAAATATATAAACTGGAATTATACAGCTAAAGAAGTGTTTAAAGGGAAATTTATAATTTTAAAGCCTTGTATTAAAAAAAAGAAATGTTTATGATAAGCTCTCAAGTTTCACATTAAGAAAAAACAGCATGTTGAACGCACATAAGCACCTAAAATGAATGTAAGAGAAATCAGTGACAGAACAGAAAATCAGCAGTGTAAGTTTAACAAAGCTAAAAGTTGCTTTACTGACAAAAACGACTGGGTACATATTACAAAATTGCCACTTAGACCTCAATAAAACAACAACAAAAAAGTTAAAGAATGATAAAGAACATGTAAAAACTAAGAAAGTCTGAATAAAATATGGACTTTTTGGTTAATTAAAAACATAATGATAGAAGGCAAACCAGATTTAGCCTGGGCCAGCCTGGGTTCATTGCCATATTTACTATAGGTCCTGGTGGTCTCCCACGGCACAGCACAAAACATAGATACAGAGGACAGAATATGAGCAGGGTCTTTAGAGACTTTCCAATCTACCACCTTATTCTACAACTGAGAGAAGAGGATCAGAGAGGCTAAGTGTCTTACCCAAAGACAACCAGCCTATCGCTGGTAAATTGAAAGCCAAAATTTTAGAATTGGATAATTTGGGCCAATGCTCTTTATCCTACCCTATGCTGCTGCCATTTCCCTTCGCCCTGTGTGCATAATTGCAAGTAACTGCAGAAACAAAAGAGCACTTTGGCAACGGACATGCCCTCGGAAGAAGAAAACCCTACTATGCCTTCCAGTTTTCTTCCCGGATAAGATTTGTTCTCTAAGATCCTCCCTGCCTCTGAAAGCTAGATCCCAGGAAGCACCAGAGCCTGGAAAGACTGACTCTTCAGTGCTTTCCATGTCCTAATCTTGTCTACATGTGTTTGTGGTGGAAGTTTTAAGGGAATAAGAGAAAACCAGTGCGTCAATTTCCCAATAGAATCTGTTGTAGCAGAAAACGAAAAAAAAAGTTCAAGGCCTCTACATGGAAAACCACTATTCATTTCTGAGAGAAATTAAACAATTAAATGGTGAGATAAAACAAGTGTATTGCCTGGAAATTCAATATTGTCAAAATGTCCGTTTTAATGATTAATCTATGGATTCGATGCTATCTCCATCAAAGTGCTAACGAACATGTTTGTTGAGATCAACAAGCTGAATCTAACATTATGTGGATCTAGAAGACCTAAAAGCTGAAAAATCTTAAAGAAAATTGGAGAATTTATTCTATTTGATATTGAGGCTCAATATAGATGCCTAGTAACCCAGACAGTGAAAAACTGGTATAAGTATGGAGATGCAAGACAGAATATGGACTGACATATACACTGTCTATTGATTTTGACAGAAGCAGAGAAGGGAAAAGAAAGTGTTTTAAACAAATGGTGTGGGGAAGCAGGATGAGTGCATAAAGGGGATGAAACAAACCCTTTGGCATTCTACTTTACATTATAAATAAGTTTTAATTTGAAACAGATGACATTTTAAACAAGCAAAACTCTAAAGCTACTACAGTAGAATACGTTTATGACCTTGGAATATTTAACTAATAAAAAGTATTGACAACTTACGTTTCATCAATATTAATAACTTCTGATGATCAAAAGTGAACATTAAGGAAATGAAGTGGCAAGGCACAGATAAGGAAAATATATTCATAAGCCATATTTAGCACAAACTCCCACCACACAATAATAAAAAGGCAAACAACCCAATGGTGAATGATCAAAAGTCTAACACTAGCTTTCTGCAACATTAAGCCATTCATTTCAAAGGGGATGAGTCTAGCCACTACCAATCATAGACACATGACAAACTGTGGAAAATCAATGCATTTCACTTCCCTGCGCTCAGTAATTGTTTCCAGGATGCTACATAACTGAAGCCAAGCCAGCGTGTGTTATGGTTGGCATTTGACCATGACTAGTAAGAAAGACGTGTTCTATTTTTATCAGGATTACTGGCTGTAAGGGTGGTGGAAACCCTAACTCTCGGTAGACCTTTCTGTCACCATGTGGGAACACATTCCCGATAATGAAGTCAAAAGGAGTAAGCAAGCTAATAGGTGTATTGAAAACACAGTTAGCTAAAGACATTGATTGAAAGGATGACTCAACTGTGCTGGAATTTATTTTATTCCTTGAATTTCCAAGTTTCAGACCAATACTTATTTCTGAAATTTTGTAAGTTGAGAAAGTAAAATTAAAAAACGTTAAAAATGCTTGAACTACCTTTCTATAACTCTCAGTATACAATTGGGTACCTGGGGAGCTACAATAGCACTTCTTGTAAGAGGTCCACTTTGGTGAAATGGCTAATAAACTCACTAAAATGCAAATAGAGACCTGGGAGGGGATTTTCTATTAATAGTATAATTGACTATGTCAAGAAGAATACTTTTCTAGGTAATTATTATTATTTCTAATGATATTAATATATTATAATTATTACATGGGAAAAGAGGCAATACTTTGGGCAATCTAAACATAAATCTTGCAACACTTTTGTCCTAGGCAAAGAAGGAGATGAGAGAGCAGTTCATTAAAAGAAAAGAAAAAAGATTAGAATTATGTACCTTTATAAATATACACACATTTATTTATGTGAATAACAGATGCATGGAATCAATGCAAATTAAGCTAAGTTTTATTTTTTAAATCCTGTAAATTTTTTACAAAAGGAGTCCTTTCTATAAGAAATTAAAGAAACCATTCAATAGTAATTAGAAATTGCACTATAAATGAAATTATTTAAAATATTTTCAAATATTTTTCCATGGCTAACAGACATCTGGAAAGCCTAATCAATATGTAGTTTCAATGTTGAAAAAATGGAACAATGTCTACTTAGCAAGTCATAGAACATAACTTTAATGCATTTTTTATATTTCAGCTAAAAGTAATTGAAACATCAAAGAGAAATATCAATTGGCTCCCTCCTAGATGCCCCTTATTGGGGATTAAGCCTGCAACCCTAGCATGTGCCCTGGCATGTGGGCATGTGCTCTGACAGGAACCCAACAGCAGACCTCTTTGCGCATGGGACGGAGCTTACCAACTGAGCCACACTGGCCAGACTCATTCTCAAATTCTTAAAGCTCATTTTTGTTAATACAATTATAACAGGGCCTTTAAACATCATGTCATTTTGCAAACTTTATTGTTTTATTACAGATAGAAAGCGTTACCTTTTCTACTTTATTCAAATATTTATTTTCATTAATGGCAATAGATATGCCAGCTTGCCAAACTCTCAGTTTTTTTCTTCTTTTTTAGAAATATATTTTTATTGATTTTTTACAGAGAGGAAGAGAGAGGGATAGAGAGTCAGAAACATCTCGATGAGAGAGAATCACCCATCAGCTGCCTCTTGCACACCCCCTACTGGGGATGTGCCCGCAACCGAGGTACATGCCCTTGACCAGAAAAGAACCTGGGACCTTTCAGTCCGCAGGCCAATGCTCTACCCACTGAGCTAAACCGGTTTGGGCAGTTTTTTCCTCTTTATTAAAGAAATAGATAAATTGTGCCATGGAACTAACTCAGAGGCTCTTCTACATAATCAATTAACTGTTCTGCCTTGACTGTTTCGCCTTAGACTAGCTTATCCCATGCCTCTGAATGCTTTTTAATTATAGTTACCTTATAGACATCTTTAGATAGTTGTCATTTTAAATATTTTAGAAAAATTAAAACATTCAACTAGATTACCTTTCTTTTAAATGACATATCTGTACTGCATACATCCCCAACAAACCCCCACCCCACCCACACACATAACATTACAGCTTAGATCTTTTACCCTCCGCATTACAGCTCCCCACAGACTCCTGTCTAATTTCACAGACAGTTAAGCCACACATTCAATCGTACACACCTTTAGCTAAATAGAAATCAGTAGTATCTAATACCTAGAGACTAAAGGGCCTCCACCACAACACTGATTAATTCGCTTATTATCTTCCTCAGGATGTGGAAGCATTTCATTTTTTTCCCCTTCTGAATTGGATTTTCTGATAGAAACATAACTACATTATCTTATGAAAATAGTCCCTGACTATTTCTGCGGGTGGAGCAGAGCATGCCCTTAAAGAGACAGAAGCTGCACTCACTGCCATTTAAATGTTCATTGTTTTTCTGAATCACACTGACACTGGTGTGAGCACTCGCGTTGTTTTCCCACCACTGCTGCAAAATAAAATCATCCCCTGGACAGCAGAAGTCTTTAAAATGTGTCCTTAGGATCTGCATACTTAGGATCCCAACACAGTAGTGGTATCGAAAGCCATTGAAGCATTTCAGATGAACAATGCCTAGCAATGGGCACAGGACCAACAATAGAGACAGGCAGGATTCACTCTCCTGGGGTGAAACATTATATACTTTGCCTGATAGGACCAGAAAGGGATTCTTCTGCTGTGAGGTTCGCTTGACCCCAGTGCAAGAAAGAATAAATCCATTAAAATAGCAGAACTATTTTTCCTGGAGTTTTTATGTTCTCTATGACTAGACTTTTAGGTTTTACTCTTTATGTTCCGATTTTTTTTTCAAATTTTAGAAATATATTCTGTATTTCAGGAGACAGGCACAAAAAAACTATGTAATGACACATATAGTCAAGTAGAAAGCAAGTGAAATAAGCAAAAACTATCAGATGCAGAAGGCACTTGAAGTACACACACACACACACACACACACGAACTCAAAAGGATCTGAGACAAAGGAGTAAGGCCTCCTTGAGAGATGAAGAACTGAGGGTGGGAGAAAAGTGAGAGAACGAGAGAGTAAATAAATGTGATAGGAAAATAACAGCTCTAGTTTACAAGATAAATTGCTGTCGACCTTCTCTCAGGAAACAGCAGCTGCTCCTTCTTCTTTGAAATCTGGCTTTATCCTGCTTTGTACAGCACGTTTAATTTATAATATTGCTAAGATTAAATTGAGGGGATTAGTTCTAAAATCCTCTAATGGGGTTCTTTTTCTTGATACGATTTAACATTTGCTTATCTAACTTAAAGATTGTTCTCCACTTACAGAGTGTATAATTTGGTACATGGACTTTGACCAATAAACAAATTCGTTGTCACTAACCCCTCTCTCCTTCAAAAAGCTTTATATATCCAGTTTCAAGTTCAGCACTAACAATGGGAAACTCTAAGTGTTAATACTGGTATAAAATATAGATCATGTGTGCTATTTAAAAATGGCTTATTCTTGGTGCTGAATTATTTTGGGCAGAATGTTCAGGAATAGAAGTTTTGTGCTCTCTAGTTATACTTTGAAGGAACTGGAACTTTTCAAAGAGCAATATGCAGACTTAGAGTTTATCCTTCCAGCAGCGAGAACCATGGAAATGAATGAAACTCTTAAACTTGTCCACATCAATAACAGCACTACTAACTCAATAATGTAAATAAGTTCATTATGTGAAATCTAATTTTGCTTTCTTATCTGTGGTATATCTTAATAAATTGTACATATGTAATCTTTTTATTCCAGATTATACCATATTTATGTATCTAATGGTAAATGTATATCTAAACTAATTTGCACCAAAATTATTCCAAACCTGACTAAGTGAAAAATAATTTAATCATCACCCCTTAATGTATCCCTGTAACTTCTTCATCATCTTAAAACCCTGTTCTTCTGTTGACTGCCTGACTTTTAAGATTTATTTCTATAGTTTGCACACCCAGGTTACCTGGCTAATTAATTATGTAGGTAGATCCATGATAGATCCATATCTATTCTTCTACTTCTGTTTTGGTATCAAAAAGAAATAGGTTGTGGTTGTAGACTCAATCTAAATTCTAGATACTAGTAATTGTTAAAGAATGATAAAGCCTGGCAATGTTCATAATATACGTGTTGCATAAATAACATTTGCATTTTAACTGTCTCCAGGTGTGAACACAATGCCATAAATAAAATTACCCTATGTCAAGGACCAGTGGGCTACACTGCTAGCCTTAAACTTTTCTCAGATTCACTCTAATCATCCTACTCCAGGATCTTGATCATGCTGGTAGAAATTGCTGAATCCTAAATACATATATGTGCCTATTCGTTAGGAATATATCAAAGTCAGCTAGCTATGTAAGTAACATCTCTACTTACTCAGGACAGGTTTCTACGTATTCAAGGATGTTTGATAACTGCACATAATAATTTTGATTAGAGAGATTAATGGAACATCATCGCAAAAGGCTCAGAGATTAAAAATAAAAGGACAGAAAGAAATTAAAACAAGCAAGTACATCATATAGAAAACAATCAGGGATAAAGAAAAAAAATACTATTTGAATTTGAGGAATGAAGAAGATGAGGCATTTGATTAAACTCTTCCCAAGGAGTTTTCCTCCTTATCTATATTACAGTTAATTTATGTATTTCTAGTAAACTACTTGTAAATTTTATAAACGCCTTTAGATGGATACTGAGAGAAAATTTAGTGGCAGGGAAAGAAGAAATGCACAGCTATTTTAAATAAGATTTTTTCCCCTAAAACTTTGGTTGACCTCCTTTCCTGCCATGAGCGCTTACATAATTTTATATAACCATTGTATTTATAGCTAAGTAGGATGATAAAACATAGTGCATGATTTGTTATAATAAAAAGAGTGAACAGCAAGTCCTACTGTTTATGTAGGACAAGTGCGGTGGCAGTGACATTGCCTGCTGTGGCAGGGACATTGAAGAAAGCTTTGCATTGGAAACACACAACAAAACTCTTCAGAGCCTCTGCAGTCTTTTCTAATGATATGCGGCTGCATAAACAAGGAAATAAGGGGGCAGAGGAGGTTCTCTTTTATTCCGTTATAAATATTGATGATGATTTGTGATGAGTGTTAGGGCATATGGAAAAAGATAAAATGGGAAATGAAATCAGCTTTAATTTCAACAAGCCAGAGCTCTGGAATTAAATATCGAAATATAAGGTTCCAATTTGGGGAATGATTTTTAAAAAAATAAAGAACGAAAGGTAAAGTTTAAGACAAGCAACTTAATTCCCCAATTTAGCCCCTGACCCCTTATAGTTGAGTGTTAGATATATGAGTTCTGTTATCTTAATACATAAAAACCCTGGGTAACAATGACCAGAAAGGACAGAGGATCACTAATCGGAAGTCAGTGCTGCCCCCTCCCCCCACCCAACAAGCAGTAAGGGGCAATCAGGCAGGCAGGCAGAGGAGTTAGGGGTGATCAGGTAGGCAGATGGCCCCTCATAGGGCTGCCCCCCTCGCCCCCAGCATAGAAAGAGGGAGGCCCAGGCCAGCCAAGCCATTGCACTCCAGCCCGTTGCCTGTAGAGGGAGGCCACAGGTAGCAGGGGAGGGGGGGCAGCATTGCACAGATCGCAAGCAGTGGCAGCGGCAGCAGTGGGGCCAGCTGCCTGCAGCCTGGAGAAGGAAAGCCCCAAAGAGCCCTGATCTCAGGCCAGGCCTAGGGACCCTACCCTATTGGTCCTGGATTGTGAGAGGGTGCAGGCCTGGCTGAGGGACAACCCCTCCACCCAGTGCATAAATTTTTGTGCACCAGGCCTCTAGTTCTATTATACAAGCATTATAAATCTCTTCAAAATTATCTAGTTTTAAAATTATACTGATACTTCAAAAACTATTGTTTTTAAGGTTCAAGATGTTCCTAATTTTTGCTAGTAATAATCTAAATCAAAAGAACATGTAAGCTAAATTGTAATACCTAACAGGTCAAGTATGCTTCTACATACATTTTTTTCATTAGTATGATTGTTTTCAATGTATAGATGAGAAAAATCTGGCTTTGTGAGAGTAATGAGTTAACTACAAAGCAAGTGAGTAGAGCATTGAGCCTGGTACCCCTTCCACGTCACCATACCATCGAGAACAAATTTATGGTATAAATCTAGAACAGATCCTAATAGATTCAAAAAGGTAAAGGGGCAACTGGAAGAACGTAGGGGAATGTGATAATAGCAGTTGACTAATGATACTAGAGGAAAATACAATGATATAGTTATAATCAGTTAGGGCTCACATGTTAGTGTTGTAAATACAATATATTGAGTCCCAGTCAATGTGGCTCAGTTGCTTGGGAGCTGTCCTGTGCACTTGAGGGTTGCCCCCTAGATGATAGAGGTCATGGGTTCCATCCTTGGTATGGAGCACGCAGGGGACAGCCAATTGATGTTTCACTTTCACATCAATGTTTCTTTCTCTCTCTCTCTCTCTCTCTCTCTCTCTCTCTCTCTCTCTCTCTCTCTTCCTCTTCCTTCCTCTCTATTTAAAAATCAATAAAAAATATGTTATGCATATATATCCATTAAGGTTCTGTCTGGGTTGGTTTCAACTCTGTAATCATTGAGTTGTTCTTCTTGATACCTTCAGTAAGCACACATGAAAAGATTGACACATGGTAACAGTAACAGTCAATCAAATGTAAAGCCTCAAATAAAGAAGATGGTGTTTCTAACAGAAAGATTAAAATGACAAAGCTCTCAGAGAAAAGAGATTACTGTCCATGGCAACACCCACACAAATACTTTATTACATTAGTTTTCCAATTACATAAGATTTTAATGAGCTGTGGAAAATCAAAGGTGTAGATTACCTATATTAAGCTGTTGAATATATATAAGCTTATATTCAACAGCTGTCTGTGGCCTTGAATGACATTTTATTCCACACACACAAAAAAAAACGTTTTCAAAGCATATGAGCACATGCATGAACCTACTGATTTTGAAAATGCCAATCAAAATACCATAGTTGTCATTGTTCTAATGGCTCTGAAATGTATTGACCTAAAGAGTACAAGGAAAATAACTTTTTGGAGTCAATACAAAGTCTCTTTTCTGAGAAAAATAAGAACATGCTAAAAAGCAGTTGGTAATATCTAGGATATTAAGGGCATTTTTATGATAATATGTTTCCTCAATCTATTTAATTATTCACGTAATGAAAACAAAAATACTGTTCATTTACTTTTTTTTTATTTTTACATTTGACAGCTGACTAGATCTATTTTTTTATTTATCTTATTGTTTAAAGTAGTACAGATATCCTCTCTTTTTTCCCATTGACCCCCTCCAGCAAGCACCTCTCCTTCCCTAGGCCTTTACCACATTATTGTTTGTCCATGGGTTATGCATATATACACATAAGTTCTGTGGTTTCTCTCTACCCTACTCACCCATCCACCTATCTGAAAAGGGATATGCAAAAACATTTTTATAATTAAAACATTCATAAAAGAAAATATCCTATTATATTTTGGGAAACAGATGCATAATATTCCTTGTTCAAAGCACACTTTATTTACAAGAATCTTACTAAATGTCTTCCAGCCCAGATCTAAAATAACCATTGTCATGTTTATAGTTCTATTTTATTAAAGAACATTGTTAAAATTTATGTTTTAGAAAAGAAGAAGATTGGATTTTAGTTGATTCCATTAGTCTGCATTAGCAAAATGAAGGAACTATTATAGAAAAATAACATTTAGATCAATATTTATAAATGTGCCATAATGGTTTCCATAGATCAAGAACTTTGGGCTGTATTATAGAACCAGTCTTTCTAGTAGAATTATCATGATTCTGAATAAATTATTGAAATTTAGATAATAAAAACATTGATAACACTATTCCTTAAGGATTTTATAAATCATATGAACAATAATGATCAGTGAATTTTGAGGAAATCTAAGGAGAATTAATACTTATGGAAAAGGACACCACAAATATCTTAAAAAAATAAACATTTTTATGCATTTAGATTCTTAAGGAAAAGACAGGACACTGAATAATTTGGGGTCTATTATATGCCAAGACCAGATACTATGCCACTTATTTTTTATAAGCTTCATTTAACATTCACACACACATTTCAAACTTCTGTAATCATAGAAGGAAGAGATCATGGTTTCCAGAGTCCAGGGGATTAAGGAAAGGGGACTGGAAACAGAGAGGCATGGGGTTACTTTTTAGAATATTGAGGATGTTTTATGTCATTATTTTGGTAATTATATACAAATTATCACAACTCTTCAAATTCTATACTTAAAATTGGGTGGATCTATTAAATGTATATTGTAATCTAAAAAGGTGATTTAATAAAAAATATCTTATTCCAATAATTTTGGAAATCATATAACTACTTCTCAAATGCAGATATCCTGACTCTGAATACACTATGATATATACTTATAAAATTCAATACTACTATAACATCTGAAGGAGGCCACTGAGTACAAGCATTTTCAGCTGTGAGGAAAAATTAATTCAGGGTGCCATGCCTTTTCATGATTCCCATTCTGATTAATATTGTTCTGTGAGACAGGTCTATTATTATCACACAGGTAGGATTTATTCAAGTGGGGACTATTGGTTAAACTCTGTCTTTTCAAATTTAAATGTTACATTCCAAACTCCCAGTAACTCAGAATGCATCTTTATTTGGAAATAGAGTTATTGCAGATGTAAATAGTTAAAGAGGAGAACCTACTGGAATAGGGTAGGCCCCAACTCCCATATGAAGACTGTCCTATAAAAAGGGGAGACATTGAAATAGAGCTGTGCACACAAAGAATACTATGCGAAGATGAAGGCAGCATTTGGGGTAATGAGCCCAAGTCAGAAAATGCTGAAGATTGCCAGCAACAATCAGAAATGGGGAGAGACACCCAAGGATTCCCTCTCTCAGGATCAAACAACCCTGTTATATGTTGATCATGGACTCAGCCTCTGGAACCATGAGAAAATAAATTTGTTGTTCAAGCCACCCAGTTTGCAGAACTTTGACATGCAGCCCTATGAAACTAACACAGGGGGTCAGGAAGTTGTGCAGGGCGCATGTGCCCTCCACAGCCAGATCCTTCAGTGGCTGCCAAGGCCAGGCCTGGGGCATGGATACAAAACTTGGTAAACTCTTAAGCTCTTTATGGGAGAAACAAATATTTTGAAAATAAATATGTGCTTACATTATATCTTTAATAACATTGTTCTCTCATAAAAATATTGTCTGTCTTGAACTGTGGATCTTTTTATAAAACCCTTTCCCTTTCCAGGATGAAATTTATTTTAGTGTGTTTCCTTCCCTATCTTTGGCATTTGTGTCTGTGGAAAACTAAACAACTTTCTGATGTCATTTGGCATAATTCCCAAAAGAATCAATTTCACAAGTTTCAATTTACTTACTAAAAAGTTTGGTGATGACTTCACAAACACATGGTTCATATAATTTCACGAATATTTGAATTACTGGAAGAACTCCAGATGCCATTATCCATTTTCCTAATTCACATGTTTTGGCATTTAGCTCTAAGACACAAGATTAACGCTTCAATAGTAGTTTATTATAATCATTATTGCTTACTCTTAACTACATAGTTAGATGCTTAATTACTTTAATTTGTTTATTTAGCTAAGCAATTTTATGACATACAAATATGATTTTCTTTAGCTTATTTACATAGAATAGTTCATTTTTGTGTGGGGATGAGGCAGCTTTGTTTGCTTTCCTTTCGAATATCTCCATGTGCACCTGTGTAAATCAGAAGATGGATGAGGTTTGGTGCTGATCTGAATATAGTTTCAGGTTGGGGGTGGATAGAGTAGAGGATGAGTGATGAGCAAAGTGACTAATGAAAGCTCTGGAGAACTAAAAGGTCTGGTGGATATAATAGCCCAGAAAAAGTCACTGAAGAAGAACAATTAAAGTTTCCCAGACAATCTGCTTGAGGTAAGCCAGAGCATGAAAGCAGACCTTACCTGAAGTACATGGCTTGCACATTGAATGGATGTGGTTTATATCACCTTTGCTAAATCACTCTAATCTACACTAATAAAAGAGAAACATGCAAATTTACTGTCACTTCATGACTCCCACCAGCCAATCAGGAGTGAGTATGCAAATTAACCCAACAAAGATGGTGGTGACCCCAGTCACTCTGGGCCTCTGGGAGGCACACATGCAGGTGTGAAGTGGCCAGGCAGGGCAGAACGCCTGCTATGAAGGGAGGGTGGGGAGCAGAGGGAGTTATAGGAGCAGTGCTCAGGCTGGAGCAAAGACTGAAGGCTCTGCCAGGAGTGAAGATGGAAGGCAGCACCAGAGCAAAGGCCTGGGTCTTGGGTGCCAAAGGAAAACCAGTGCTGGCAGCCAGGGGAAGGAAGGCCAATTGCATGAATCTTCATGCAATGGGCCTCTAATTTCATAATAATGACTTGATTGCACAGATAGCATTGTAAAACTATAAGAATAAATCTTCCTTCCTAAAGTGTTCAGAATATAAAATGGAATATAGTCACAGATATGGAATAGTGCTTACAAATACTTTTATTTATACATGAAAATGACACTACTCCTTCTCGGCCCAATTTAATTTCAGGAGAAAGATATAGGTAGCAGTTCATTACTACAACCTTATCATTTTTTATTTTTTGGTCTTGTTGGCCATTGAAAGGATTAATCAACTTAGCTGTCAGGTAACACACCATATGTGTATGAAATAAAGGTAGTCATTAACTCTCTCACTATTTAATCTTGGCTTTATTAATGACATGTAAACCAACAGAACTACAGAATCGAAAGACACCAGATAACAATTGAAAACTTAATAAGTAGCATATCTTGCAAGTGAGAAGTGTCTTGTAGGCTAATTGTTGACACTATTGCTTTTAATACTCCGGATTGTCTGGAATGAAGATCTTTCTAAACTACCACATCTTTAGAATGAGATTAGAATTGTCCAAAGATACACTTTAATCCATATTTAAAGTCTATCTTTCTCTAATATTTCTTTACTGCCTGTATTAGATACCACTCATGTCTATTTATTCTAGGCAGATAATTAACTTATAACTTTTGAGTTTTAATTATATATTTCCCAGTTGAAAATGTTAATGTTTCCATACATGTTAGTTGACTCTTCTTATCCAAAATCTAAAAATCTAGAGTGCACACTGTACTGTGCTTCATTTGTCGCCTCTGACTGTTTCAGGTCATTGTTAGGCGTATGCAAATATGTTACAATACTATTTATACATAGAGAAATAGGCACATATTATTACTATACAGTTTGATTAACTTCCACAAGTCAAACTCACTCTTGTTACATGTCCCCAGGTCAAGAAACAGAGCATGGCCAGAACCTTCAGAAACTTCTTAGGACCATTTTCAAGTCAAGATCCTATTCTCAAGGTAAAACAAAATCCTGACAACTAATTGGGTTATTTTAATTCTTTTTTTAAAAAGAAAGGATGTAATTTACACTATTTTTGTCTAGCTTTTCTCATTATGCATGCAAGAATTACCCATATTCTTCCATGTAGTTTTAGGCTGTTCACTCACATTAATGTATACTGTTCCACATCTTAATTATCTATTCTTTTGTTGGTGTCAGTCTAATTTCCAGTTGAGAACTATTTACACTAAATAGAGAGCAAAAGTATCCTATTTGTTCATTGGTATATGATTAGATTATTCTAAGTTCATTCAATTCTATGATTTTAAAAGCAGATAATAAAACATTCATATTACATATGCATCATTAATATGCACTGTTTTTTTTCTTATAAAAATACAGTTGTATAGTATTAAGTTGAATTATTTGGGTTATTCTCTTAAAAATATTTTTATTTGGCTCAAGTTTTTAAGACTCTTAATAAGCCTAGCCTTGCATCTTTGAGCAAAGAAGATCCTACTTTTCATAAAAAACATTTGAGAATTGATGCAGGTGTTCCCAGTTGACTAAATTTAAGACCAAACAAATCAACAATAGAAAATAAATGAACAAGTTTCTCGTACCACACCACCCAGACTACTCCCCCAAAACATCTTAGCATAATTGTGAAATATGTAACTACATATAAATATATGTGTGTATGTCTATTTTTAATATAGACAGATAATTAAGGCAAGATCTTCTTAAAATAGGATTGCTTAAATGGTGATAACATTTAGAAATTTTAAAATTCCTTAAGATGTACATTTTCGTGTGATTTTATGGTATTTTGTAATCCATTGAATTATAAAAATCCAAAATTTGTTGAGAAATGAAATACATTGAGGTGCTGAAATTTTTTATTGCAGAACCTTACATTGCACAAATGTAAAGCAATTTCGGTTCTGTTGAACAAAGGGATGGAAAATCCATAGTAACATCCCATAACAATAGATCATTGTTACAACTTGTACTCTTTATTCCTAAGAAGAGAATGCTCAACAGTTATTGTCATAACAGAAATCATTGACTGTACACTCACTTTTATATAGAGAGCACATGAAAAGGGAACCTTAAGAGCTAACAACAAAAGGGTTAACACTCATTCGCAGAGTCTTATTTTTGGAGTATTCTTTTATTTTGCCAAGATTAATCTATCAATCTGCCTAAACATTCAAGTACCCATTTATTTAATAAAAGGTGGTATAATTTAATGAATCTCCATGTATTTTTCTTTTGTATATTCTTATAATACTCAACATATTAAATAATATAATTGTGTACATGATTTTATGTTAAGCACTTTGGTTGGAGTTATATATTAAAAATAAAGTCATGTTTTTGCATTAAGATAGTAATAGGATTTTAAGTAGACACACACAGAGACACACACACAAACATTGAATGTTAATGCTGAATGAGGTTTTGATAATAATTTAATCGCTTCTAATCTCTAATCATTTTACCTCACTCTAGAGTTATAACTATGTCTCCTTGAAGACACAAAATGTAGAAGAATTAAGTGAAATGAATCAAGTTCTTCCAATGTCTAAATAATGTCCAAATAAATGTAAACTTAACAGAGTACCACTAATGAATATGTTATATTACTTTCTTACTAACAAATCACCTGTGTTATCAACTAGTATTCTCAGAAAATACACAATGGTACATCACTCTATCTTAGTGTATATTTTTATCTAAACTTGTTGTAAGTCTGTCACAAAACAAAATGTGTGGCCATTTTCCTCATCTTTTAAAATGATCTAAGCAGCCTAATTTTCTAGATTTCATTAACAATGCATTATAAATCTTAAGAAAATACATGCTGCACTTATATTTCAGCATTAAGGGCTCATATTCTTAGAAGGATCTCCTATAACTGCTTCTTTTCTCAGTCTTTATTTTGAGCAATTTCAAACAAAGATAAAATCAGTGTAATGCGCTTAGCTTCAGACTTGGTTTTTCTTCTCTGCTTCATTACAATCCTGATAAGCCTTAAAAACTGTCAACCCTGATTTCCTAATAAATAAGAAAAGAGTCTAGCTTTATTATCCCAAGGATAATTCAGTCCTAAATTTGCTACACAGGCTTTGTTTCTGTAAGATAGTATACCTTTTACATGTTTTCCATATTTTCCCAAATAGTTAATCATTTCAGTGTTGTTGTTTTTTCCAAAGTGGTATTTATGAAATAAAATTCATTATTTTATTTCAGATGTGGTACAGCTAGAGAGAGCACAGACATGTACATGGGAAAAATAAATAATATTTATTCTTAAACTATAGATTTACCTGTCAGTTCTTTCCAAACTTTTTTCTTTTCTTTACAAAAATCTCATTTTATGCATGAAATATCATCTCTGATTTCAAGAGAACATAGTATCATAATCCTATCTACACTAGAATTTACAATTCCCCACCTAGTAAAGTAATAACGATATGTTTCTTTCTACTCCACTATCAACAGTATTTGGCCTGTGTTAGGTAGCATTACATTCATTTTTATCTTCCGATGTGATTTTATATAATTATTATTCATTTCAGTAATCCATTGTCTTATCCACAGGATTTGCCTCCAAGTAAATTGCACTGCCTCTGAATTTTATAGTGAAACTAAGTAAACTCCCTTTAATAAAATTTACACTGACATGAAAACCCATATTATTTATCTGTAAATCATATTTTCTTTACTGTCTAAACTTGTTGTTTTTCCACTACCTTATATTTTACATATGAAAAAATTCCACAGAATTCAAGGTTAATTTTAGTAATAAACAAAATATAAAACATTTTAAATTTATAGCAACAATATAGATTTGGTATGGAAATAAGATGAAACCTTTAGATCCCAACATGGGTAAACCTTAAATAGTCTTCATTATTATAAAGGAAAACACTATTTCTAAAGGGTGCATATAAGGACCCAGAGTTAGAAGGGAAAGAAATAAACAAGTAATTAATTCTTCTATAAAGAATATTAAATTTTAGTGGTGGGAAAAGAGTAAGACTAGGGAGCCATCCAGAATTGCTGCTCCTCAGATGAAGCTGGAGTAACAGGTACCAGATTTACCTCACCATAAACAAGAAAAGAACTGACAGCAGACAAAATATATCAAACACCCATTGTCAGTACCTTGAACATCAGACAACTAAACACAGTGATTCCTGAAAAATAGAAAATAAAAAATATAACCCTTACAATTATACCAGCTTATGTCCTGGATAAAATTTCTAGTGAGGTGCCCTGAGACAGGTAGACTGAGCTGGGTTTCTGGGAAGACCAAGGCAAGTAGAGTTCGCAGACAACCAGAAAATAGATAACTCATAATGAGAGCATTCCAGTGTTCTTAGGATCCCACACTCTAGTATCCACCGATTACCCATCCAGCACCTACATGTGGAGAAATTACCTGTGAAGTCAAGAGGGAAAAAAAAGATAAAAATCAAAGTAAAAACATTTATTTTAACTTGACAAATTACATGTTGATTTTTTACTATTAAAGCAAACCTGTAATCTTGAAATAAGCCCAAATTGGTAATGTTGCCATATAAAGTTACAAATGTTTACGTGTAATTCTGTACAAGATAATTGACCATCAATACAAAACATTTTAAAAATGCAGCATGGGTTTATTTGTTTTTCTTGTGATAAGAACTTTTAAGATCTCTTTTGGCAACTTTCAAATATGCAATACAGTATTATTAACTATTAGAGGCCCAGTGCATGGATTCATAATCCTATCCACACTAGAATTTACAAGGTGGGTCTCTTGACCTGGTCTGCAGGGATTGGGCCAAAAACTGGCTCTCCAACATCCCCCAAGGGGTCCCAGATTGGGAGAGGGCACAGGCCAGGCTGAGGGACCACACTGGTGCATGATCAGGGCCAGGGAGGGACCACAGGAGGCATCCAGGGTGTGCCCGGTCCATCTTT
Source organism: Vespertilio murinus (assembly GCA_963924515.1). Classification (NCBI taxonomy): domain Eukaryota; kingdom Metazoa; phylum Chordata; class Mammalia; order Chiroptera; family Vespertilionidae; genus Vespertilio; species Vespertilio murinus. Next base: position 176,337,300 of record OZ004705.1, on the reverse strand, counting down.
CCCAGTCCTGATCAACTGTACTCCAGCAGCAAGCTAACCTACTGGTCAAAGCATATGCCCCCTGGTGGCCAGTGCACATCATATCAAATGGTTAACTTAGCATATTAGGTTTTTATTATATAGGACAGTCACTATGTTGTATATTATATCCCCCTGATTTATTTACTTCATATCTGGAAGTGTGTATATTTTGACTCCCTCTTAACTCATTTTTTCCATCCCCCCATCCATCATCTCTAGCAACTACCAACTATTAAAGGATAAAGGTGGTTTGCGAATTCAAAAAGCCAACTGCACATAGTAGATATATACAGGTAGGTTTTAATTTGAGCTATAATAATGTAATAATTGTTACACATAGTTTCTTCTATGCCTTTTATGCATATGCATAATTACTCCTGCCTCTAACCCCTCCCTACCCTAATACAGACAGTCAGAATTGAACTAAACCCATAGGAGCACCTGGTACCAGTACAATATCTTTATTTCACTACATATAGTCTTCCAATGGGAGGTTTCTTCCAGAATTTAAAGTATTCCCACTGTGAAATCATTCTAAAGAATTTCTCTCACTTATTAATTCATGAGTTGGATATGGGAGAATGACAGAGGCAAAGATTAATATTTGGGCTGAGTCATCAGAAGGATGATATAAAGGTGTGTGAGCATTACCTTTGTAAGAGATGATCAAGAGTACCCCAAAATGATCCCTATAGTTGTTTTTAGTCAAATATTGTTTCCAATTCCAATCCAACCAACCTCTAGTCTACTTCCATCTCTATAAATTTGCCTTTTCTGGAAGTTTTATATAAGTAAAATTATACAATATGTTGTCTTTTGCATCTGCCATCTTTTACCTAAAGTTTTTGAGATTTTTCCATGTTGTAATTGTAGAACAGTACTCAATTGTTTATTCGTTCAGAAGTTGAAAGATATCTGAATTATCTCTACTTTTTGACTAGTATGCATAATGTCATCATAAACATTTTTTGTAGAAGCCTTTATGTGAACCTATATTTTCATTTTTCTTGGGTAAATAATAAGAGTGGACTTGCTGGGTTGTAATTTATGTTTAACATTAGCTTATTAAGAAATTGCCAAATTGTGTTTCAGTGTCTGTACCATTTTACTTTCTCACTAGCAGTCATTGAATGTTCCAGTTTCTCTACATTCTCTCCAGCACTTGACAGGATCTGTCCTTTTTAATATTGCCTTTTTTGCTGAATGTGAAGTGGAATCTCATAGTGATTTTAATTTACATCTCCCTACTATAATTTTAGTTTCTTTTTGTATGTTTTAGGCATTTATATTTTATCATTGATGAAAATATCTAATAAATTATTTTCTATTTTAATTGATTTATTTGTCTTTTGATTACTTATTTCTAAGAACCCTTTATGTACTGTTAAATTCTTTATAGTATGATTTGCTAATATTTTCTCCCATTCTGTGGTTTGTCTTTTCATTTCTTTATCTATGTCTTGTAAAGTGCAAATCTTTTTAATTTAATGAAGTCTAAGATATCAACTCTTTCTTGCATGGATCATTTTATGAATCTGCAACTATGAAATATTTGACTAACCCAAGATCACAAATTTTCTCTTAAAATCTTCTAAAATGTTCTTAGTTTTACTCTTAGATGTAAAGCTATAATTCATTTTTAGTTATATTTTCTGTATAGTATAAGTTAGGGGTCCAAATTCCTTCTTTGGCAAGTGGTTACCCAATTGTTTGAATATCATTTCTTGAAAATACTTTCTCCAATGAAATATCTTAGCATTTCTGTTGAAAATCAATTGACTACAAACATAAATATTTGTTATTTAGACTAACAATCTGTTCCATTGATCTATTTGCTTATCCTTATGCATATACAAAGTTACCTTGGTGACTATAGCTTCATATTAAGTTTTGAAATATGAAAGAAAAATTTACCGAACTCCATTAGATTTTCAAGATTATTTATGCTATTCAGTTTCATTTGTATTTCCAAACCCTATTGAAATTAGAAATTGTGTTGAATCTAATAACAGATTTTGGAGGAAATTGGTATTTTGCTACTCACAGAGTAATTACACCATGTAATTTTGGTTTCTGGTGAATTTCTAAAACCTGAGTTCATATACAAATGTATTCCCGAATGTATAGGTCAGATTCATTCCAGAAACAACTCCAATAGCAACTGTTTCTTCCTAGAGAGAATATCCCCTTTTTTATTAAGAATTCCTCTATTTCCTGATATTCTCTTAGTTTACCGTATTTGCTGGCGTATAAGACGATTTTTTGGCCCTGAAAAATATGCCTCCAAGTGGGGGGTAGTCTTATACGGCGAGTATATAACAAACTCTGTATTTTTAGTGGAAATGTTAGGGGGTCGTCTTATACGCCCAGTCGTATTATACACCGGCAAATACGTATATTTCAGGGCCAAAAAATCGTCTTATACGCCGGCAAATACGGTATTTATAATCTTCCTAAAGGCCAGATAACCTCCTTTACACATCCAAAATTGGATAGCATAATACTGCTGAGAATATCAACCAGTATTTCAGGTTCTCCCCAGTGCAATAGTAACATTAACCTTTATTAATGTCTGGTAACACCTGACTAATTTTGTAAGCATTTGGGCATCCAGTTTAGAATGATGAAATTGTAATTTATAGGCTGTAACAAGGCTGCTTGTTTTTCTTTCCTAGATAGGACATAGTGAGCATCTTTTCTAGAATCAAGTTGTAGATAAATAAGAATTTTAACCAGATATTTTCTCAAAGTCTATAATTTGAAGATGTCATTTCTCACCTGAAGGCTGAAGGCAAAACAGATGGAACTGCCTACGGAGCTGCATATTGCTCCTATCACCAGCTTGCTATGGTGCCTTAGCTCCCAATGCCGAAAGATGTTTGGTAAAATTATAGCATGTTAGTGTTCTGATAAGAATGTTCCATGAAATACCACAAACATAGAAAGTATGAGGATGTGAAGAAAATTGCTGGAGATATATCCTTGATGTAGTGAGAAAGGAGATCTTGCTTATACTGTACAGAGGAAAATTTTTATTTTATTTTTTAAATATAGTTTTATATATTTATCCATATAGAGAAAGATAAAAACATCAATGATTAAAAATAATTGATAGGCTGCCTCCTGCACATCTCCGTTTGGGGCTCTAGCCCACAACCCAGCAATATGCCCTGACCAGGAATCAAAATGGGAACTCCTGGTTAATAGGTCAACACTCAACCACTGAGCAATGCTGGCTGGGCTAGATAGGGGAGCAATGATATCTGTGGATATATAATGGAAGGTAGGTAAATTTGTGGATAAAAGTGGGTATTCGTGGTAGGTGAAATATGTCAAGATCATTACTTGACTATTTCAATTTTTCATTGAATAAAAGTTCTCTCATTAGCTGAGTGAGAGGAATGGAAATAAGAGATGAAAGAAGATGTGAAATAGTCATTTCAAATGAGAGACTAGATGGTCCATGGAAATACAGGACAATGGCCAAGATTCATTTCCAACCCACTTGGGATTCCTAGTAATTAATTTAATGTGAAACCACTCACCACGATTGTATAAACCTGTGTGTGTGTGTGTGTGTGTGTGTGTGTGTGTGTGTGTGTGTGTTGGGGGAGCAACACATCTAGAATGTAGATTAAACAGGATTTAAATTTTGCCAAATACCATGTTTCCCCGAAAATAAGACATCCTCCGAAAATAAGACCTACTTCATGGAAACATAATACATCCCCTGAAAATAAGACCTACCGCATCTTTGGGAGCAAAAATCAATATAAGACACTGTCTTATTTTTGAGGAAACAGGGTTGGTATAAAAACAAGATAATAAGGTAGTATATGTACTGACATAGCAGAGTCACAAAGATAAACATTTAACATTTAAAATCCACAATTATATAGTGTAATTTAATTTGTATGAATGTTAAACACACACACACACACACACACACACACACACACACACACAGAAATCATGGCTTTAGATAACTGAGATATTGTCAGAGTTTGCTATTGTTTTGGTAAAGCCAACGTGGTAGCTCCCCAACCCCCATTGCTGAGTCAAATCAAATTACCACCACACCTTGAGAACAGATTTTTCCACAGATCTGCAAGTGCAGACAAAATATTTAGTGGGCTCCTGGGATGATGCTTTTAACACATTCCCTAACTTCTTTGTGTGCAGTGTTACCCACATTTAGCAACAAGGATACTGAACTGAGGAAGGAGGGTTAGTGGAAGAGCATAATGACAAGACTTCACAGATTCCACTACATTAATGAAGCTCAGTAGTTTCTCTTACATAGAGCGTGTTTTTAGTTTGTTCTGTGGCTTTGGTGAATTTCTAGAGTTCTGACATAGTTGAATTTAGTTGTGTCCTTCATACTTCCATTTATTTATTTGTTGGTTTGTTTGATATTTACTACTTACTGTTTGTTTATTAATCCTCATCCAAGGATATTTTTCCATTGATTTTAGGGAGAGTGGGATAGAGATAGAAAGACAAGAGATAAACATCAATGTGAGAGAAACACATCTATTGGTTGCCTCCTGCACACGCCCCAACCAAGATCTGGCTATGGGAGAGCCTGAAACCAAAGTACCTGCCCTGGTCTGGAATCAAACCCTGGGCCCTTTTGTCTGAAGGCCAATGCTCTATCCACTGAGCCAAATCAGCTAGGGTCATACTTCTATTTAGAGGAAGAGTGAATTCAGCAGGTTCTCATTCTGCCATTCCAAAGGTCAATTAGAAGATTATTGGATTTCTTAAAAATCCTCACCTGAAGATATATTCTTCATTGATTTTGGAGAGAGGAAGGGGAAGAGAGAAACATCTATGTGAGAGAGGAATATGAATTGGCTTCCTCTAGAATATTATACCTGTAAAAGCTAGACTCTCTTTCTACACAGATCAGGGAGAGGAGGAGTGGGAGAAGGGGGAGGAGAAAGAGAAAGAGAAAGAGAGAGAGAGAGAGAGAGAGAGAGAGAGAGAGAGAGAGAGAGAGAGAGAGAGATGAACCTATAGGAGATCAAACCTGCAGCCCAGTTATGTGACAACCAGGAATGGAATCCACCACCTTTTGGTGTACAGGATTACTCTTCAACTAACTGAGCCACACTGGCCATGGTGATGATTCGATTTTTTTTTCACAAAACACTATGGTCCAGTAGATATGTTAATATTCTTAAAAACTTTAATCCACAATATGCTACTATTTATCTAAATGCTCTGGGGTAAATTTTTCAAATATATCAGAACCTTGGTTCCTCATATCCATTTCTAGCATTATATAATGGGTTTTAATTATTATTTAAAACTTTAATAGGTTTCTTAGAAGTCAAAAAGATTTTATTCCCCCTTTTCTTCATTTTGTAACTAACAATCAAACATTTAACAATCAGTCATTTGTACTATGACTTGGTAAGTTTTTAATATATCTCATTTCTACACATTGAATTGTTCCACAAGAAATCAACTGTCTACACATTCAGCCAGTGAAATCTCTCCTGCCTTCATATAATTCATATATTCAACACAGAAAAGAATGAATCAACTGAGATCATTTAAAATTTGTTTTTACAGAATCAAACATCAGGATGGAAATAAAAGTGATTATTCATATTATCTTCCCCTTTGTAGAATAACATGATATAGATGAGTTAAGAACTCTCTTTATTTTAAATTATTTCCAGCAAAGATAATTATCATCTTGCTAAAAGGAGAGAAAAGAAATTGTCCTGGGAAATAAAGTATACTTAAATTTTATTTCTAGACTGCAAAATATTTGCTAATTTTGCTTAAAAGCTGACATTTGGGTCAGGTTCAAGATTTTTGTGCAAAATAACTGGGCAGATTAAAGAAAACAAAAAAGCACAAGAAATTAATCTGCTTTAGATCCAAAAAGGCTTTTATTGGATAGTCAAGCAGAGCAGCTATGTTTTCTAACAATTATATTTTGCCAGACATGTGGATGGAATAATGAAGAAGATGTTATTTCAATTTTCCACCTCCTTTGGAAGTGGTTCTTGAAAAGAAAAAGAAAAACAAAGAGGAAGAGTACAGATATTTGCTAACTATTGAACTTCATTTCTGAAGATTGTCAAGTAAGATTACATCCATTACATTTCCTACTAAAAGTTGTTTTCTAAAACATCTATTATTGGTGGAGTCTCCTCCATGTACCTACCTGTTGTTGTTGAAAGTGGAGTTCTTTGGGGTGATGCAGGAATGAGTATTTCCTGAGGGCTTCATGGGAGGATGAGGTATCATGGAAAGCTTTATTTCAATGGAATGCAAACTCTGGGTTTCCAAGGTCCTATCTCCCTCAATTCTGCCATTGAAACAGCCCATTTTGTCTTCCACAGAGCTAAGATTAAAGCTACAGCCAAGAGTTTCTATTCCCTATTAAGGTCCAGTCCAGCATCTGGCTAGGTTATCTTGTGTTTCCAGCTTCAGTCCATTGTGTGTGGTATCCACATGGCCATGGGCCTCACAGTTTCTAGGGACACATGGCAGGCTAGCATGGGTAGCTGAACATGCAAGAAACAGGAACCTAAGCAGAAAGAGAGAGAATCCTTTAAGGAGTATATATTCCCAAATTTTCATAAACTTGCATCGGGGTCCCCCCTCTTATCCAATGATCTTTGTTCCCAGATTAAACTGATGTGCAAACACCTCCTCTTTGTTACCCAACTTCACTGGGCATGTGCCCACCTTCCTTTATGTTGGACCCTTTCCCCTGGTGATGTGCAGGGAATAGACCAGTAGTTTCCTGGAGAGTGTAAAGTTGCACCTTCCTCATGAAGCTGCCCAGATAACTATGCTTATAGTGTCTAATGTTCTCTTTCCTCCCTTCCTATTATTAATAGTAGTTAGCTTGTCATGATGGCAACACAACTGTTTGAATGACCTGAAGAATGTATATTCAAGAAAGTATATTCTCATAGGCAAAGTTTATATATTTTTCAGTAATATTTATAGGAACTGGTTACTGTGAGAATATTGACATAAGTTGGCATAATAATAATGAGGCTAAAGCAGACTTATTCTCTTCTACACTTCATTTGTGAGAACACATACAACTGAATCCCTCCCATGCATGGATTTCGTGCACCAGGACTCTAGTTTATACATAAAAGCCTTAACTCCATCTGCAAAATAAAAACAAACAAACATGGATATGTGTAAATAAATTTCATGAAATCAGGAGATGGGAATGTATAGCAGTGTCTTCTCCAATCTTGGTTTATTTTTTTTTAATTTAACTGAAAAGAAGATACTGATTTTTGGTACGATTTTTTATGACCACTCAATTAAATTTTTCCTGTGAAAAATACCAGTTAACTCTCAATAATAAGTAGCAAAAGCAATGCTCAAATATTTTCTTTATTTTAAATATAAAAAGTGTTTTATATTATTCTTATGTTGAACAAAACTATACTATTTTATTTGAAGATTTTCAGTTTGGAGGAACATTTAAAATAACAAAGTAAGGCTTTTCTACTTTGAGTTTTATAATATCAACATTTCTAACTAATCAAAATTTCATTTGGTTGAATGTCTCTTGGGTGCCATTATAAAATATTTGTAATATGCCAAGAATATGAGTATTTTGTTATAAATGAAACTCAAAGAACTTGATGTATTCTAGGGAAAGCTTATAATTTTAAATTGGCACTTGTGGCAAAGTAATGGCTTTTGTTTTTGTTGTTTTCCCCCCCACTTTTCTCTGGAAACATAATTATTATACTAGCATATTTAATCCAAGTCTCTTGTCAAAATTATCCCTATAAAATGCCTACTGAAAATTCTTAATCTACTTGTATTCTGTCCAACTCAATTTGTCATATTTTTCTCTAGTAACTGATTGAAATGCTGTAGCCAATGGTAATAAAATGATCTTCTTTCTTTGAGGACTGCTATAAGCTGTTCTTATTTACAACATACATGCTTGAAAACTATGCAATGATTTTTGGATCCTGCTTTTTATTATAATAGGACTCTATATTTCTGCTTTTCATATTTGTGTTTTTATGTCCAGATTTCTCTGGAATTCAAATTGAAGTATCCCTTCAATTCCAAAGATCAGTTTATTTAACATAATTCTGAGGTTAAAGCAAATAAAGGCTATCATACAAAAACTAGAGGCCCAGTTCACAAAATGTGTGCATTTGGGAGGAGAGGTCCTTCAGCACAGTCTGCACCCTCTTGCAATCTGGGAGCCCTTGGGGGATGTGTAATTGACAGCATAGGCCCACTCCTATACCATCAGTTGGATATCCTTAGCGATGCTACAGAGGTGGGAGATACTCCTACCACCAGCACTGTCTTGTCAGCCATGAGCTTGACTTCTGGCTGAACAGCACTGACCACCAGGGGGTAAATCCTGCATTGAGTGGATGCCCCCTGGTGGTCAGTGTGCATCATAGCAACCAGTTGTTCCACTGTTGGATCTATTTGCATATTAGCCTTTTATTGTATAGAATCTATAGATGCTATAGCAAGAAATTTAAGGTAGAGACTCCAGAAAAAAATAATTTTACTGGTTTTGTTATCTATAAGTTATAAAAAGCTGAGTCATTTCTATAAAAAATTAAATAATTTCCATTAGTAATTTCATCTCATAGATTTTATGAGATAAAAATTATTAGAATAAAATTTTAATTTTCAAAGGAACATCAAGAAGTTTTTAAAATTTAATCATATATATTTCATTGATTTTTTTTAAAAGAACTGGAAGGTTCTGTATTCTTTTAAATTATAAAATTTTCAATATAGTGTAACAGAATCTCATGTGGAAAATAAAACTAAATAACCTTATTTAAGATCAGACTTTTTTTTCACATTGAAAATATGTGGAAAGGGCAGATACAACAGCTCATAACCAAAGGTACTTTAAGAGTTTATTTCAATAAGGTCAGGATATCATGACATTATATTCTAAAAATTATAAAGTCTAATATGTAATAGCATTAATCTCATCAGTAATACTGTGGAGGTGAGGAATATGAAACAGAAAATTATATAAAACTGAAGAACTTAAGCCAAAATTAAATTTAAGATTCTCTTATGAATATCTTTGGAAGGAGAATGATTTTTTTATTGGACTAGAGGCCCAGTGCATGAAAATTTATGCACTGGAAGAGGGGTCTCTCAGCCCGGCCTGCCCCCTCTCACAGTCTGGGGGCCCTCAGGGACTGGAGGTGACCCAGCGATCAAGGGAAGGTGACTCCCCATCACACCTCTGCTCCTGCCACTGCCAGCAGTGCAAGTCTCAGCTGGCCCTGAATACTGATCCTTGGGCAGCCCTGGGCAGCTGTGTATCCAACGTCTTAGACTTGCCTGTGCCTTGGGTCTCAGCTGGGCAGCTGCTATCCAAGGTTTGCCTGAACCTCTAGCCATTCCTGGGCAGCTGGGGGACTAAGGGGATTGGGGGACTCCAGAGGCAGGCATGTGGAATGGCCAGGTCCACCTGGGCTGAGGGGACTGGACATCACCATCTTGTGGCTGTGGGTGCCACCATCTTTGAGGGCATGGCGATCAATTAGCTTATTTCTTCCTTATTGGCTGTGGGCACCACCATCTTTGCAATGGTATGAGGGTCAATTATCATAGTCCCTCTTTATTAGCTAGGATAGATTTCTAACCTCTTCTGCTCTTTTCCTCTTCCCTAAAAGCAGAACAACGCTGTCAAATATAAGACAATGGCACCTAAAATAGCAAAACAGATCCATGTGTCACATACCATAAACACACAGTCACACAGCAAAGCTTACACAAGGAGAAAAATGACTATTCAGAGGCACAAATATCAAGTACAGATTTCAGAGCTACCTACCTTAGCTACTGACAGTTGGTAGTAAAGGCAATTATATATACTAGAGGCCCAATGCATGAAATTCATGGAAGAGTAGGCCTTCCTTGCTCTGGCTGCAAGTACCAGCTTCCCTCTAGCATCCAGGAGCCAGGCTTGCTTCCCTCTGACTGCCAACAGACACCTGGAACCCAGAATTCCCTCACAACCCTGGCTTAGTCTGAAAGGACATCTGGTGTAATTAGAATATTACACTTTTATTTGATATATGTATGTGTATATATGTATATATATATATATATATATATATATATATATTCATATATATATATATTTGAGCTATTAATACTTATAAAATACATACAAAAACTGGAAATCTAAATTTCTTAGTTCCACAACCTATAATATTTTTATACCATTCAATTGACATTTGTCCCGCTACTTGTTGTTTCACTGTAGTCATAAACATATTTTATATTCCAAGCTAAACTGAGGGGAGAGATCCTCTTGTCTAATTTATACCTCTCTCAGTTACTATCTTTACATTCATCATACACTCTCTCATATATTAACATTTCTTTCACTAATTTGTCTTTCCTGTTTGGTTTACATGTGGAAGTACAATGAATATAGGGATTTACTCTTGGTTTATAAACCAGTGTAAAGACAAGGCAAACTGAAAGAATTTAATATGAAAATATTTTCATACCAAGAAAATACTGGAAATTAGAGAACACAAAACAAAAGTTAAAAGACAACCTAGTACCTTCAGGTATTCAAAAGGATTCTGACTCAGAATGACTGGCCTACAATTTTTCCTTTAATAACTCAGGGTCCTTGGTGAAAATAAACCAACAAATAAATAATTGAATAAAGGCAGCAAGCAAAAGCATTCTTACAAAATGTAAGACTTTTATGCCTGGTGTTGAGTTTCTAGGTTGGTATTTGGATTTTCTGTTGCTAACATGCCTCATTTCTATATTTGGGAGTTTCATGGATAGAATGGCATTGAAATCAGACTGGCTATGAATTCTCTCTTTTCCTATACAGAGGGAAAGTTTTTCTTTGAAAAAAATTCATATATAAATAAGTAAATAGATAGATAAATGGAAGAGGGCAGAAAGAAGCAATTGCCAAAGATCATAGTCAGCAGCAATCAAGGTTACAGTGTTTAGCTTATTCCTATTTTTAAAATATGTATCTTAATAGCTCATGTTGAGTATTTACTAGCATTATATATATATATATATATATATATATATATATATATATATCCGCTTAACCTTATTAACCTTCTGTATGTTGGTTAATTAGGCTTATTTTATAAATAAATAAATAATTTATTGTTAATTAGGCTTATTTTATAAATAAAGAATGAACCTAACAGAAAGGTTAGCATCTTGCCCAATGTAGAACCAGGACATGCTTCCATGTTGAAAAGATTACTGCAAATTATCTTAATTTTTTGTTTGAAGTAAAGAAAAAGAATCCAATTAAATGAGCTCCAATCTATCACTCCAAAAGTGATATTTACTGGTATGTTATATACCAATAATGCATTTTAAAGAGATGTCAGATTAAGAACATGCCAGGAATTCAGGTTATTTTTTTGATGCTCAATGTCTCCATTATTCCCTGTGAAACTGAACATTAGGAATGTTGAACACATGAACACATGAACCAGTGGATTTCTACTGTGCTGATATTCATGAGAGCAGAAAATATTTAGGGAGAGCAGAAAAATAGGTTTATGAATCTGAACTCTTAAGTTAGTACCATCATTAATATAAAGATTTAAGAAAACCGTGTTTCAATGAGCATCCCGAATACATAATAATGGGGTCTCATAGAAAATTGTGCAAAAACCCCATGAATCTCTTATTACCACAAACTTAACTCTTAAAAAATATACTTTTTCATCCAACCAAAAGACCTTATCTGAATAACAAACCAGGAATATATCAGTTATTTTGGGCACTATATTTAAATTTCTACACTTGCAGCACTGGTACACTTGGCATATAATTATTGAGGGATTAGGTTCAAAGAGTATAAAAGAGTCTTAAAACAAGTTCTGGAACTCTAAAAAGGCAAAGAGAAGATGAAGAAAATATTTTTCTATGAACTGAAAACAAAATTAATTGAAATGATGATGAACTTATTTCCATTTTTCAAAGTCCCTGGCAACCACAACAATTATTATTCACCTCTTGCCATCATGAGAATAAAAGACTATGCTTTTATACAATCATAAAAATGTGTGTTCAACCAAAAACCTACTCATTCATGCTACTTATTTCTTTTCTTTTCTCTTTAAAGTGGAAAAAATCTTTTTTGTCAGTTATTTTTATACATAAAATGTCTAACAATATTTACCTGAGAAATATAGTTGAGAAATTTTGGAAGATGTATATACTAAATTTCACCACTGTAAGACTTTTGAAATAAAGTTACATGATTTATAACTACTTGTTTTGGCTGAAGCTTTAAGTTAGAAAATTCACTTATTTTTGTGCTTATTTGAATATATATTTGTTACTCTACAGCTATAATTAGTTAATGGTATAAATTTAAGTTAATAATTCTTATTTGTACAGGATTATGTTGCTTAACACGGTTTTCTAATACAAAATGAAATTGAAATGTAGCATAAAAGTTATTGCAATTAATGAATAAATTTATAACAGATAAAAGAGTAACACTTAACTACTCATGTTTCAAAAATTTATCTTCAAAATGTGTATAAAAGTCTATGCCCATGAATTCAAATGCACTAGCTTGTGTTGTAAAATATTGTAGCAGTAATGTGATAGGCTCCTGAATAAATTTTAATATTTATCTACACTTTAAAAATCAGCATTAATAAAATAAAACATTTTCCTAGCATATCAAATTATTTTATATTTTAAAGTGTCATTTTAAAATATGGAGTGTTACTAACATATGCTTATATTAAATCTTGAAAGGGCTTGATATAATGGCTTAGTTTGTAATGCATGATGACAATGCATCACTTTAAATATTTTCTTACTTATTGTTTCAATACAGTCCTGACCAGTTTGGCTCAGTGGATAGAGTGTTGGCCTGCTGACTCAAGTGTCCCAGATTTTATTCTGGTCAGGGGCATGTACCTTGGTTGTGGGCACATTCCCAGTGGGGGGTGTTCAGGAGGCAGCTGATTGATGTTTCTCTCTCATCGATGTTTCTCTTTCTCTCTCCCTCTCCCTTCCTCTCTGTAAAAAAATCAATAAAATATATTTAAAAACAAAGTTAATACATACGTGTGGCCAGGTAGCTTGTTTAACAAAATATCAGAAGAAGAAAAAAATGTTTAGTGAACCTTACAGTATTCTCATTCATTGTCTTACTCATGAAATATTACAAAAGTAAATTTAAAAATATTAATAAAATAAAGTTAGCCATATTGAACTGTGTTACTTAAACAGTTTAAGTAACTGAAATGTATGTTTTTAAAGATGAATTTCCTATAATTATGCATAATTTTTAGGTTTTTATTAATTTGTTCTTTTCTCTTTTTGGGAGGAGACATTCATGTTTTTCATCATGAAATATGAGTGATTCTTCCCCAAATGGAGTAAATGTTAATATATTACCAAAATGATAAGAGGGAAATAAAGGAATGTGATAAGTACTAATATAGTCATTCATTGAGCCACAGAAAAATATGTTCTTTAAATGGGTACACAGAAATAAGTGTGAGCTGTTCTAGCCTTGTTTACACCAATATGAGATGAGAAAAAATAATGAATTATTTCTCAGTTTAATTATGTGTGCATACACCTATATACACATTCACATACATATACATGCATGCACATATGCACACAGCCTGTTGTAGAGAACAAAAGAGCCAGACTATGGAATAGTATCAAAGGCAGTGTGACAATGTGTGTGGAAATTGAATGATCTGTGTGATCTGATTAAATTAACTGAAATTTATCTTTGAGACAGTTGGGTAGTTTTTAATATGGACAAGGTATTGGATGATAATTATTTATAATCCAGCTATTTGGGCATTTGGGGATGATAAGAGTATTTTATTTAGAACTAGAGGCCCAATGCACAAAATTTGTGCACAGGAGGGGCAGGGGATCCCTCAGGCCAGCCTGTACCCTCTTGCAATCTGAAACTCCTCAGAGGATGTCCGACTGCCAGTTTAGGCCCGATCAAGGCCTAAACTGGCAGTCGGACAGCACCTCTCACAATTTGAGACTGCTTGCTTCAAACCGCTTGCCTGCCTGCCTGAATGCCTGATGGCCCCTAACCACTCTTACTTGGCCCCCACAGCCATGTATTTGTCCAAAAGGATGCCCAGAATGACTTCTGGAAGGTCATTCAGCTGTCGGCCTAATTAGCATGTTATACTCTTATTATTATAGTCATAATAGAAAATAGATATAAAGGATTATGAATATGACTTGACTTGTTTCAACATACTCCCAACCAAACAGGTGTATGTGAGAGGAAAAGTCTGCAGAAGGTTAAGAATTGTTGAGGCTATGATAATGGCACAGGGGCCTTCTGTATATTTTTCTCCTATTCATGTACATGTTTAATAATTTCTCAAATAAAAAAAAACAGCTCTTGCTGACACATAAAGACATTTATAAATTACACTTTTAAAATATAAAATAGGTTTGTCTTTACTAACATTTACAGGAAATTGAAAATCTACTGTTGGTTAACAGTTTGAATCAATGACGTGTCAAACTCAGAGATAAGTACAGGAACACACAGATATATTTGCTTTACAAATGTAAGTGCATTTTCTTGTAGCATGTCTTCTACAGGCAAATAATCTATGAATGTTGCTACATGGTAAAATGGAAGATCCTCTCCTGTGCACCAGTCAAGAGAGTTATCAGTTTTGAAATTGCATGAGTCTTCACATCTCCTATCTTATACATCCCTCAGCTCAATCTTGCGTTTAACTTTAACGTTTGGGTTTTGACTGAAATTAACTAGATAGTACATCTGCCTTGTTATCCACTCTTCTCACTCCCGCCCATGGGTTTTCACATCCTTATGTCTTCTAATCTACCATCAGCAAATCCTGTAAATAAGTGTCAGCAAAAACTGCAGGGGTGATTTCTCAACATCCCTGCTGATTAGACCAAAATCAGCCTGATGCGTAAATCGTTCTTATCAAAATGAGAAAGGTCACACAAAACACTCTCGGCTTAAAAGTCTTGAGTCAAACTGGAACTGTAGGCCTCACTCGCAGAAATGTGTAAAGCAGTTTTCACACTAAATTGTGTTGAATCTAGTTCTGACAAACTACCAAATGATATTTTAAGATATTGGTTCACCTGTTTAATGGCCCTGGTCTTCAGAGTGCCTGGGTGCCCTAAGGCTGACAGTGTATTTCCCAACCAGCATCCTTTTCGGCCTTGATCTGTGCACACAGAAGACTAACAATTCAAATTTCTCTCAGTGTTTCTCCTTAATGAATTTAATAGGATCTGAGCTCAGAGACCCTTTTTAAAAACATCCTTAGGGTTACTACCTTTGCTGATTCTTTACCTACTCCCATGGTGGTATTTCCTTTCACCAAGAAACAGAATAATAATGCACAGACTATAGCTCTGTTTGCACCTGTCACCTGAACCATTATCACTTAAATGCCTTTGCTACTTCAATATTTCTCACTGCATAGAGAAATGCACACATCTAAATCAGTGGATAAATCGAAAAGTGTTGATCATGTTTGTTATAGGGTATTGTAATTGCTTTAATACATGGTTGTTGTTTTTTGTCACCCTTGGATTAACATGACTCCTTTACATTCTGGTGGAAATGGTGGTCTGAATAAAGTAGATCTTGTCTTTTCATGGCTATAGGAATGCTCAATAAAAAAGAAAAATGTGCATTGGGGCTCAGGTTCATGAAATCAGATCTACAAAAAGTGTATAGTAAATGAGTTTGTGAGAAGCAGCAGTTCTTTATCTTATTCTAGCTTTTAGCCCTGATCTACTTATCCTGCCCTTTCTATTGACAAAGCAACTGGCATAGAGCTCTAGAGATGTCTCCTCTAATTCAGTAGTTTATTCACTTAGCCCTCAATATTTTTAAATTTGGTTTAATTTTGCTTTGTATAATATACTAGAGGCCTGTTGTACGAAATTCATGCACGGGGAAGGAGGGGTCCCTCAGCCCAGCTTGTACCCTCTCCAATCTGGGACCCCTACCAGGATTGGGCCTAAACAGGCAGACAGACATCCCTCTCACAATTCAGGACTTTTGGCTCCCAACTGCTCGCCTGCCTGCCTTCCTGATTGCCTCTAACCAATTCTGCCTGCCAGTCTGATCATCCCCTAACCACTCCCCTGCCAGCCTTATTGATGCCTAACTGCTCTCCTGCCAGTCTGTTTGCCCCTAACTGCCCTCCCCTGCATGCCTGGTCACCCCAAACTGTCCTTTCCTGCAGGCTCGGTTGTCCACAACTTCCCTCCTCTGCTGGCGTGGTCATCCCTAACTGCCCTCCCCTGCAGGCTTGATTGCCCCTAACTGCCCTTCCTTAGAGGCATGGCCCCTCCCAACTGCCCTTCCTTTATGTCCTGATCGCCCACAACTGCCCTCCCTTGCAGACCTGGTCACTCTCAACTGTCCTCTCTTGCAAGCTTGGTCCCTCCCAACTGCTCTCCCCTGCTGGCCATCTTGTGGTGGCCATCTTGTGTCCACATGGGGGCAGCTATCTTTGACCACATGGAGGCAGCCATCTTGTGTGTTGGAGTGATGGTCAATTTGCATATTACTCTTTTATTAGATAGGATATCTGTGCTCATCCTACTGAAGTATTCATAACCATTTCCCATGGAGTTATGTCAAGCCATCAATAAGATAAAAATGGCAAACTGTGTTGAAGCATTAAGTTTATGTGAAAATGTTTTCTAGGGAAAACTTATTTTAATAGTGTAGTTATAGCGTGTTGAATAGTGCTGATTGATGTCACCCTCTGAAAAATCCATGTCTCACTAGAAACTCAGAATGCGACTTTAGATTTGGGTTTTTTGTAGATGTAATTCATTTAAGATTAGGTCACACTAGACTAGGGCAAACCCTAAATACAAAAACCCATTGACCATGGAGACACAGACAAGAAGGCTATAGAAAGATGGAAACAGAGATTAGAGTGATGCCTCTGCAAGCCAAGGAATGCCAAGGATTGCCAGCAACTGCCAGAAGTTAGCAGAGAGGCATGGAATGTTTCTCCCTATGAGTGTCTAGAACAGTGGTCGGCAAACTGTGGCTCAAAAGCCACATGCTGCTCTTTGGCCCCTTGAGTGTGGCTCTTTCATAAAATACCACATGTGAGCCAGCACGTACAGTGCAACTGAAACTTTGTGGCCCATACACAGAAGTCAGTTTTCTGCCTGGGCGAGTCTATTTTGAAAAAGTGGCGTTAGAACACTCAAGAATCCAAAGAGCTGTATGTGGCTCATGAGCCGCGGGTTGTCGACCACTGGTCTAGAAAGAACCAACCTTACCAACACTTTGATTTTACACTGATTAGACTAGAAATGTAAGAAAATATATGTCTGTAGTGTTATGTCCACAAGATTGTGAGAATGTTATGAATGATGCCCAAGAAAACAAAAAGTTTTTTAAAATACATATATTACTTCCGCATAAAACAAACAAGACTTATTTTGAAACAGGAAATATTTCCCATAATTATTTTCATAAAAATAAGAAGGGAATATGAAAAAGTGTAAAATAATATTACAACTTTTACCCTCACCACCAAGTCCACTCAGTTTTGTTTTCTCTTCTATAGGGATATTTCAGTAGAAACACTGAGAAGTACTCTTTTTTAAAAAAAAAAAAAAAACTTAGAAACATTGCTAACTGCTACTATATCTTGAGTTTTGATATCCTCCAAATTTTAGTAACATTCAAAACTGTATATCAACTTATTAAAAACGAATAAAATTATACTTTCTTATCTTTTTTGATTTAAAATTACGTATCTTCCTTCACTTTTCACCCTTCACTGTCAATGTATCGGGCTCTTAATTTTCTCATAAATATCCCAAACATAGCATAATTTTATGTTCACTTTTTAAAAAAATTATTTATAGCCGAAACTGGTTTGGCTCAGTGGATAGAGCATCCGTCTGCGGACTGAAAGGTCCCAGGTTCAATTCCAGTCAAGGGCATGTACATTGGTTGTGGGCACATCCCCAGTAGGGGGTGTGCAAGAGGCAGCTGGTTGATGTTTCTCTCTCATGGACGTTTCTAGCTCTCTATTCCTTTCCCTTCCTCTCTGTGGAAAATCAATAAAATATATTTTTTTAAATTATTTATAGACCTCATCTTTTTTTCATATTTAAATTCAAATAAATCACTTTTCCACCCTGTACCTCCAACAGCCTATCAGGCCATGCCAGCTATTGTTAGTTTGTTGCACATCATATGTCTCCCATTTGTCATCATGTCTGAACTCATTCTACCTTTTGTATATTTTTGATAAGGTAGCTATTTTTCTTCTTATTCTTGTCTGGCATCAGAATTCTAAAGTACATAGGTTCAAAGCCTTATATCCTTTCTTACTCTTCTCTCTTATTCTCCCTCACACACGTAATATAACAAATAATTTTTAAAAATAAAACATTTATTGATTGTCCTCTTTTTTTTGTGGAAAGTGAGCTCAGTGCTGCTACATTAGTCACAGTCCCTACAGAAAACACTGTGTATTCTCAAAAAGAATAATTGAAATGAATAAATAAAAAAAAGAGGGACATAAGAAAGATCAAAGAAATTCAACAAGGAGGAATGTGGCACCCTGGATGTAGGAACAGTGGGGATTAGCTATTGTTAACATAAACCTTGCAGAGGCAAAAGCAAAGAGCTGTTCCCAAAAGGCAGAACAGTACAATGTGGCTATAAGAGATGGATTATGAAACAAGAATGTCACTTTTTAAAAAAGGTTCAGTAGGAGGACACTTGAAAAATCAGATATCCCAACTTTATTCTCTTCACATCAACTCCAACTCTTATCTTTTACTAGAGGCCTGATGCACAAATTCGTGCACCAGTGGGGTCCCTCAGCCTGGCCTGCAGGGATTAGGCCAAAACAAGCTTTCAAAACATCATTCGAGGGGTCCGAGACTGAGAGAGGGCCAGTCCAAGGGACTCCGCCAGTGCATGATTGGGGCCTGGAAGGGAAGGGGGAGGTTGGCTAGTCAAAGAGAGACCTTGCGAGGTCTCCAGGGCATGTCCAGCCAGTCTCTCTCAGTCCCAATTGGCTGGACCCCAATAGCAAGCTAACCTACTAGTGAGAGCGTCTGCCCCCTGGTGGTCAGTACACATTATAGTGACTGGTTGACCAGTTGACTGTCTGCCCTCTGGTGGTCAGTGCATGTCATAGTGAGTGGTTGGGCAGCCTTAACATATCATTAGTACACTAGAGGCCTGGTGCACAAAATTCATGCATTGGGGGTGGGTTCCCTCAGCCCAGCCTGCACCCTCCCCAATCCGGGACCCCTTGGGGGATGTCTGATAAACCAGCAATTGGACATTCCCCTCACTATCCTATACTGCTGGCTCCTAGCTGCTCACCTTCCTGATCACCCCTAAATGCCCCCTGCCAGCCATGTCACCCCCAACTGAACCCCTTGTTGACCTGGTTGACCCTTACTGGCCCCGTGCCAGCCCAGTCACACCACACAGCCTACTGGTCAGTCATTTGGTCATCCCTCACTAATGCCCTGCTGGCCTGGTCGCCCCATGCAGCCTGCTGTTTGGTTGTTACTGTTACTGTGACATAGTCAGCTTCTAAAGGCTTTGAATCAGATTAAATATTTGGGACAATACACTCCCTCCCTCCCCACCCCCAGAAACCTCTAACTTACGTTCTTAAAATCTTTGTATAGTATTAACTTGCTTGAAATGGAACTATCCTATATTCTAATCTCCATTTATACCTTTTCCTTTCCACCATAATCAAAGTCCTGAGTTGTTCCTGTCTAGGTTTTTTTTCCATTTCCTTCTTTTATTGTTTTCTTACTTAGTTACCAAAGAAAAATCAAAATTATGTCTGAAATGCATCATAGTATCCTATTAATGATACCTTTTTTTTATTAAGCCAAGATTTTGTTAAATACAGACAATGTAAATATAAAATTTAGATAGTACAGGAGTAATGTAAGAAATACTTTATGGAGCTAAGCTATTAGAAAAATAGGTAATTTGGAGAAACTATCCTTAATGAACATATATAGGAAAAATTATTATTTTATAAAATAAAAAATAAGGTTTTCTTGTATTTTCTGCATTTATCAAACTTATATAGGGAGGATTGTATTGAAAGATATTTTAAATAATTAAATATATTGCGCTTTGTTATTAATTGAACGTTGGGTTAAGGAAGAGGATGAAATCAAGAGGCTTTACTTGGACAACTGAGATGGGGAATACAAAACGATGACTGAGGGAAGGAAGAGATGTTTGGTTGCGAGACTGACCTTGAATATGCGGAAGATGTTTGTGAAGCATCCATGTGGAGATGTCAACAAAACAGTTCTTTGAGGACTTTAGGTAAGTCCCAGGATCTGGGGTTGAGAGCTGAGAAAGCACCAAAGTGGTACCTTTTACTTTCTTTGGTAAGCAAGAAAATCATCGTCTTTGGAGAATAATACAAGGTAAAGGAGGAATTGGAATGAGGAGAGCTGAAGCAGTTTGAAGTTAATGTTCTTCAAAGGAGTGAGAAATCAAGTTAATAAGGAAATAAAAAGATTGACAGAGTTGAGAGTTCATTTGAGTTTGGTGAGTGATCATGAATGTATAGTGACCTAGATTTGCTGCTTTGCAAAAGTTTCTCCAGCCATACTTGCTGGTTCAAAGGCAATAGTACAGAAAACAGACAGTAGGGGTTTTGTCAATAGGTGTATAAAGAGGAAATTAGTTAAAGTATTAAAAAGAGTGTTATTAATGTCATGTAGAATAAAATATCAGCTATATGAAAATGGGGTTATTATATGAGAAGGGTATTTTACTGTGACAAAACGTATGGAACTTTGCATATAATGCACGAGAATGCTATCTCTCCTAAATTTTTGTACCATTTCCTCCTTGGTATAGTAATAATTCAGATCCTTATTTGATTTTAACAACCTCACAAAAGAAAAAAAATGAAGTCTTCTCAGATACATGGAGAAATTTTGGCATGGGGAGAATAAGATTGTAACAATTTTGGCTAAATGAATGTGAGTCTGAAGTTAAAAGAAATAAAATGCAAAGGAAATGAAACTAAATAGTTGGGATGAAAAGATGTCATGAATTATAAATGAGATTTGCTTTGAAGAGGTGACTCACAAATGCAAAGCTTTCTATGAAAGCTTGGAATAAAATAGACCATAATTTTACCTATGAAGAAAAAGCCTCAATTTTTCTAATGCCACTTGGATTATTATGAAAAGGGCAGGGTAATTTTTACATAATTCTTTGAATTGTAAGACTTTGATATTAGAACAAAAATTTGCTTTTGGAAACAATCATGCATTTTAACTTTTCTTTTTTATATAATAAAGGTAAAGGCAATGGGTTTAAGAAGAATATCAGATAGAAAAGAAAGAGTTGATTTATACTCTACATATATATGGAGACACAATATCTCATTTTCATCAAATAAAATATCGCTTTTCAAACTGTTTTATCCTTTATTCTAGGAAAGAGCAGATATATCAACTTTAATAGAATCTGCATACTCCAGAGAGAACCCCTAGTCACAGGAAGTGAAGACAGTTTTCTTGTCACTTCATCCATTCCAATTTCTCACGTCCTGTATTTACACATGTATTCTTGCCTATGTCAATATATGTATATTTAGGTAAATGCATTTGAACAGATACATAATAGATCAGATCATAAAAGCAAGAAGGAAAACTAATGAAACTCCTAACTGAAATTCAAATGTATATGTTAAATGCCAACCTTGCTATTAGAGATACTTTGACTAATGAAATCCCAGATTAAGAGACCTGTTTTCTCTTAAAATATTAACCCTTAAGTACATATAATGTGCACACACTCATTTACCACCAATTATCCATCACTCAATTATCCATCAACACATAATTTTCTAATGAAATTTCAATGATTTTCCATTTGGTGTGTATGAGCATGCGCTAGGTATTTGTATGTTTGCTATTGGAATAATATGCTTCTATATACTTTCTTAAATAACTATTATTGGGATTTATGAAGAAGTATACTATGTTAATAGAAACATTGACATTCTTCTATTTAAAGACCAAAACATACCAGAAATAGTGTGATGTATCTTTTCCTGATGTTCCTAAGGGAGCTAACATATCATAGTTTTAAAATATACACTTTAAAAAAGATATATTAAATTGAATTGTTGAAATATATCCATTAGAAATTGTAGTTCCTCAAAACCCTTGTATGCCCACTTTCTTTTTCATTCTCTCTTTGAATGTTAGAACATAGAACTGAAAACTTCCTATTAAAATAAAAGCACTTTATAAAAGTCATTAGAATTTATTCTGTGTTTTCATTTGCCTCCACTTTATAAAATTCCTGCCAACTCGTTTTCTTCTTTCTACTTGTTTTACTTCCTATTGAGTTCATGCAACAGTTCCAATAATTAGAAAACAAAACATGTTTACAAAAATCTACTTTTTCATCCATAATATGGTTCTATATGGTATTCTAGAACCATATAGACAAGAGACATCTCCTCATCTGAAAAATAAATATATCTCATCATTTTTTAAAAAAAATGTTTTTATTGATGTTAGAGAGAGAAGAAGGGAGAGAGATAGAAACCTCAATCTGCTGCCTTCTCTACCATATGCCCTACTGGGGAGCAAGCCCTTAAACTGGGCATGTTCCCTTACTGGAACTGAAGCAGTGACCTCTTGGTTCATGGGCCAATGGTATACCACTGAGCCACATGGTCTAGGCAAAACATACCTCATCTCTCATGAAGTCATGGTATCAATACTAATGAAACACTATTGGCTTTTGATCTTCTATTCATAAAGCATAAGACCTCATATTCATTAAAATGTTTAACTTCAAAGATTTTGGGAGTATTTAGGACATATATAATACATTTTATGCTGCTGTATTATACTGTTCACCAACTTGTTCTCCTACATGTTTCAATTTCCCAATCATAGCTTGTTATGACCATTGCTATTACTTCTCCAGAAAAATAACTTCCTTCTTCTGTCTGATCCAGAAAACTTACAAAGTAGTAGTAATAGCTTTAGTAGTAATAGTAGTAGTAAATCTGCATTATTTAAAATTTTCCTCTGTCCTTTTAACATAATGCTTTTCATTGATATAGAGATGTCATTTTGAACTACTTTGGAAAAGACTTCAACAATTTCCTATAAAGTTTGTCTTTAAAAGGTATAACTATTAAAACTATATTCCTTGGCACACAAAATATTTGTCCACTGTCCCTAGGGCTGTCTAGGATTCTCCCTGCCATCATATCTGGTTCACTATACATATTATTTCAATCTTTTTTTCCAGGCAATCATGCTTCTTTCTTCCTAATCATCTGAAACATATGCATACCAAGTAATGCAAATTTCTGAGGGAAATTTAGTCTACGCCTACTGCCTCCTTATCCACTCTTAATTTTTCTTCTTAACCTGGGTATTGTCTCTATTCATTGCTAAAAATAGAAATGTTTTATAATCTAGTCTTATTTGTTCAGTTATATTTAGAACTTTAATTATTTGTTTAGTAAGGAGAAACTATCATTATAATTTTTAAAATTGTGTATCCATTCTACCATGGTAATTTTTATTTACTTGCAAATATTTTTCTGATCATAGTTAATGACATTTTTGTGACATATTTTGGACAGTATCGTACTATTAGAAACTTGCATTTATCATGCAATTACATTTTATAAAGCCTTGAGTTTAGGTCCTCACCTTTCCTCATTCTAAGCAAACACTGTTGATGCAGTGTTTATTGTTTCTTTAACTAGAAATTTAATGAAATGGGTATCAAATTAAGAATAGAAAATATAGCTTGTACTTTATTTGAAAGCAGAAAATAATGTATTCCACTGAACAGCTGGGTAGCTTTCATGCTCTATGCAAATTAGTTAAAAAATAACAAAAGTAGAGAAAACGTGAGTGGATGACTATTTTAAAGTGAAAATAAATGCAAATGTTCTACACATTAAAAATGTGTGCATATACACCATGACCAAGTGGGATTTATACCAGGGATGCAAGGTTGATACAATATTTGCAAATCAATAAATATAATACATCACATAAACAAATTAAAAGACAAAAAGTATATGATCTTATCAATAGTCATAGAAAAAGCATTTGATAAAATCCAACACCGATTTTTTTTTATAAAATCTCCCTGCAAAGTGATATAAAAGCCTACAGAATGACAGAGGGATCATATCTCATCATAATCAAGTCCATATATGACAAACCTACAGTCAACATCATACTCAATGGGCAAAAACTAAAACCATTTTCTCTTAAGAACAGGAACAAGACAGGGAAGTCTGCTTTCACCACTCTTATTCAACATAGTACTAAGTTAGCCACAGCAATCAGACAAGAAATAAAAGCATTCAAATTGGAAAGGAAAATGTAAAACTCATTATTTGCAGGTGATATAGTATAAATAGAAAATTTGAGCAGTAAAAAAAGATTCTGTATTTAATAAATGAATTTGGCAATGTAGTAGGATACAAAATGAACACCCCAGAACCAATTGATATTTTTATACACCAATAATGAATTATCAGCATCCAAACCACTCTGAAATGGTACTTATGGATAAATTAAGCCATCCACCCATCCATTGGGTTCAAATAAGATTTACTAAATCTCAACTTTAGTCTATACTATCAAAAACACCCCGGTGAATAATGGCCTAGTACTTTTATATGAAGGAAAAACTTTGGGAATATTAACAGAACTAGCTAGCAAAGCAAACTAATTATATCTGACACCAAGCATGTCAAACTCAAAGGCTAACATGGGCCAAATAAACAAGGTTTAAGTTTAGGTGAGCCGTAATAAAAACCAAAAAACAAAGATTTCAATTTTCATAGAAAGGTAGGTTTATTTGGATAGAGACATGCTGAATATAAAAAAAAAAAAAAAACTGAAATAAATGAGTAATCATTAACATAAAATAGAACTTTTAATAAAAATTTACATTTTTCTTGAAGATTAACTTACCAGACACTGAACAACTGCAAAAATGAGCATAACACAAATAAACCTATTTTTTCTTGTTCACCAGAAGTGAACAACACAATACCATACCACAATAGTACCTATTTATGACCTGTTTGCTACAGAGGATATATAAACAAACATGAGCTCATGAAGCAAAGAAACACCCTTTAAGGTTGACTGGGACATTTCTGAGCTATGAAATGTGGGTTTCTGGTAGATTATGAAACATTAGGTCAAGAAAACAAGATGAATCTATATATAGAGATACCTATCTATATTTCTATATATCTATACATCTATACACCTATATACACCTATACACCTATATACCTATACACCTATACACCTATACATCTATACATCTATACATCTATACTTCTATACATCTATACTAGTGACCCAGTGCATGAAATTATTGCATGGTGGGGGGTCCCCTCAGCCCAGCCTGCCCCCTCTCACAGCCTGGGAGACCTCAGGAGATGTCCTACTGATGGCTTAGGCCTGGTTCTCCAGGGGGAGTGGGCCTCAGCCACAGTCTGGACTCCCTCTGTGGGAGGTGACTGGGCTGATCAAGGGAAGGCACCAGCCCCATCACCCTACTGCTATAGCCACTGCAGACACGAAGGTGTTTTCATCAATCAGGACTCTAGTCCTTCACTGTGAAAAAAATGACAACTTTAGGCATTTTCAAGATACCCGCGTTTCCCCGAAAAGAAGACATGCTCTGAAAATAAGACTTACTTCATGGAAACATAATACATTCTCTGAAAATAAGACCTAGTACATCTTTGGGAGCAAAAATTAATATAAGACACTGTCTTATTTTTGGGGAAACAGGGTATGTCTTTCATAGGATATGACACTTCTCCCTCTTTCTTCCTCCCTCCCTCCTTCTCTCCCTGCCTGTCTCCCTCCCTTCCTTCCTTCCTTTCTTCCTTTTATCCTTACCTGAGGGTATGTTTCAATTGATTTTTAGAGAGTATGGAATAGAGATAAACAGAGAGAAACATCAATGTGAGAGGGACACTTTGGTTGCCTCCTGCATGAGCCCTGACCTGGGACCCCGCCAGGGAGGGGGTGTAACATAGGTACATGCCCTTGATCAGAATCAAACCGGGACCCTATGGTCAGCAGGCCAAGACTCTATGCACTGAGCCAAATGAGCTAGGGCAGGATATGACATTTCTTAGCCCCTCCAGCAGCAGACCTATGTTTTTTCCTCCAGGAATGTGGTGGAAAAACCCTAGATTACCTTCTTGGATTCTTATAACCCAAGTTACCAAGAACACTGCAAATGGCAGACTACAGGGAGCTTAGCCATCGAGTGGTCAGAAAAGGTATTTACTCTCCAACTGGTTTGGTTCAGTGGATAACTTTATGGTTTGTTGTACTGTTATTAGAATAAGCTGGTATAATTAAAAAACTAAAGACATTTGGATTAGCTTGGTTGTAGAGGAAAGGACCTGATAATGCAGTTCTATCCTTAAATATGTCTCAAAACTTTAAGTCCATTCACATTTGAGAAGTTGTATGTAAAATTATGTGAAAAAAAATATAAGAGAGCCTCTATTTAAATCTCATTGTGAGCTCCAATGGTTGACTCCTGTGTGCAAAAACAGTATCAGGCCTTGTATGCTCTCCTTCAGCCAGTAACCTGGCCATGTCTTAGCCCCTTCAGTTACCTGCAGGCAACACTAAAATTTAGCACTTTCTGCTTCCACTTATAAAGCCCTCATAAATATGAACGTTTTAGTTTAAATTAACTTTCATTCATAAAATCATTTGATGGAATACAATGAGTGCATACCCATCAATTTCATAGGGGCCGAAACCGGTTTGGCTCAGTGGATAGAGTGTCGGCCTGCAGACTGAAAGGTCCCAGGTTCGATTTCGGTCAAGGGCATGTACCTTGGTTGGGGGCACATCCCCTGTGGGGGGTGTGCAAGAGGCAGCTGATCTATGATTCTCCCTCATTGATGTTTCTAACTCTCTATCCCTCTCTGTAAAAAATCAATAAAATATATTTTAAAATATAATAATAAAAATTTCATAGGTATTTCTCTATGGAATAAGTTTCTATAGCAAGCACAATAATGCCACATTTTAAAAATTAAGAATGTGATGAACCGGTTTGACTCAGTGGATAGAGCATCGGCTTGTGGACTGAAAGGTCCCAGGTTCGATTCCAGTCAAGGGCATGTACCTTGGTTGCGGGCACATCCCTGGTATGGGGTGTGTAGGAGGCAGCTGATAGATGTCTTTCTCTCATTGATGTCTCTAGCTCTCTCTCTCTCCTCCCCCTTCCTCTCTGTAAAAATCCAATAAAAATATATTAAAAAAATAAATAATTAAGATTAAGAATGTGGTGGACAAAAATGAAATGTAGTAGTAAATGAAGAAATATACTATTTTCATTTATAGCTTAGGTGATAATTATAATAAAACATTCAGTAAATGTGCAGAACAAGCTATTTTTATAAATATATTTGTATATATATAAATATGCAGGCAAGAATATTTTAGTAATTATTCTATTAACATTACCATTTTATCAATTTTATTTATAAGAAACTGGATTCGTGTTTTTTTCTAAAGGAGAAAATTTCACAATTATTTTATTTTTTATATTTAATTAATAATGGGTCTTTAAGCTTCAAGGCTATGAAGAATTTATTTCGATTGAAATAAATATATCGCCAAAACCGGTTTGGCTCAGTGGTAGAGCATCGGTCTGCAGACTGAAGGGTCCCAGGTTCGATTCTGGTCAAGGGCATGTACATAGGTTGCGGGCACATCCCTGATGGGGGATGTGCAGGAGGCAGCTGGTCGATGTTTCTCTCTCATCGAAATTTCTAGCTCTCTATCCCTCTCTCTTCCTCTCTGTAAAAAAAAAATATATATATATATATATCAAACCATTGGTTCTTTATATCTTTGAAATAACACTTTTATTGCCAAGAAAAATAAAGGAAATGACAACAATAGAAAATAGAAGTACAAAAAGTCAGGAAATTTGATAAGGCTAATCTGAGAAGTTTAAATACTCATTAGAATAGTTTTACAAATATGCCCATGTATCCGAATACTATGTAAAAACTATTGAAAGATATGAATATCCTCAAGTGAAAATGAAATTAAATGGGGAAATAAAGAAGAGAAATCCATGAGAACTTGATGCTTTAGGCCTATTTTTTTTTTCTTTTTTACAAGGATAAAGGCACATTTAATTAGGGACTCATCTTACTCCAGTAGGACTTTAACTTGACTAATTACATTTGCAAGGACCTTGTTTTTTAATCGTGCCACATTCTTAGGTAATGGAGGTTAGGACCTCAATATATTCATTTGTAGGGGTCCCAAATCAACCCATAACACTTCTCATTGTGCCTCTCATTTCTTTTTATCAAAATGTGCAGTTGTTAATACTATTTCTCAAGGAATTACCTATTAAATTTTCATTTTTTCATAATATTCCTGAATCAACAATTCTTCATTCCAAATCCCCACTTTAAAATGTCATAGGTTGGTATGCTCCTCCCCATTCTCCTCTTGTTCTGCTGTGGTGCTTTGCTTTTCTCATTTTAATTGGTTTTAAAAATTGCATTCATTAGGTTTTGTAGGCCAGAATTTTGGCAAATGGTTTAAAATGCACCACTTTTGCACCAAATGCCCAATGTTGGTAATGCCATTAAAAATCATTTTGGCCCTAGCTGGTTTGGCTCAGGGAATAGAGCATCAGCTTGTGGACGGAAGGGTCCCTGGTTCGATTCTAGTCAAGAACACATGACCAAGTTGTGGGCATGCAGAAGGCAGCCAATCAATGATTTTTTTTATTATTGATGTTTCTCTCCCTATTACTCTCTGAAATCAATAAAATATATTTATAAGTAAATAAATAAAATTTTTGAATACTTCATTAATGCTCACTAATAGGAATGGATAGAATCAGAAATTGCTTAAGTGAAATCAGTAATTGCCTAGTAAACAAACAGTTATTTTTTAACTTTAAGGGACTTTAAATCATAAATTTCTTGGCCTATTTGTTAAATGAACACAGTGTGTTCGGTAATTAACTTTTTATGTTAAGAAAATATCTAGATTGAGATATCTCTATCTTTTAAACATTTACCTCATATTGGAGAAACTTTTTAAAATTTTATACTGTTCCCTGGATATAATTCACTTTTCATGAAGATGGTAGTAGATTTCACCCCATTTTGTTTTATTTTACATATTTCACAACTGAAAGCTGGCAATTCTTCTTTTGAATTTAATTACTTCCTTTGTAGATGTTCTCCAACACTTGGAAATAACTACCTATCTATTTTTTTAGTATTTCAACATACAATGTCTTTAAGATGTGAGTTAAATTATATAGTTACAGTGTGAATGTGAGTCTTTTGGAAGACAAGAGAACTAGAATGTCTAAGGCTGAATTTCTTTTATAAAACAGACTAAAGTAAAAAGCTGTGATGAGTCAAATTATATGAAAAGATACTGAATATTTCACACACTTTATCCATGCAATACATGATAGCTATTCTCATCAGTTAGCATTATTGGATTAGGAGTACCTCATCTATAAATTTTGTCAATTATCATTTAAATGTATAATATTCATAATAATTTATGAAACAATTGTCTTTGATGGTGTGCATTTGTGAGCTTTTGAGAAATTTTAGAATGCCACTAAAGCTTTGTTCTCAATTTGCTTTAATATCCTCTCAGAAATTTCTGTCAAATTCTTAGTACAATTTTTTTTCTTTATAAATTCACAGTGGCATTATTTAGTCTCTAAGATACACAGACGTTTGACACTTGAAGTGATTTTAGGTTTTATCCTGGGATTGCAGTCAGACTTTCTTGCTCAAGTTCTCAGCTTCCCCTCTATTAACCTCTCCCAATAATCAGCTAACACATAGCAACGCTTTAATAATTTCCTGTTGGCTTTCATCTTGTGCTCTATAATTGTTAGCTTTTAAAATGTTTAATCAATATTGAATTTCTTTGAAATGTTACCCATGAGTTGTTATTGCTGAGGAAATTAATCAGAGCCCTTCCACTCTCCCCCTGATCCAAAGATCTGTGAAGAAATGGAGGAAAACCACTGAAAGAGATCCAACTCATTAAAATTAAATTTCATCAGGGACAAGGATTGGCACAGAAGTAAAAAAAAAAGAGAGAGAGAGAGAGATGGATTTCATAGCTTATGTAATCAAAATACTTTCTCTTGACTATTAAACATCTTATTATTTTTTAAACAAAGTTAACACTTAAATAGTAAATTAAAATATTTTAAAATATTCTGGTATCTACAAATAATGCTACAATGTTTTGTTAAACAATTAAGCTGAAAAGGTATTTTATGCTTTTCAATATACATCTGTTTTTCTCCTCATCTTTCTAGTTTGTCTTGTTTTTGTTCAGAGGGTATAACCCATTATCAGATAAGTAGTAAAGATCATATGGCACAAAATCTAGATACTAGATACTATAAAAAATATTAGGATGACACATTACTCATGTGGATCAAGGAAACTATACTTTAAATAAAAGTTTCAGTGATAGCAGTCAACTGGGTTTTTGGTTTCAAAGATACACAAGCTAAGACTATATGCAGATGTTGCTATAGTCAATGAAAATGGCTAAAATTCAAGTCTTCTAATACCAAGTGTACCTAAGGATATGGATAAACTGGCACTCTCAATAACTTAGAATGTAAAAATTGATATGGCTACTTTGGAAAGCTGTTTCGTGTTTTCTGTTAAATTTGAATAAGTCCATACCTTATAACCAAGCAATTCCATATAAATTATGTATGCATGTATGCAGTAAGAGATATACACAAAACCATTCTTAAAAATATGCTAGCAGCCGAAACCGGTTTGGCTCAGTGGTAGACTGTTGCTCTGTGGACTGAAAGGTCCCCGGGTTCGATTCTGGTCAAGGACATGTATATTGTTTGCGGGCACATCCCCAGTAGGGGTTGTGCAAGAGGCAGCTGGTTGATGTTTCTCTCTCATTGACGTTTCTAGCTTTCTATCTCTCTCCCTTTCTCTCTGTAAAATATCAATGAAATATATTTTTTTAAAAAATATACATAGCAACACATAGGAGACAAGCTAAATATCAACATTGGAATAACTACAAATTGACAAATTACAGTATATTCATAACAGAATACTCCAAATATTGAAATAATGACATATAACTATTTGTAATAGTACAGATAACTCTTACAAACGATGCTGAGGAAAATATGCCAGATACAAAGAAGATATACTATTTAATAATACTTACATAAAGATTAAAAACCTGTTAAAGTAAGCCTGTGCTGCTAGAAATCAGAATTACCTTTAGAAAAAGGTTGTAGCAATAATTTTGTGGGTCATAAGCGTTTCTGGTATTCTAGTTAAATTCCTTTTCTTGACTCAGACAGTGGATATAAAATTTGATTTACTTTGTGTTAATTGTTTTTCCAGTACATTTCTTATTCATGTGTTTTTCTATACTTATGTTAATTCACTTTTAAAATTTTCCCACAAAGTTATCTCAGATAACTTTTAACTTTCTAATTATTTTTTATATAACTGCTCACATGTCAATGAAAAAAACTTTCAGTTAAATTTAAATTTTATAACAATATTTTAAAGGACTATTTGTAATTTTGAAACAACTGGCTTTAAATATAAAAATAAATTAAATAAAACTTTGGATAATTGGAACATTTTTTCTTTTATATCATTTTTATATCATTTCTCACAACAGAAATTCCTAATAATTGAGAAAGTTAACACATTATGATAAATCCATGAAATAGCATATGCTTGGTGTTACATAATTTTATGAATGTTCAGTAGAAAGTCAGAGTCAAGAACAAGTTATCTGAATCAAATGTTTTGATAAATATACATTTTTAGTAAAACTATCAACCAGTTAGATATATAAGTACATAGACCCTTGCTTTAAAATTATTAATAATTACTCCAGTAGCACATTATTTCATGCAGGTTATTCTAATTTATAAAGTTAATTGAAATGGAAGTGTTAATTCTGAAGAAAGCTCTATCTATAAGAGTAACATAATCATTTAGAATACCGATACAGAATGTAAGCACTTATAATTATCCCTTAAGTAAATATGATCATAAGTTCTTTCTTTTCCTTTCCATGTATTTGCTTTTCAAATGTTTGTGTGTCCACCCTAGGCAGTATGAGCATATTTTTTAGTATGCTTTATCTCCTCATAATTTTCTAGTAAGACCTTTACGATGTCATTAAAATTACACAAATGCATCATAGCCCATGGACAGACAACAGTGTGGTGAAGGTCAGGAGAGAATAGAGGAGGGTGAGCAGAGGTAGACAAAGAGTGGGAAAATAGGAGATATCTATAATAGTGTCAATAATAAAAATTTCATTGTCAACATAAACTTCGATGTCTGCCTTTGTCACTGCTAAAACAGAACACATAGCCCTAGTAGGGTCTGTTCAGTGGATAGTTTTGGCCTACAGACTACAGGGTCCCAAGTTTGATTGTTGTCAAGAACACATGACCAGGTTGTGGGCTCAATCCCCAGTAGTGAGCCTGTAGGAGGCAGCAGATCAAAGATTCTCCCTCATTGTTCTCTCTCTCTCTCTCTCTCTCTCTCTCTCTCTCTCTCTCTCTCCCCTCTCTTTGTCTCTCTCTCCCTTCCTTTCTGAAATATATACACACACACACACACACACACACACACACACACATATATATATATATATATATATATATTTATGTAAAATATATATTTATGTAAAATATATATTTATGTAAAATATATATATTTATGTAAAATATATATATATTTATGTAATATATATATATATATATATATATATATATATATATAAAAGAGAGATCACAAAACCATTAAATTTTGTTGGGCATTAAGGTTTCTATTAATTTTAAGTAGAATTGGTTTTAAAAATACTTGAATGTAATATTGTTAGAATATCTGCTAATTTCAAGAAAAAATATTGAGCTAAATACATAGTTTATAAGTTTTAATGGATCATTTTGTTAAATTGCTTAATTTCTAGAGAAAATGTTTTTGAGTTCATAAAATTTATCATACTATTATCAGGATTAACTTTTTAAAATTTACTCAAGTTTGCTTTCATATTCTAAAAATGGAATATACTAAATGGCCATTAATTTCTATTATTTGATAATTAACTTTAAAATGTTTGTACTACATTTTAATGAAAAATTAAACATTTTGAATAGTACTTAAGGGGCTTCAATAACTTACCTTCCTTCTACACCAAATCTTACATTACTTATAGCCAGTTGAATAATCAAAATCATTGATATCTTAATTCTTGAGATAACTACTTTATAAAAACATTCAGGTCAGTACTTTTAAAAACTAACAAAATTTTCAATTTCTTCCAAAGCAGTTTCTCTGTTTTGAGAGTCTTTGTTTTTAGGCATCATTTGTGATAGTTTATATTTTGCTAGAAAATTCATGTTTTAATTAAAAGTAAAATTAATGAAGTAGAACAGATTCTCTTAATTTTATTTTGATATCATAAACTTATGGTATTTCCCCACTTAAATTTTCAATTTTTTAGAGTATTGTGCTTTTGGTCTTTTTACTTTTTAAAGTAATACTAGAGGCCCAGTGCACAAAATCTGTGCACAATGGCAGGGGGTGTCCCTCAGCCTGGCTTGGACCCACTCTAATCTGGGACTCATCAGGGGATGTCCGACTGTTGGACATCCCTCTCACAATTCAGTAGCACTGGATCCTAACCACTCACTTGCCTGCCTGCCTGATCGCCCCTAACTGCCTCTGCCTGCCTGCTGATTGCCATCTAACTGCTCCCCTGCTAGCCAGATTGCTCCCCTGCTAGCCAGATTGCTCCCCTGTTAGCCTGATCGCCCCAACTGCTTGCTCCTCTGATGGCCTGATCTCACCAACTGCATCTGCCTCGGCCCCAACCACCATGGCTTTCTCTGGAAGGAAGTCAGATTACTGGAAGATGTCCAGTTGATCGGTCAAATTAGTATATTAACATTTTATTATACAGATATGTCTAGTAAGCTCCAGTTTTTGTGGTTTTTTAAAAATATATATTATTGATTTTTCACAGAAAGGAAGGGAGAGAGATAGAGAGCCAGAAACATCAATGAGAGAGACACACCAACCAGCTTCCCCCTGCACACCCCAACCGGGGATATGCCTGCAACCAATGTACATGCCCTTGACCGGAATTGAACCTGGGACCCTTCAGTCCACAGAGGACACTCTATCCATTGAGCCAAACCGGTTTTGGCTTTTGTTTATTTTTTGAAGAATCAATTTAAATTATAATTTCTTGCCTAGTATATATATATAGATAAATGTTAAAGTGGGTACATATTTTTTGGGACACCTTGCATTTTAGTTTTCACATAATTTTGTCTTTTAATATCTTATTATCTTATTCTGTTTTTGCTTTCTCAATATTTTGAAAAACATTAGTTTTTAAAATGTCTCATTGTCTTATTGCAATTATCATTAGGTAAAAATGTATATTCTTTTTGGTTTACCAGTGTTTTGAACAATGGCATGGAAATTACTTGAGAGGTGGACTGGGAAATAGCTACTTGTAAAATGAATAATTAATTTACCAATTTACTCTCTAGATATTTTTTCAGTACTGATTCCACATGAGGTACACTGATGTTCTAATGGGTCAGTTGATTTTATGAATGGGTAAGAATTTTTAATCCAAAATGAATCTATTTATGATTTTACTAATTTATAGCAACAAAAAGTATTTGTACATATGAATTTTGTTTCTATACTTGAAGAGACCTGCAAGATTCAATGCATATTAGAAATCACTTAAGAAAACTTCCCAAATAAAATTGTTACTTTTTAAAATCACTCATAATAAATATGCTAAGATAATTTTAAATATCTATAATTTGTGTAAATATTTAGAAAAAAAGGATTAAGGCTATGTGATAACTGTATATATTAAATACATGAGTATATAACTGTTTTTATTTCCACATTAAAATATTCTAGATAAAAATAGATTCTTTGAAAATAAAATGAAACATAAAATTATATTCATATATTTTCATCAGATGACCTGTTTTTATTTATTGAAATATCAACAAACATAGAGAGATCTCCAGCAGACACAAAAGTCATATTTTCTCTGTTTCCTTAATGCACTTCAAAATTTACATATGGGTCATTATTTTTTATTGTTTTGATACTCTTAGTTGTTGGAAGCCACCCATTGCCTTCACTAGCAGAGAGGTATGGATGAGGAATCTGGAAGGCTAGTCAACCTTGAAGCTCTGAAAGGTCAGAGCCAACCACCCACAGTCTAGTTGAAACAAAGGTAGCTAAAGCAATTTCCACCCTTTAATTTTATATAAATTCTTGCTGACTGGCTATTATTGGAATTGTCTGCCTAAAAGCTATGGGTATATCCCATAATCTTAACAAAAGGGATAGCAAGGCCGGAACAGGGTGGAGTCCTTCCCCTTGAGTTGGGCTTCCACCTGGCCCCGAGTATTCCGAAATTTATACTTTGTCTCTGTGTGGCCTCCTCCAAAGCACAAACCCTGAACCTGAACCCTGAACCATGAAGAATGGGGGAGGGGCACTTGCACTTGCACTTAGGAAAGAAAGAGTTATGATTATTTTTTTATATTAGCCATGAGTTTCTGAAAAGTAGAGTATTTTTTAAAATATAATTTTATTGATTTCAGAAAGGAAGGGAGAAAGGGAGAGAGAAACATCAATCATGAGAGATAATAATTGATTGGCTGCCTCCTGCATGCCCCTTACTAGGGATCTAGCCCACAACCTGAGCATGTGCCCTGACCTGGAATCCAACCATCACCTCCCGGGTTATATGTGGTGCTCAACCACTAAGCTATACTGGCTGGACAAGATAGAGTATTTTAGAAGATTAAGCTTCAGAGAAAAAGTAGGACTTTCACCAGGTGGAAACTATCCAGCCACACAGATTTACTCCATATATGGCAGAATTTCAATGTTCTTTTCTAAATGAGTTGTCTTATATCAAATATTAATTTGGTTTCATGCCATACACTTCTAGGTTTCTTCTAGTAAAATCTTTTAAAATCACATTATTTAATATAATACTTTTACTCAGAGATGAGAAAATATTTTTTGGCAGCATGAGCTAGCTCTAGGAATGAATTTTTTTAGACGGGCTGCCAAGAATTTGATAAGAGGTGTATCCAAGTAGGGCAGTCAAGACAGCTAGTGATTCTTGTTTTATGTTTATTTCATTTTATTTCTTTGGAATTAAACATTAATAATAACAATTAATATTATTTTAAATTAAGTAATCCACTAGTAGGAAATTTCCCACTTATATCTCCAGTTAAAATTTTGGTTTGTTAATGTTACATAATTAAGAGATTGAATATAAATCGATAGCTATTAAATAGTAATATCTGAGTGTGAATGTTTAATAAAGACATTAGCTGGTTATATCTCTGGTGTGTAACTCAGGAAATGTTAACAATCTGTGCAGAAACTTGATTTGGTTTCTGATTAGATTCTTAAATTTAACATGTTATTTAACCAAATAACTACATAATATACTAATATGCAATATGAGTTCAAATGGTATTTTACTCTTGTAAGTTTGTTATATTTTGAAAAAAAATTTCATGTTGTCAACTGTAATTTATAAATTAATATCTGAAACAATTATTAAATCTGTACAAAATATATAGATAAAATGGCAAATGAGGAGGCAAAATAGAATAAAATATTAAACTAATTCAAAATTACCAGGTTAAGAGAAAGAGTGGCAGAAAGTAAATTAGATTACAAATTGAAAGATCATAAACGAAAACACAGCCATATTTATAGTATATGTAAATAAGAAATAAAAGTGTTATGATTATTTTCCATTTAAGAAGGCAGCAAATACAAAGCAGAATATTAAAAAAGTAATACACAACTCTATGTTGCCTAGAAAAGGTAAGCACAAAGATGTTAAAGCAAGAACATAGAAAAAGACATATTCCAAGATTATGCACATAGAAGCTACTATGACCATATCATTTTCATGTAAAATAGACTTTGAAACTGGGACTAGTACCAGAGAA
Source organism: Vespertilio murinus (assembly GCA_963924515.1). NCBI lineage: Eukaryota > Metazoa > Chordata > Mammalia > Chiroptera > Vespertilionidae > Vespertilio > Vespertilio murinus. Next base: position 176,300,108 of record OZ004705.1, on the reverse strand, counting down.
AAATGGGGACATTTTATATTGATGAAAGGGGTCAATTCATCACTAAGAGATATCAATATTTTCACATTTAATATTTTCATACTTACAACACATGAAGCAAAAAATAATCAAAGAAGATAGACAAATCCCCAAATATAGCTTCATATTTTAACACTTCGTAAATGATAGAACAATTTGAAAGATACAATTTGAAAGAACTATTAATAATATAAAAAAGTCATAAAAAACAGAATACAAATTCAGTTTGAAGTCCCGTGGAAATAATGATAGATTTTATGCTGGACTGTAAAATATGTGATTACATATATCAAAAGACTATAATAATGCACATAATATTCTCTGACTATAGTGAAATTTAATTAGAACTTCTAGACATTTGGAAACCCAACAATTGTTTACTGAATAACTAATGGATCAAAGGAATATAACAAGAAAATTTTAAAAAATAATTTGAAGGGAATAATGAAAATAAAAAATAATTTACAAGTATGCATCATTATTGAGTGGTACAAGATTATACCAATTCAGGAAATGCATTAAACAAAATTAGCACATTGATTTGAAAAAGTATGCAAGATTAAAGGAAAACTTCCTTAAATTAATATAAAGAAGGTAGTAATAATCTCAGCTAATATTATATTTCATGGTATTACAATTTGTAGAAAAAGTCAAGAATATCTTCTCTCAAACTTCTGTATTAAAAATCCTAATTCTGCATGAAGTAAGAGAAGAAAAACAAATAAAGGCATAGATATGGGAAAATAAGAGCTGTAGAAAAAAGAAATAGAGAAAGATGTAAATAATGGAAGAATATACTGTGTTCATCGATTGGTAGAATCAATATTATTAAAATGCCCATACTACCCAAAGCAATCTATAGAGTCAATGAACTCCCCATTAAAATACCAATGGCATATTTCACAGACCTAGAAAGAACTCTCCAAAAATCCTTATGGAATAAAAAAAGACCTTAAACAGCCACAGTAATCTTAAGAATAACAAAGTTGGAAAGAATCACAATACCAGAAATCAAGTTATATTACAAAGCCACTGTTCTCAAAACTGCCTGGTATTGGCTCAAGAACAGATATATAGACTAGAACAGAGAACCCAGAAATCAACCAAGCCATTATGGTCAATTAATATTTGACAAAGGAGGCAAAAGAATATGATGGAGTCAAGGCGGTCTCTTCAATAAATGGTGTTGGGAAAAGTGAACAGATATATGCAAAAAAAATTAAACTAGACCACCAACTTACACCATACACAAAAATAAACTCAAAATGAATAAAGAACTTAAATGTAAAACAGGAAACCATAAAAATTTTAGAAGAATCCATAGGCAGCAAAATATCAGACATATGTAATAGCAATATCTTTACCAACGCAGCTTCTAGGGCAATGGAAACTAAGGAGAAAATAAACAAATGGGACAATGTCAAAATAAAAAGCTTCTGCACAGCAAAAGAAAAAACATCAACAAAACAATAAGAAAGCCCACCATGTGGAAGAACATGTTTTCAAATATTATATCCGATAAGGGATTATTCTCCAAAATTTATAGGGAACTCATATATCTTAACAAAAGGAAGATAAACAATCCAATAAAAAAATAGGCAAAGGACTTAAATAGACACTTTTTGAAAGTAGACATACAGAAGGCCAAGAGACATATGAAAACATACTCAAAGTCACTAATCATCCGGGAGATGCAAATCAAAACGACAATGAGGTACCATCTTATACCTGTCAGAATGCCTATCATCAACAAATTAACAAATGACAAGTGCTAGCAAGGATGTGGAAACAAAGAAACCCTTGTGCATTGCTGGTGGGAATGCAGACTGATGCATCCACTGTAGAGAACAGTATGGAGTTTCCTCAAAAAACTAAAAATGGATCCCCCATTTGACCCAGTGATCCTATTTCCAGGAATATATCCCAGGACATAGTAAGAAAGGACATATGCAGCCCTATGTTCATAGCAGTACAATATACCATAGATAAGATTTGGAAACAGCCTAAGTGGTCATCAGCAAATGAGTGCATTAAAAAACAATCGTACATCTATACAATGGAACTACACTGCTATATAAAAGAAGGCACTCCTACTATTTGCAACAGCATGGATGGACCTGCAGAGCATTATGCTAAATGAAATAGTCAGAGAAAGATAAATATCACATGATCTCACTCATTTGTGGAATATAATGAACCACATAAACTGATGAACATAAATAGATCCTGAGACTGAGAAGCATCACACAGACTGTCAAACTTCAAAGGGAAGGGAGGGGAGCTGGGGGGTGGGGGAAGGGGTAAGAGACCAACCAAAGGACTTGTATGCATGTATATAAACCTAACCAATGGACACAGACACTAGGGGTGGTGAGCACATGTGCTGGGGGGTCACGCTGGCTGGGGAGAGGTCAATGGGGGAAAAAAGGAGACTTATGTAATACTTTAAATAATAAAGAATTTTTTAAAAAAGTAACTGTATTCCCAGTGAACTTAATTGTTTTTGTAGAAAGCCCTAAGAAAACTTCAAAACAACTTACTAGAACTAAAAGTAATTTAGCAAGTTCAACCAATACAAAGTCATTTTTAAAAAAGCGATTAACTATGTATTTGCATCCCAAAAATATAAATTATAATTAGAAAATTATATTGACACATGATTACAAATTTAAAATAATTTTGAATACATTTAAGAAAATCTTTACAACTTTTCTACACTATAAATCAGGACTATTGCTGAGAGAAATAAAGATGACAAATAAATGGAATTATAGGTCATCGTAAAGGATAGGGAAGCCTCAAATTTATGGGTTATCAGTTTCCCTAAATTGACTTATAAATTTAAAAGTTCAGCAATTAAAAACCAAACTTAAATTTTATAGAAATTAAAGGTGATTCCAAAACTTGTGAAAATGCAATCTTAGAATAGTTCAAACAATCCTTGAAAAAGAATGATGTTGAAAATTTAGCCTGTCAGAGCTTTCCCCAAAAGAGGCAGTTATAGAGACTCTGGTGAGAGGATAGATAAATCAGCCAATAATAATTTTTAAATAAAAAGAGATGACAGAAATATGTGTATACATATTCAATAGTCAAGCAATACTCAACAAAAATGCCTAAATAATTTTATAGAAAAAGGAGCACCATTTAACAAATTATTTTTAAAAAAAGAACCTAAACTTACATGTAGAAAATCATAAACATTACACCTTTAACTCATACCATATAAAAATTAATTAATTTCAGGTTAGATACAGGCCTAATACAAAAACTAACCACTAAAGATTTAGTTAAGAAAACATAAGGAATACCATCCCAACTTTGAATTAGGTAAAACCACAAATATTGAGAGGAAAATATGATGAATTACACTATCAGAATAAAAATCTTATATAACACTATTAAAAACACAAACCTAAGAACAATTATATCTGACCAGAGGTTTGTATACAGCAATATACAAAGAGCTACAAATCAATAATTAAAAGACAAACAAACTAATTACATGTAGCTAAAAGGGATAAACTTCACACACACAAAAAATCTATGTATAATGATTAAGATGCTCACCATTATTATGAATTGGGAATGTAAATTAATAGTATAATTAGATACCATTTCGAACACACTAAAATGGTTAAAATGAGAGATAGACACATTAAGGAGAAATGTCTGCAGTGATGAGGAGCATCGTGAACTCAGGAATTTCTGTTGAGGTATAAAATTGTGGAACCTCTTGGGAAAACCACTTTGGCTTTTTAACTTAAAAAATAATATTAAAATGAGATAATCACTTATTCCATTATCTAGAAATTTCTACTTTTAGCTATTTAACTGACAGAATTAAAAACACATGTAACACAGAGGATAATGAGAGACAGGCTTTAATAATTAAACCAAACTAATGTCTACCAATAACAAAATAATTATAATATACTAGAGGCCCGATGCACAAAATTCCTGCAAGAGTAGGCCTTCACAGCCCCAGCTGCCTTCACAGCCCTAGCTTCATCTGGAAGGTCATCTGAATGGTGGTTTCACTGTTTGGCCACTTGGTCGATTTGCATATTACGCCTTTATTATTATAGATCCCTATTATATACCACTACTGAGCAACAAAAGGGAATAAACTACTGATACATGCATTGACATGCATGGAATTAAGAAGAAAACTTAAGGGGAGTGACTAAGCCCAAATCAAATATCTACATAAGATATTATTTCATTTTTATGAAGTTAACAGATGTAATTCATCCATCTTGGAAAAGGAAACCAGGAGAGTGCTTGCCAATGCTGTTTTGGGAAGAATATTAAGAAGAGAGATAAGCAAAGTCTCTGGAGTGATATTCAAGTTCTGTACCCTGATTAGTGTGTAGAGTTACACAAGGCTATACATATGCAAATCAGCACTCACTGAATGTTTGCACTTAAAGTCTGTGCATTTCACAGACAGTAACTGGGGGAAGTGGGGTGGAGAAAAAATTTAATTCTCTAACTACAATAATACAGTGATTTCAGCCTTTTTAAGTTTTATAGACAGATAACAATTTAAAGTCCAATGGGACTAAGACAGATTGCCAACTTTTGTTCTGCCAGTAAGAGACATTTTAATATGTAGTCATACACAAGTTCTGAGAAATGTTTGATCTTTCTAGGAAAGTTTCTTTTTGTGTTTTTGTTTTGTTTTGTTTTTCTTTCACGATTTAAAAAACTTTAACAGAAACAGCCTGCCATTTTTTAGAGACTAGCCTCATTCTTTAAATATTATCTGCAAAAACTATTATTTTTTTCATGCTCTGCTTCTATTTTATACACAGAGTGGGGCAAAAGTAGGTTGACAGTTGTGAAGATGCAAAGTAGAGTTTATCCTTGTGCTATTACTTATTCTTTTATTATTTTCCATATGAATAACTGTAAAACTATTGTTGCCCCACTGTGTAAGTTTTTTGTATATATATTGTTCATAAATGATACACATTGTATAAATGATATAGTTTGTAGCAAAAATATATGGTATTGCCAATAATTACAACATGTCAAATTTAGAATCTATAGTGGATGAAACATTACTTGCCTCTTCCTCAATTATAATTTTTCTGAGAGAAGCAGAGCATAGTAAAGATCATGAAGCAATATTTCCATAGTTGTGATGGAATAGAAGACTTCATTTCTAGGCACTAATACTTCTCCCTCATCAGTAGACAATAAAGAGGTTATATTTATTGACTTAGTTATCTTTTGAAATCCTAGGGGGGATTGAGCAATGTATCTTCCAAGGCATGAATAAAATAACAAGACCAATTTTAAAGTGAAAGAAATTAATCTCAAATCGGGCTCCACACTTCTTTAGGGGTTCATCTCGGTTCAGATGGCTTACATGCTGCGTTCCACTAATGCTGGGGCCATGTGCAGAGGAACAAGGTCAAGAGACAATGTGGCTGAGGGCATTTTCTTTGAAAGCTGACATATGGCAAGACATCCATCTTCTCCTCCAGCCTTTGGCCATAACATAGGACACATGGGTCGCTGCTATGCCTTTCTCACCATTACTCCTGTCAGGGCTTTTTTAGGTCCACTCACTCTTTATGCTGCATCTGTGACATATTTATTTCATCCCTGATATTCCCCTTCCTGCTAAACCAATCAAGACATAAGGGAGCTCTTACTAGTCCATGGCACTCAAATGTTCTTTTTTTCCCCCCTTAACATTTATTTTAAATTTTTATTTTAAGTTATTATTTATTAAATTTTCTTTAATAATTAAGGTATTAAATATGTGTCCTATACCCCCAATTCCCCACTCATTCCCTCACCTTGCTAGTGTCTGGGTCCATTATCTTCTTTGCATTAGCATGCATTCTTCCCATTTTAAATTTTACTTTCTTTTTTAAAGCTAAAAGGCCAAAGATTAGATTTTTTTTTTTAATTCCAAGTTTTGTATGTCATTCTTTCTTTGAGTCAGTGAGTATGAAATATCCTCTTACTGGGCTAAGAACCACCCTATACAATAAAAGGGTAATATGCAAATTGACCCTAATGGCAGAGCAACCAGGAATGACCAGTTGCTATGACACACACTGACCACTAGGGAGAATATGCTCAGCGTAGGAGCTGCCCTCTCATGGTCAGTGCACATGGCTGGCCAGAGCAGCAGTGGTGGAGCCTCTCTCACCTCCATGGCAGTGCTAAGGCTACCTGACTGATGGCGTAGGCCTGCTTTCCAAAGTGAGCGGGCCTAAGCCATCAGTCAGCCACTCCCTGAGGAGTCCCAAACTGCAAGAGGGTGCAGGCTGGGCTGAGGGGAACCCCCCTCGATTGCATGAATTTTTGTGCACTGGGCCTCTGGTCCTGTATGATAAAAGCCTATTATGGTAAGTGTTCGATGGGCAGATTGGCCTTTCAGCTAATCAAAGGGTGATATGCTAATGATAGTAAGAATGCACAACTGCTTGCTATGATGTGCACAGACTACCAGTGGGAAGACAGTAGGTTAGCTTGCTGCTGGGGTCCTGCTGATCAGAACTGAGTGAGATGAGCCGGACACGCCCTGAAGTTCTCCCACAGTCCCTCCCGGCTGGCCAACCTCTCGTGTCCCTCCTCAGTCCCAGTTGTGCACTGGTGAGGTCCCTCAGCCTGAGCTGCACCCTTTCTCAATCTGAGACCCCTCAGAGGATGTCGGAAAGCTGGTTTAGGTTCAATCCCGCAAGCCAGACCAAGGGACCCCACTGGTGCACAAATTTGTGTACCAGGCCTCCAGCGTGTACAATAAGTTAATGTAGATATATCATCATAAAACCCCCAAATCTCAATGAACACATTGAAACATTATTGTATATCAATATCTATTCTACATATCCTTCAAATCAAGTCTGAACTAATTAAAGCCAATGTCACCCCTAGGTACCCCTCCAACCACATCTATTCTAGGATACTCTACTCTAAGCCCACTGCTCTTTTTCAGGCCTCAAATACTCCAAGTGATTTTCTGCTTTCAGAGCCTTTACACATCATTTCCCTCCTGGGAATACTTCCCACTTCTCAGGCATGCTAACTAACAAACCTCACATCTTTCTTGATGATGCAAGGAGAAGAAATATTTCTGAACTAATCCACCCCACTTTCTACCATCAGTCTCTTTATTTTTTCCTTTCATTAAAAAATGCATATTATTTTATTTTTTTAATTATGGAAAAATACACATGACACAAAATATACCATCTTAATCCCTGTTAGCTATACAGTCGAATAATATTAAGTACATTCATACTGTGATGTAATCATCAACACCATCCATCTCCAAAACTCATCTTCCAAAACTGAAACTCCTTATCCATTTATCAATTTTTCAGCCTCCCTGCAGTATCCTGGAAACCACCATTCTACTTTCTGTCTCTGAAGTTGACTATTTTAAGTACCGTATATAAAAAGAATTGACAGTTATTTGTCTTGTAGCTGGCTTATTTCACTTAGCACAATCTTCTCAATGTTTATGCATGTTGTATCTGTCAGAATTTTTTTTAAATCCAAATAATATCTCATTGTAGACCTATACCATATCTTGCTTATATGTGTAACTACTGATAAACAATTGTGTCACTATCTCCTTTTGGCTCTTGTGAGCAATGCTGCTATGAGCATGAGTCTGCAAACCTCTCATGTTCCTGCTTTCAATTCTTTGAGTATATATCCACAAGTAGAATTGCTAGGTCATACAGTAATTCTATGCTTAATTTTTTGAGGAAGCACCATAGTGTTTTTTCATAGTGCTACATCTTTTTACATTCCCACTAACAATGTATACGAGTTAGCAAAAATTTTCCCACTGTTGGCCAGCAGTTACTACTTTGGGGTTGTTTGTTTTATAGTAATGGGTGTAAGATGGTTTTGATTTGCATTCCTCTAGTGATCAGTGAGGTTGAATTTCTTTTCATTGAGCATGTGTATCTTCTTTAGGAAAAGATCTATTCAAGTTATCTCCCCACTTTTTAATTGGTCTGTCTACCTTTTGAATTATAGGAGTCACCCATGTATCCTGGATATTGATCCCCTATCAGATTTGTGATATAGACATATTTATCCCATTCTGTGGGTTGCCTTCTTATCCATTTAGTAGTGACCTTTGATACATAACATAAAGGTTTTGAATTTGCACGAGGATCAATTTATCTTTTATTTTTCTTCCTGGAAATATCCACAGTGGAATTTCATTTTAAAAAGAAACATTTAGGCGATTTTGAAAACATTTGAGGTCAGGATAGCAATTTGTTGTTGGTCAAGGAGGATTGCCACTTAAAATGAAAAAGAATCTTGGGTGTGCCTGTATCTCTTAGAGTATTGGGCGCTTGGGAACCTTGGGGAGGACTTCTGAAAAACAAGTTCTCTTTTCCTGCTGGAGGTGGTGGGATGGGGGTGTTTCTCTCTTTTCTGCGTCCATCTCCATCACAGAAAAGGAAACAGTCAGATTCCTGAGTGGAGGAGCTGGGGTTTAAGAAATTAAAGAGACCACAGGCAGAAATAGAGTCATCAAGCTGGGAGCTAGGTGGGTGCCATTCTCTTTGATGGAGAAGCAGCAAGCCCCTGAGCCACCCAGGTTTATTTTATAGGGTCAAAGGAGCTTATTTGCATTCTTAACTAGGCCCTAGCATTACTGGATTTACATATCTAGACCCACCCCTACTGACACCTGGACAAAGGTAAGTCAGAAACTGAATAGCACTCCCCGCCTTCTTGGGGGGAGTGTAACCGGGAACATGGACTCTGCCAGTGCCTTGGGATAATTTAAAAAATGACAATTTAAAAAATGTCCATGTGCCTTCCCAGGAGGCCCTCTACATCTTCTCTCAACTAAACTCTGAAAAAAAAATTGCTGGAACCTCTGTGGAAGCAATAAATGCTCAATGCGTGTGTACACTGAGTGCCTTTATGTTGGAAGTCCTCTCACAATGTGGCTCTAGATCTAAGAGGCCTGTGTCCTGGCTTTGTGCCAAGACCTCTGCCTTCTCCTTTTGGAGAGGAAACTCGGAACCAGAGATTTGTCTTGGGACTTGGGATAAACCTTCTTCTCGCAAGCCATTTATAAAGTGCTAAACAAAATTGTGTTTATAAAAATTTACTCATGTTTTCTGCATATATCCTTAGGAAAAAAATAGATGTTCACAACATTAAAACATTGGGTCTGATTAATGTCATCACTTGATTTCAAGGGAAATCATTTATATAACACTGTTTCAGATCAGGTTAATTTTTCAGTTACAAATGTGGCAACAACTATATATTTGTATAAAGTAAATAATAATCAATGGATTATCTATGATAAGCTATGCATTAAAGAGCATCCGTTATTTTATAGAAATAAGTTTTCTGAGGCAAGTATTCTGTTTTTCAGTTAGGAATGTATCAAATGTTTCAGTTCATCTTTTCTGTGATCAAGAGTTTGATAATCTTTGAAAGAAAAGGCTGAGAAACAATTTTTGATTTATGGTGGAATAAATAGAGCTGCAACAGACATTTTTCAGGTTTAGAAATTTTCTACTCAATGACATGGATCCATAAAGACAGAGCCTCATAAATTATTGGGATAATTTCATTCAGAGTTCAGGTTTATTGCACTGAGGCCAACATACTGGAAATAATCCTTAGGAAAACAATAGCAATCTGGCCTGCCTTGTGAATAGATGGGAAAGCGGGTCAGGAGCAATTTACTAATTCACTCAGCAGTAAAGATAATTACTGTTTTTAATAATAATGTACTACAGGCTGATCTAATTGGTTCATGGCTCATGTTTAAACTGTTTTAGCTTAATAAGTGCAAGCCTATTATATTTACTTTGCTGGGTCTAAAAGCCCATGATACTGGAAATTGACCTTTAAATGATCCCTTGTGCAGTTCTGTACTATTTGTTTTGGATTATTGGAAGTCCTGGATATTTTTAGCTAAAATGTGTACTTGTGTGTTTTCATAGGTACCCATTTCCTCTCTGTGGTGTCTATTAGGACACAGAGAATACAGTATGAGAAGCATTGTCTCAGAAATCACACATCAGGAAACTAGAAGAAGAGAAGTTTAAATTATGTGAATTAGAGAAAGAGGGTCAGAAAGAACTTGAACCTTCTTCGTTTGGTGAGACTCCTGCTACAGAAGAAATAAATTCCATATAATTTTTCTCAGTGAATTCAACATAAGGCTGTATGGCATAAACTGTTGTATTAATGGCATCAACTATGTCATGCTGAACATATGTTTACTTTGAACTAAAAACAGGTAATCTTTTATGTTTCTTCATTGCCCTTAGTATGTAAATAATTTATCCTTTACAACCTAATTTGTGCTGGTTTTTCATTAATACGCATTTCCCCAGTCATTGGGGTATTGTCACGTAACATCTTATATCTCAGCCCCCTTCATGTCTTTTGCTGAAGTAAGTTGCATTACACAAGGTGATGTCACCTTCCTGATGCTCCATACAGCCAATGATTGGTCAAAATCACAATATTGTCTGTGCAGACTATTTGCCTCAATTCAGGCCAGTTGTATGGGGCCATCTTAGGAATCATGCTTAGAGGATTTTCTTTTTAATGTCTGTATGGTGGACCATGCTCCCTCATCCCAACTCTGCTTTCACTTTCAGACTTTACTGACAGTTAGAATAATCCCAAATTAACTTTCTGTGCATGTACATTTCTTTAGAATAAATATCCCAGGTATGTTCATGTAAATATCTCAGATATCCTAACCTGTGAAGCTACTTGATTTTTAACCTTTCTCAAGATTATAGATCTGCTTTCTAGGTTTGTTTCTGTTGGTTTGTGTTTTTATTACTTGGTTTTTATTTGGTTGGTTGATTTTCATCAACCAAACTAATATTTCCAATACGTATTTTATTCAACATTTGTAGCAGTGGTTTTGACAAAGAATAGCAACAAATTATCATAATTTTTATGTCAACATTTGACATAGACAAATGCCCTTTAAGTAAGTCCTCAAACATTATCTCAGATTTGATTTTGTATATTATCTTTTCTTTTATCTACCTCAATCATACCACTGAGGATATTTTGGAAAATGTAAATTTTAATTTATATTCTCAAGTAACTAGAATTTATTTGTACCCAGAATTTTAATTTAGTTTTTTCTTAAAAAAAATCCCTAAAGCTTTGAGTAGAGAAATATATAGAAGAGAATGAAGCTCTTACTAAAATATGAACTTTGAATATATAATCTTAGTGACTCCTGTATTATAGTTATGCTCACTCACATATGGGAAAACATTTTCCCCTTAGTTTAAAAAGTAGTCTTATTGTAACTACCCCCAAAAGAATCTTAATTAACACTTTTCCTAATTTCAGCCTGTAATTTTACTTTGAGAAGAAACACCCCTTCCTCATTAAATTGATGCAATCCAGATAAAATTGTCTCCACCTACTCCAGAGGTAAAGCTGGTGGCTGCATCTACCTCTAGCGCAATAGAGCACACATTTCCTCAATTTCAGTGAGAGTAAAGCAATGCACAAGCCAACCAAAGCCAATCTGAATATTGCTTCCATGACTGGGGAGAAGTATTATCCTTTTTTCCTATTAACTTTAGGGCATTCAAGACTGGCTTCAAGCCACTTACCACCATAATGGAAGAGTATTCAGAGAATGTGGCCAACGCAATAATACAGAGCACATAGCTGAGCCAACATTTGGAGAAATCAGTTCTAATATCATTATCTAAATCCATGTTTCCTTCCAAGCCTAAAACTAGAATAATTCCTGTACTATTCTACTGTATGATTTTTTTCTTGTCAGAATAACATCAAGTCATAGAGATTTCCTTAAAATCATCTAAAATAATGCATATAAATATTAGTTTAACACTTATTTTATACTCTCTATAATGTGTATAATATATATATATATATATATATATATATATATATATATATATATATATATTAGGATTGTTGTGCCTGAAATATGTGTAGTAGGCACTCGGGGAATAATATACAGTATAGAAATCTTCCATACAAGTTGGTGATATCATTGAATCTTTGTTTCTGCTTCTGCTTGAGTTTAGAACACATGGTCAAAGTGTAGGGTTGCTTTTTAAATAATGGGCCGGCTCATAAGAACAGTTTTAAAGAACAAATAGAAATCTCAAAATGTTAATACTATCTTATGTTCTTTTACCTGATTTAAGTCACCAAATTCAGCAGATCATGACAAGTATTTGTTATAACATGGTTCACAACTATATTTTCCAACTCTGTGAATTTTATAATTTTCTAAACTGCTATTTGAAATTCCATTGCTGATCAGGAGTAAAATAAAAATGCTGACTGACTTCTGTTTTTACAAGTAAGAAACTTAGAAACCACCACTCTGAAAATAATTTTAAAGACAAAACAGTCAGGTTTAGGGAATAAAAGATGAATGGAGAGGAATGCAGATATGAAGGGGAGCCAAAACTGGTTTAGCTCAGTGGATAGAGCATCAGTCTGTGGACTGGAAGGTCCCAGGTTCGATTCCCATCAGGGGCATGTACATTGTTTGTGGGCACATCCCCAGTGGGGGGCGTGCAGGAGGCAACTGGTCGATGTTTCTCTCTCTTATTGATGTTTCTAACTCTCTATCCCTCTCCCTTCCTCTCTGTGTAAAATCAATAAAATATATATTTTTTAAAAATATGAAGGGGAGCCAAAACCGGTTTGGCTCAATGGATAGAGTGTCGGCCTGGGGACTGAAAGGTCCCGGGTTTGATTCTGGTCAAGGGCACATACCTTGGTTGCGGGCACATCCCCAGTAGGGGGTATGCAAGAGGCAGCTGATCGATGATTCTCTCTCATCGGTGTTTCTAACTCTCTATCCCTCTCTCTTCCTCTCTGTAATAAATCAATTATATATATATATATATATATATATATATATATATATATATATATAAAGGGGAGAAATAGCTCCAAGCCACCAAGATGCTTAACATATTTTCACAGAGGATAGAAAAATGTCCACAGGTACAAAATAAAGGGGAGAGAAAGACAGGGACATCATGTGAGTTTTGGACTTTGAAACTGATACCCTGCAAAAGAGTGCCATTAGGAAAGCACAGAGTCATAAAACGGGGAAGGGGTGCAATTAGAAGGGAGCATAGACAAAGAACTTCCAGCCTTTAAAACCTTAGAAAAAGAGGCTTAGTTGGTTACCCCCTTGGGAACCCCCCCCCTTTGTGGGAGTTTGTATTTGCTTCCAATAAATTCCCACCCTTATACTAATAAGTATTTTTAGTCCGCAAATTTTATTCTTCAAACTTCAGGAGGCAAGAACCTGAAAGGGGGAGATCTGCTCCCTGAATCCCATCCTAATAAGTGAAAAGCTGAACAACTGGGGGTGGGGGATATCAACAACTCCTTTAGATGCCCTAAAAAGAGTTTCGGACACAGTGAAAACGGAAGATTCCAAAGACTAGAGAGACCAACAGGAAAATACACAGAATAACAACTTACCTGAGCAGAGACTCAGAAGCAGAATTGCCAGGGGAACCAGTGCTAGGGTAAGAAAAATTAAGAATTGCTGGAGGCACAGGGTAGATAAGTTAAAAATTTCAGGGGACCCAGTCATAGGGCAGGTTCAACAGTTTTATGAGATTTACTTCCAAAGCTAGAGCAGGTCTTCATGGTGAATACTCACATCAGAAGAAAATAGTCTCCAGCTTCCAGCAGGAGGAGAGGAGGAACCATTTTGAAATAGGGCAGAGCATTCTGTATTTAACAAGGCATGCCCTCAGGAGGAGGGAATTAGGCAGAGCCTAATTAGATAGGGTATTATCAGAGTTTAACTGAAGTTGGGGAAAGGAAACTCCCAACTCCATTCAGCTGTAGCCTTCTGGCTGGCAGAAGTTGAAATACAATGGACCCTTGAACAATACAAGTTTGAACACTGCAGGTCAACTTGTGTGTGTGTGTGTGTGTGTGTGTGTGTGTGTGTGTGTGTGTGTGTGTGTTTATTTCAATAAATACAATCTGTCCTTGCTATCCATGGGTTTCACATGTGCAGATTCAACCAACTGCGGATCAAAAACAGCATTTTTGCATATTCCCCCAAAATACTGTTTTCAATCTGCAATTGCTTGAATCCACAGATTGCAAAGAGCAAAGTTTAGTGTCAAAAGTTACACTTGGCTATTTGACCACATAGGTGGTAACACCTGTACCCCCACAATGTATAAGGGTCAACTGTACTGAACTGGAGCAATGACTAACCATCTTCTCCCAGTTTAAGAAAAACAGACTCTTCTCACTAAAAAACACAAATCAACTGGCCTTCCTATTGACAATCTTTGTGAGAGTCCCCTTTCTGTATTAGTCTAACAATATTTACTAGCAAAGCATTCCTCTCCCACTTTTTAAATAATTTTCTCCAAAATGCCATAAGAGTACTGTGACCAAGAAAACTATTAATCTTTGACAAAAAATGTTTTTACAATTTGCAATGATTACACAGGTGATGATAAGCACCCATGCAGGCAAATGTAGTTGAAATAATTGAAAAAGAGGAATCCTATTACCAATCTTTTAGTTTTCCGTATAAAATATACCCTAACAATATGAAAGCCTCTGTTTTTCTTTTAATTTAGCTTGAAACAACTTCCTGTGTTTTACTAAAATAAGAAAAACAAGTTTAGCTTTTAGCATACAACCTCCAACTGTGATTTCCCTCTACTATTTGAGAAAATCAGCAAAGAAAGCAATTTCTGTAAATTGCTCCATATATTGTTGAAATTTCTGAAAATAAGTTGGGACTTCAGAAATTATACCCAGAAACTATTGAGGAAACATTAGCTTATCAGCAATTATCAATAACTAATGAATTTCTTACGATTACTTAAAAAGTAGATGATAGATAAATAGTTAGATTGATAAATTGATGATAGATGCATACATACATACATACATACTTACAGATAAACTTCAACATGCTCCTTTCCCCAAATCATTGCTAAACCTGTTATGTTTATCATGAACCTTGAAAATATTATTAGCTCCATAGCACTTAACAGTGCTTTATTATCTCTCTATATAAAAGCCAACTGTCCAACCATCTGACCAGTAGCTATGATGTATAATGACCAACAGGGGGGCAAACACTCAACACAGGAGCCTGAGCTGGAATGAATTGGCAGCTGTGGTTCTTGGGTAATGCACCCAGAACCAGAGAGGAGGGAGGCTGATTCCAAGGTGCATAACCCAAGAACTGCCCTCTTGCAATCTGGACCCCTCTGGGGATGTTGGAGAGCCAGTTTTGGCATGATCCCTGCAGATCAGGCCCAGGGACCCCACCAGTGCACAAATCTGTGCTTGGGCCTATAGTTATTTATAGTTTTAAAAGGTGACATACTGCAATTCATTTAATCCAGTGCTTTTTAATTTGTGTGTTGCAAGTGACACACTGGTGTGTTGCAAGAATTTTTAAAACATGCAATACCTGAATATTTTATAAGAGGCACTGGCTTTTTTTCTCTTAGATTATATTTAAAAAATTACAGTAGCCATCCAGTGTAAAATAATCAAAATATATATTTTATTGATATTTTACAGTGAGGAAGGGAGAGAGATAGAGAGCTAGAAATGTCGATGAGAGAGAAACATCGACCAGCTGCCTCTTGCACACCCCCTTCCGGGGATGTGCCCGAAACCAATGTACATGCCCTTGACCGGAATGGAACCCGGGACCTTTCAGTCTGCAGACCGACGCTCTACCACTGAGCCAAACCAGTTTCGGCAAGAGTGGGGGTTGGGGAGACATTGGGGAGATAAGGACACATATCTAATGCCTTAATCAATAAAGAGAGGAAAAATTTAGTAGTTATTTTAAACTTTAATTTAATGTAGTCACAATAATGAAGCAGAATTTAAATAAAAGTAAGATTAAATCATTTCATTTTGTTGTTCAGTGTGGACAGTATTGGTTATTAAGTATAACTATTTGATTTTTTTTACCTTGCTTCATTGCTATTTACAACTATTTATTTACAGCTCTGGAACACAGTGTTTCTCTCCCTCCTTAATGATTGATCTTCCTTGCTATAAAGATTTCACCTTTCATCCTTCCTAAAATGTACCCTGGAGTTATCTCTGTTTAGTGAAACTGTTTATATTCTTCAAGGACTGTCAGAAATAAATGATGGTATAAGGTAGATGTCCTCTAAGAAGAAAAAAATAATAAAACAAAACAAATACAAAGGAAAAAGGAAGGAAGGAAAGAATGAGGGATAGAAAGAAGGAAGGAAGATGGGAGAAATAAAGGAAGAAAGGAAGAAAGAAAAGGTAATGCTAATGAGTTTTTAATTGAGTCCATTAGCAATAGTCATGATTGCTTGTACAGGGGGAAAAGATTGTTATAAAATAGTCTATTAAAATGCCAGGAAATTCCACAGTAGTTTAAATACTCTTAAATTTTTAAATGCTATACTAGCAGGCAGAGCTGTAGTAGATTGAATTAAGCATCATTATTGATTTCCCAAGACTTTGTTGGTATATTGCCCATTTAAACACATTATCAGATACTTAAAGAGTAATTTTTAATGTTTGAAGAACATTTACTTCATTTAAGATAACTAATAACATCATTCAAATGAGAGAAGATATCAGGGCTTAGTGCATGAAAATGCTGGATGCAGACATAGCGTCCATTAGAATAGAAGCCAAGCAGATTTTTATAATATCTTGAATAAAGTATTTCAAACATAAAACTCTTTTAATAATAGAACTGCATCCTAAAGTATAATTATGAAGAGTCAATTAAATAATTATGGTTAAGAACATCGATGACATTGTGGAGTTATAGTAGAGAATCATCTTGGAACTGTAACGTTTCAACTCATATACAACAGTGAAATGCTTTTCTGTCTGAATGCACATTTTAATTTGTTTACTGAAATTTGTACACTTGAATACTAATATTGCACGTAAACGTTCAGCTTTTCTGTAAAAATGAATCACTGGCAATCTTTTTGTTTTATATCTTACAGCATGCAATGTCTAATCAGAATTCCAATTTAGCTTTTAAGGAGGATAAATATTTATTTAATACTAGAGGCCCAATGCACGAAAATTCATGCAAGAGTAGGCCTCCCTTCCCCCGGGGGCTACCAACACCAGCTTCCCTCCGGCCCTGGCCTTGTCAGGAAGGACATCTGGAATGATGTGTAGAAGACGTGCAGTTTAATTATTATCCTTTTATTATTATGGATGCATGGTAATCTATTAATGTGAGGCTTATCAAAAGTCCCTCCTACTTCTCTTACTAATAGGTTAAATTTTACAAAGATAAATTAAGAGAGGTAAATTTTATTTAGGAAGTCTTACTTTATAGTCATATTTCATTAGCCCAGTAGTGTGAGTTGATCGTTAAGATGCCTGACTTGACCAGCTGGCATGGTTCAGTGGTTGGCATTGTTTAATGAACCAGGTGGTAATGGTTCTGTTTGATTCCCAGTCAGGGCACTTGCCCAGGTTGCAGGCTCCATCCCCAATGTGGGGCATGCAGGAGGCAAGAGATCAATGTTTCTCTCTTATCATTGATGTTTTTAAAAAAATATATTTTATTGATATTTTACAGAGAGGAAGGGTGAGAGATAGAGAGCTAGAAATGTCGATGGGAGAGAAACATCGACCAGCCGCCTCCTGCACACCCACCACCGGGGATGTGCCGCAACAAATGTGCATGCTCTTGGTCGGAATCGAACCCAGGACCTTTCAGTCCGCAGACCGACACTCTATCCACTGAGCCAACCTGGTTTCCGCATCATTGATGTTTTTATCTCTCCCTCTCCCTTCCTCTCTGAAATCAATAAAAATATGATTTAAAAAAAAGATGCCCAATTCATTCAAATTATACATGGTATAATTAGTTTCATTAAAGGATCTAGTATTTAAATAGAGGAATTAATTCTAAGTGTTAAACATTGCATTAGTGTTTTACCACTTTTTTTCTGAACTGTTTTTAACATATGAGCCAACCACAAGTCAGTTACAATAAATACTTTTATTGGGGTCAAAGCCTGCTTATTTTATTTTATTTATTTTTTTTTTAAAATATATTTTATTGATATTTTACAGAGAGGAAGGGAGAGAGATAGAGAGCCAGAAACATCGATGAGAGAGAATCATCGATCAGCTGCCTCTTGCACACCCCCCACTGGGGATGTACCCGCAACCAAGGTACATGCCCTTGACCAGAATCGAACCTGGGACCTTTCAGTCCGCAGGCCGACGCTCTATCCACTGAGCCACACCGGTTTCGGCAAAGCCTGCTTATTTTAGACTTCACCATATAGTATGTTCTGGTACATCACTGAAGCATAATAGGAATTACTAGTTAACTATGTTAACATTAAAAAATACAAAAAAAAACATATTATTTATTGAATATAGTTCCTTTACCCATTTTTCACTCATTCCCCCAACCAATTCTCTCTGCTAACCATCTCTTTGGTCTCTGTTTCTGTGTCTGTTTTTCTTTTCTGTTTTGTGTTGTTTCTCTCTTTTTATTTGCATTTAGTTTAAATGATTTTTCATGTCTTATCACCAAAGATTATTTTCCCCGCCACATTAAGTCTGTTAGTCTATCAAAAAAATTCATCTTTAATATGATGATTTTTCATATTTTCATACTTTTTTCTACCATTTTTACATTGCACTTATTAGAAATATTTTTCCTATTTCTCTGATGGAATCCCTATCTGTTTATACATGCTGTCCATATTTTTCACTAGATCCTTGCCCATTATTTACCAGTCATTTCATAGTCCCTGTCAGAAATTTCCAACATCTAGAGCATCTCTGTTCCTGTTCTGTGTCTACCTTTATATCTTTCTAATAATGTTTTCCCCACTTGCTTTTCCGTGTGTCTCATCTGTTTTTATGCAATGATGGACAGTGAGCATAAAAAAAGACTTGAGGGGGAGGAAAATAGTATTTATGTCCAGCATAGGCTCACCCCATCTTCTGTCATGCAATTATTGTGGGGCATCAAAACCACTCATCTATGTCCTGCCAAAAAACAGATACATTTTGAGAATTTTAATCTAGAATTTTTGAATATATAAAAGGAAGATCAACCTTAAATTTGGACACCCATGACCATGT
Source organism: Vespertilio murinus (assembly GCA_963924515.1). NCBI lineage: Eukaryota > Metazoa > Chordata > Mammalia > Chiroptera > Vespertilionidae > Vespertilio > Vespertilio murinus. Next base: position 176,280,962 of record OZ004705.1, on the reverse strand, counting down.
ATTATTCATTTTTTATATAATTCAAGGTGCCCAGAGTTTCACTGTAACATGGTATTGAGGTATTGCTTCGGGAGTGAGAAGATTCAAGGTTATCACGTGGAAAAAAAATATGTGCAATAGCTAAATATGTAGTTGTATACACAACCCACTCTCAATCCCATGAGTTACATGAAGTCATTAGGCTAGCTTTTCTATATCAATATCAGTGAACTATGCTTTCTACATAGAAAATTGCTGCATGCACAAAGTTATTTATAAGAAAGTCACAAGTATTATCATCATTCCTAAAATAGCATCAGGTGAAAAAAATTTAAAAATGCTTCTTGTTTTTTGTTTGTTCGTTTGTTTAGAATTCAATCACTTAACATTAGAGTTAAAGAAATCTGCCTGATTTTGAGAGTTAAAAAAACAAAACAAAAAAACAACAACAAATAGTATCTTTGAACATATACTTGAAATAGTCACTTGAACCGGAAACCAAAACAGTAAGACTCATGCACTGTTGCATTTAACCTGTGTTTGGATTCCCATCTTATCTAGGTGTTCCATCTAGAGTTGAAGAAATCTTCTTGCCCTGTAACTTTTGAACTAAATCACTTGGGGAGCAACCTAACATGTACCATCAGTGTCAGAGGCATCAGAAATGTTCCAGTTTACTGAATTTTGCCTGTGGCCAAGTGAAGATAGAAGAGGATTGTGTTTTGTGTTCCAAATATAAACACAGCAGTTATCCCTGTCAACAGCTGCTATTTGGATGCATGTCTGGCCCTTCTCTTGAAATCCAAAGCAATTTTTCTTGCTATCTTTAATCATTTTTATGTAGTAGCACTTGGAATATCAACAATGTTAAACCATAAGTTAATGTTGGGATCTCTTTATTTTGCGAGTGTTAAAATTATCCTTCTAAATAATCTCTGCCTCTCCAAGTCAGAACACTGGTTACCTGGGGCGGGGGGACAGGGGATGGGGGGCGGGAGGGTGTTGGAAACTGCACGGAAGAGGCCCAAAGGCTTTGGTGTGCAGGCTGCAGTTCATTCCTCCCCATGGACCTGCAAACACAGATGGATGCAGGCTGAGGATGGTAATCCATCTGTGTGATTATGTTCTTTGCACTTTTCTGCACCTATATTTTACCTCCCTCATAAGTTTACCCCCAAAATAGCCATATCCCTTTGCAGCTATTCTCTAAAACCAAAGTTAAAATAGTACAGAAAATTAGATTTCTCATTCACGTTAGATCATTCTGGGATATTTTAATAATATAATGACAAGGCAACAGTGAAAGTGACAGGGACCACACAATGGGAAATGCCAACTGAACTGCTGCATTATCTTTTTAATTTTTAAAAAGGCTGAGGCTGGTGTGAAAACAAGCAGCGCCTGTGAATAGCTTTGTAACTTATGACCTTGGGCAACATTATTGTCTGATAAATCTTCATTAAAGGAGTTGAAGATGCTTTTTATAATATTATTGTAAATAATTACATATACAATTTTATGACATACAACAATATATAATTGTGATCTATTGTAATTAATTAGAATAATTTATGGACATTATTACTTGTGGACAAAGCTAAATCTTTAAAAAAACAACAACACTGGTTTTTATTGATTGATTGATTAGAGAGAGAGAGGGAAGGAGAGTGAGAGGGACATAGACTTGCTCCACTTAGTTATGCATTCATTATTTGATACTTGTATTTGCCCTGACCGGGGGATCGAACCCACAACGTGGACATTTCTGGAAAAAGCTGAGCATCCCTCAAGGCCCAAAACTAAATGAAGATTCTACTTTCTTAAAAATGACAGGATATCCCTTATATTAATACATATTTGATATATTTATAATTTTTGAAGTCTATTTTTATAATTACATTAAACCTCTAGACTCAAAATACTTTGAAATATTAAATTAATGATTTAAAAAAACTAAGTTAACTTGGAAACAAACATATTCTCCTTATACTTATAATGTGCAAAGATAAAAATGCTTAAAAAGGCGATTTGTTTGAGCTCACCCTGGTGAAAGAACAAATCAAAATGCCTTCCATCCTATCTTGATTTCTGCTCATTGATCAACGATATTAACATTTTAAGAGGAGAACCAACTTTTCCTTGAGAAAGTTTGAAAAAGAAATACCAGGAGTTTTTACATGCTGGGGAGAAAAAAGCATGCACTCTCTGTCCCTACCATTTATTTATTTTTTGTCTAAAATATATCTTTAACTTTCTGCTGGAAACCGGTTTGGCTCAATGGATAAAGCGTTGGCCTGCGGACTGAAAGGTCCCGGGTTCGATTCTGGTAAAGGGCATGTACATTGGTTGTGGGCACATCCCCAGTGGGGGGTGTACAAGAGGCAGCTGATCGATGATTCTCTCTCATCGATGTTTCTAGCTCTCTATCCCTCTCTTCCTCTCTGTAAAAAAAAAATATATATATATCAATAAAATATATATTTAAAAAATAAAAATAAATAAAGTATACCTTTAACTTTCTTTTCCCCCAAACTGAAATCCTATACATTACTTAATCTACACCAAAAACTCTGAGTCAGGGCTTTACATAGCGACTCAGTCAGCAGATGGAATCGCAGTACATGTTGCTCACCGCCATGTGAACAAATCTTTGCAGAAGAGCAAATGCACAGATGCCATCATTCAAAGTGAAGTGGGATTTTTTGAGCAAATGTCTAAATTGCTCAATCACAGACCTGGGCTCAGTGGACTTAGGCCCTGAGAGCCTGCTGCCTAATGTCTCTGCCGTGTCATCCATTCCCCGCATCTGCGAAGCTGTAAGCTTCCCCTGTGTTAGACAAGCCGGCTTCATAGCAGCAGCCGCTGCAGAGCGCGCCTGCAGAGTCTCTCCAGGGGCTTAGCACCGGAGTGCCAGAAAACAGGACTGAACTGGAATTAGAAGCTTGAAGCTCCTATCCAGAGAAGTAAACAGCACACAGCCTAGAAGATTCCCCCCATCTCCATTTTAAAAATAGAGATGAAATTTAGCTGGTGGAGCATTGCTCAATCCCCCACCATCTCAATGAGTTCATACTGTGTAAATATTGTGATCTTCATAAATAAATACTGAGGCACAGCTGGCGCCAGCAAGATATCGCTGTGAGGGTGCCGTGGCCCTGTTATCACCAGTGGGTGTTGCTAATTATTCTCAGAACTGAGGCTCTGGCTTAGGAGGGGAATGGAATGTAGAGGAAAGTCAACAGAGGTTGAAACAAAAATAAAACACTGTTTGTTTCTGTCCATTGCAAGGACATTCCACCCTTGTGGAAAACCAGAGATACATACAGGGAAGGTTTGTTGAGTTGCTTCTCTCGAGTGAGGATGATTTAACTACATACAATTTTATTTCAGCCCTTGATTGCATTCCAGCTGATTAAAATTCACACCACTTGTTTGTAAGGGCAAGGGGAGGTAATTGGGGTGCTCAGAGGACAACGCTGTAAACCTGAATGTCTTAGAATGAATGAGTTTACTATGAGGAAGTGTTGTTTTTTTCCTCCCCCCCCCACCCCCTCTTATCTGGCAGGTGTGTGAATGACCTAGCTTGCACATAGCACACAAAGGAGGTTCATTGTGTGTAAACTGCCTTGGCTTGAGAAAACAGATGCTCTTTAGACACACTGTCAAGCTGAAGAGAAGCTGCATATGAATTGCTACATTCTTTTTTTGAAAAATGCCAAGGTTAATTTTTAATTGCTGGCAGCATGGTAGACCTGATGACCACAGCATTCCACTCAGGTAGAGCTCGCGTTGCTGGCTCATCAAATTATTGCTACCTCTCAAGTAATAGTTTTTTGACTTTGAGCCCAATGGATAAGCTGAGAGAGTGCTGTTAAAGGGCATTGTGCTGTGCTCTTATGTTTTAAAAAAAAAATCTACTCTCATTTACTAAGCTCAGCATTTCATTATACAACAGGGAGGTGTGACCAACAGAGAATGCAAATGAGTACAAATCAGATTCTGTCTCCTAGTTCTCTTCATACATTTTCTTACCTGGTCTTACTCTTGGCAACCCTTCTTCCCCAGCCTGTTAACATCGGCCTTTGACCCCCTCCCACCCCCTTTGCTAAAAGGATTTAGTTTTAGACCCTAAGAGATGGTTTGGAACCAGCTGTTCTTGTGACTCTCACAGGAGCATCACTCTTTGTCCCCTAAAATCTGTTACAGGGCCTGAGAATGTTGGCAATCCCCTACTGCTTTATTCAATAATATCTCCACACAAGGCAGTGCATTCTGGGTTTTTTTCCTAGCCTAGGGAAGAAAAATGCCCAATGCTTACTGAAACTGTAGGGGAATTTGTCAAAGTATGTTTAGAAAAAAATCGCCTTGTTTCATAGTTGTTACTCTTGCCCGGCTTATTCAACCAAAACTATTCTCCATGCTATTCTGTGTCCCAAATAACTTTATAAACCCCGTAATAAAGCTAATAAGGTCTGAAAAAGATTGCATGCGTCCCGAATGCTCCTATCTGAATGTCGTTACCATAGTTGACTGCCTGAGCCACTTTATTAGTAAAATGCTGTTCAGTTTAACAGAGAACACATTTAACATTTTGCGTAGTAGTCCTCAGGCATGACAATCATTGACACCAGGGGCACAATTCAAAATACCAGTTATTTACTAGTGGGATGTGTGCATTCATTGGGACCCCACAACTTCTCAAACTTTGTGCAGCGCAACTCTCATTTCCTGCAGTAATTGCTCTCAATAAATGCAACCATTTCAGCCTCATCTTTGTAAAAGTTGTGACATCAGCAAAACGCATGTAGTAGTTCCTGTATCTGTTTATTCCTTGAATATTTAAAATACCCTGTGGTAGCCCTCTCATTCTTTGTATAGTATAAGAACCATGGGCGTATCAATATCAATGGTCTTATGGTATGCATTAGCAATTTTTTCATATGAAAACATGAAGTACACTGTGTCAACTCAGATTTTTCATGGATCTTGATTGGCCACTAAACTTAGTTGATCTTTTCCCATCTTTTCCTTAGATTAAGTCATATATATTAAAACTGCAGTTGCAAGATTTTTCAAAGAAAAGAAGTGGGGGGAAAATAGTTATAGAGATAAAGAACCATTGAACAGACTGTCAAACTAGTGGAAGGCAAGGGAGGTTGGCGGGGGTGGGAGGCTGTAAGCGATCAACCGAAGAACTTGTATGCATGCATATAAACATACCAATGGATATAAGACACAGGAGGGAAGAGGGAGGTGAAGGGATATACAGGGGGTAGGGGAGGTTTGGGGAGGTCAAGGGGGGAAAAAGAGACATACGTACAACTATTTGTAATCTTTCAAACAATAAAAAAATGAAAAAAATAATAAAACCGTATATACCCAGTCTCCTATTCTTACCTGCTAGATGCAATGACTCAACCACGACATTACTTATAATGATCTGAGGCATGTAGTCATTCATGAGAGATGATTCTTTAGACAACATTGTTGTAATTATTGTTAGTAACAATTGCTAAATGTCTAGCAAGACACAGGCTAGTAGCTCATTGCCTGGAGATTTGTATATTCTTCGAGTTAGGGTGTGGGGCCAGGTGGAGATCAGAGTACAGGCTTTTTAAAAAATATATTTTTATTGATTTCAGAGAGGAAGGGAGAGGGAGAGAAACATTAATGATGAGAGAGAATCATTAACTGGCTACCTCCTGCATACCTCCCAAAATCCTGCAACACAGGCATGTGCCCTTGAGTGAAATTGAACCCAGGACCCTTCAGTCCTCGGGCCAACACTCTATCCACTAAGCCAAACTGGCTAGGGCTGAGTGCAGGCTTCTTGAATGGAAAGGGAACCAACACTGACCCCTCCATCCATAGGAGCCTGTAACTCCAGAAAATTGCACTTATCTAAACATGGCTGATAAAGGAAATGATGCATTTTCTTACAAAAAGCTGATGGACAGTGATCTACTTGTGATTTACTGTAACTACCCTAATGAGATATGTATTCTTGGCAGGTACAGTACACTGATTAGGACTAAGAGATTCTGGTGCACAGGAGTGTGAGATGGCCAGGAAAGTAGAATATTCTTTGCTCTGCAGGTTTTCCCATTTAAGCAGCTCACTTGACGTGCTAGAAATATCTACCTCTGTAGAGATACAGCAAATGGAAAAAATGTTAGTTTCCAAACCTGTCCCCCTCTGAAGAACTCTCCTGCTGGGCGTAAGCTGACTGTTCATTTTAGGGCTCATTTACTATTTAGTTTTCAGAAGAGTTTTCAATATGTACAATGGCAAAGTTGTTTTAATTTTACTTGTGTGTTTTTTGGTTTGTTTTTTAATCATTACTGAGGATGTTTCCTTATTGATTTTTAGAAAGAGTGTAAGAGAGAGGGAAAGGCAAAGAGAAATATTCATGTGAGAGAAACACCTTGATTGGTTACCTCCTGCAGGCACCCTGACTAGGGCCCAGGCCAGGGGAGAGCCTGCAACTGAGATAAGTGCCCTTGACCTGATTGGAACCCAGGACTCTTCAGTCCACAGACCGACACTCTATCCACTGAGCCATACTGGATAGGGCTAATTGTATTTGTTTTTAACCTATTTATGAATAAATGCAATTTTTAAAAATACATATTTTATTGATATTTTACAGAGAGGAAGGGAGAGAGATAGAGAGCCAGAAACGTCAATGAGAGAGAAACATCGACCAGCTGCCTCTTGCACACTCCCTACCGGGGATGTGCCCACAACCAATGTACGTGCCCTTGGCCGGAATCGAACCCAGGACCTTTCAGTCCACAGAACGATGCTCTACCACTGAGCCAAACCTGTTTCAGCAATAAATACAATTTTTGAAACCTGCAGGACCCAAAACACAGAGTAAATACAAAGACTGGGTTCAAGTTCCAATAAATAATTTACATGATTAGAAACTTAGTTCAGTTGAATAATAGAGCTATTTCCAAACACTTCCATGTGTTATTTTATCATTGCAAAGTATTAAAGTCCATTAGTTCCTCTTCACAAATCCTTATTACATTATTAACCCTACTTTACTTATGGAAGGATTAGATGTACCTGAAATGTGTGATTATCCTGGAATTTGGCAGGTTAGTCAAAGCAAGGAAATTAAAAATCAAAGTCCTTGATTCCCAGGTGGTTGATTAGCTCCTACGGCAATATAACAGTATACCTGCTGCTGGAATCACTTTCAAACTCGGAAACTTACCATCTTGAGATCATTAAAAAAAATCATGCAAATAGTACTAACAGGGCAAGATGGAAAGATTTTTTAAGGATAAAGTATATTTCACAAAATGATACACTTAGGGTTAAGTAAAGGGATACTAGAAAAATGTCATCTAGGACCTAGATTCTAGATACTTTATAACAGTTTAACTCATTTGGGCCAAGAAATATAAATAAAGGTGAGGTACACTTGTTTAAAAGTGGATTCACTTAGTACAAGTTGATATTAATGATCCAAGCCCAAATACAGGTACACTTAACTCTTGATAGAAGTCCTTAATGCTACAAAACCTTGGTTTGTTTTATAAAAATAAGCAGAAGCAAAAAGGGGACAGAATATAAAGAACGGCTGATTTTGTGGGAAAGGGAAGTAAAGGCCAGAGAGTAAATATTAATAACTTAGAAGGCTTTTAGCTAAGGTCACCTTAACATTTTCTTGAAGAGGCTCTTATTGTTCATTCTAATTTCTAGCTAGAAACAAAGCAAAATAAATAACTTTCCTCTAATATCTCATTTTTACTCAAAAGTGATTAATCTGCTTAAGAAAATGAAGAACTAAACCTTCTCCTTATAGGTTTGGGAAGTTTATTACTAGTAAATGTTCTTTTGTATCAAGGAATCAAAGATTCCCAGCAGATTTTCTTTCCTGAAACTTCTACTTCAGGAAGAAAAAAAACAAACAAACAAACAAACAAAAACAACAACAACAAATCCAGTATAAAGAAAAAAAAGCTAAGCAGTAGTTATTGAATCTCCTTCCCTCTGTGGACAACCCAGTTTTGGGTTAATATCTGGGGGAGCAAAACACATCTAAAAAGAAGATAAAGATCACAGTTATTGGAAACCTACCTTTGTGTCCTTGAACTCCTTCAAAATGGATGAATAAGGAAGAAAGATTACATCCAATTGCTTTGATGTTTGTCTGCACAATGATTCTACGCCCAAGAAAATTAGGCCCAACAGGGGACTTTTGAATATAAGATCACGAGTTTGGGATTTTGGAAGAATCCTTGACCTCCTGGGGTCCAATATTTTAATCCTTTACATTTTTAATGAACCACATGCATGGGAGAGGAGAGAGATATGAAATGGGTGGCACATCTCTTAGCCCTGTATTTAAAAAAATACCTCTTATTCCTACTGTAGCAAAGAGACACGTTGCAGATGGCCTTCTTGCTGTGTTACTGAGTGAGGAGAGGCAGGACTCACTGATGAGGGCAGGGGCAGAACCCAGCCAATCCTCAATGGAAAGGCAGAATAAACTAGAAATAAGCTTTGTTATAAGAATTTACCGTTTAGATATTATTTATTACAGTAGCATATGCTCACCTCTTTGAATATATTGTTGATATTTTCATGAGTGTTCATTAGATTATTAAAAACAGATAAATAAGATACACATATTTATATTAGTTGACCAGCCTGCTTTTAGAAAATATCAGAAACTTAGCAGCTTAAACAACAGTTTTAATGGCAGAAGTTTGAGATCAAGGTGTCGGCAGGATTTTTTTCTTCTGATAACTATGAGGAAGATTCTGATCTCTTGGTGTTTTGCTGGCAATCTGTGGCATCCTTTAGCATCAAGAAGCATACTCCAAACTCTGCCTTACCTTCAGATGGCATTCTTCTTGCATAGATGTCTGTCACCAAATGTACCCATTTTATAAATGACACCAATTATATTGTACTAAGGGCACACCTTAGTCCAGTCTCTAAACTAATGTCATCTGCAATGACTATTTTCAAATTAGGTCTCATCCCAAGGTACTGGTGTTTGAGACTTCAACAAATGAGTTGGGGCTACATAATTTCATTCCATAACAAAATTCAGAGAATACAATATAGACATATATGAATCAACGAAAACCAACCCTTGTCAATGAAAAATTATGGTTACTCCACTTTCTCTTTTCACCTCCTCACAGAAAGCATTAAGTTTCCTTTTAATATTAGAGGCCGGGTGCACAAAATGTGTGCATGGGATGGAAGGGGGGAGTCCCTCAGCCTGGCCTGTACCCTCTTCAATCAGGAAGCCCTCAGGGGATGTCCTATTGCCAGTTTAGGCCCATCTTTCTAGAAATCCAGGACCGCTATCTCCTAACCACTCACCTGCCTGCCTGCCTGATCACCCCATAACTGCCCACCTTGCTGGCCTGGTCATCCCCCAAATGCCCCCCTGCCAGCCTGGTTGTCCCCAACTGTCTCCCCGCTGGCCTGGTTGCCCTCTAACTGACGCCCTGCTGGCCTGGTCACCTCCTAACTGTCTGGAAAAAAGTCAGATGTCCGGAAGATGTCCAGTCACCCAGTCTTATTAGCATATTAGCCTTTTATTTGCATAGATAGTTTGGAACTTGGAAATATTATTATTTTTCAGGTAGAACTGTATAAAGAGATTATACTTGGATTATAAAGTTTAGAGAGGTAGCATTTTGGGAATTTACTTGGGTTTTATAGTTCTGGATCAAAGGCTATTTTCCGCATGTTTGTTTTAAAAAACTGCGGCAAAGTAGCACCCATGAGAGTTTAGTTCTTAACTGGTATTCTGTTTTAGTAACATCACAATCTGAGGGCCTCACTTCAACTCTGATTTGGGTCAGAGGATGATGAGAGAGAATGAGAGTAAATTTTTGAATTAGAGCTTTACATTGATGATGAGTGGAATGATTTAAGTTTTAAACTTTCATTTGTCTCTTTCAAGGGCAGGGCTTGGGTTTGGTGAGCTTGCTTGGACAACACAGCTGAGCAGAATTGAAGAAGGAAAAGAGAAGGGAATGTAGGATGATTAGCAGTACAGTGTGTAATGTGGCCTTATCATTTTTTTTAGAACCAGTTAGAAACTCCATGAAGGTGCCATGGAGAGGTAAGCAAAAGGTCAGGAATCCATGTTTGTCAGAATTACTATGAGAATGTCATAGAGGTGAAGCAACAGAGATCTGAAAAGTGGCATCAAAAGTCTGGGCAATGCTCTTCTGACTGTCTGCATTTTCCTCCTAAAATGGGCAATCACAGCTCTGATTCACTCAAGACATCACAGTAACTGCATGGTGTTGACAGGCATGAAGGGGCTCTGAGACTCAGTGAATTGATGTCCCCACCATCCCTTTCCTTCCCCGTGGTACTGTTCAAAGACAGCAGGTGTTGATCTAAGTAAGTCCTATTACAGGACTCTGACTGGGTCTGTTTACTTCATGGGTAATTTTCAAACAGAGTTAAGACCCAGAAAAACCACAATAAAGGCAGCTAAAACTTGGTGTTTAGGCAGTCATTTACAAGATTAATTGGAGAAATCTTTCCAAACCTCTTCAAAAAAGATAGAGAAGTATGGTATTATTTAGGGACTCTGTCCTTTCTTGTCAGTTTGGCAGCTGTCTTTAGGCTGCTGTGCTGGTCTCAGATAAACAATTGACTGTAGGTATTGGGCCAGATTACCTCTCTCAGGCTCTGTTCCCACACTTCCCTTCCCTCTAGCCTTGCCCCACCCAGATCCCAGGCAAGTAACCAACATTCCTCTCATCAGACTGGTGAGAGCCAAAGGTACACAATGGTTTTGGAAATTCTATGGAAACAGATAAAACAAACTTTACAACTCTTATTATTTCAAGGATCTCTTGAGACCACCCTAGAAGAGATATTAACATTATTTAAGTAGGATCCACCTCAACTTGTTCATGATCTAAATGGAATTTTGGACAAAAGTCAGTAAAATATTAATTATATTGGTTGTCTTGATCCCCTGCACGTGAACCTCCCACAGGAATCTGGGTGACAGATTTGCTTATTTTGGGTAGTATTCAGGCATTACTGCCTTATTAAGACAATTACTACCATTAAACTCACATTAAGCTCTATTACCAAGTCAATTTAACTCCACTTTCTAATATTCATCTTTAAGTGTTTTAAAACTAATTTTAAAAATTTGATAGGTATTGGGCAATGATTTTTCTCCATTTTAGATGATAATGCCAGTAACAAAACTTTTACAAAATTAGTTCATTTACCATGTACTCCCTTCCTATGGTTCTAGGAAAGAATTTACTTTAAAAACAAAACCAAGCCAAAAACAGAAAAGGAGAGCATTTTAGTATTTGTTAATTTGCATTGCTATTACACAGGGCATTATTTTTGTCATTGTTAATAAAGAGTACTACAAATTTAAAGTAAAATTTGCCATTACACATTCTCATTACTTCTTTATAAGCTTATGGTTTTATTTTAAATACAGAGCAACACATTTACAGTGATATTATGAGTTACATTGAAAATATGATTTTGAGTTTATAAAATATTGATTATTATTGCTTTATTTATTTTCAATTTCATGATTCTTTCAGTGACTTAGTTATAGCTACTGTTTATATTCTAAAAACCCACAATGACTCATAAATTTGGGTGCACATATATTGAATTAGAAATAAACTGCCAGTGAATTTCAAATGCAATAATTTATTTTTCTTTTGAAGCTACAAGGGATGGCTATTTTTAATTCTGTTACCCTTCAAATGTCACACAAGTGTTTTAAAATAAAATGCAAGATTATTTCTTTAAAATTTAAAATGCAACTTTTAAATTATAACTTTTTCCCAAAAATAATTACAAAATAGATTGCATATTTAATATAAAATCATAAAGTTGTACATGTTTTTAATTTCAAATGTTAAAATGAAAACAAAAATATTTTAAAATTTAAGTTACATTTTTATGTACCCTAATATATTAAAAACCCAGGGTCCATAACATCCAAAATGACCAAAGGCTTAACCAACCAGAAGTCAGTGCTGCAGGCACCCTGATGCAGCACTGACTGCTGAGGGGCTGCAGATCAGGCCCAGGGAGAGGCCTGGAGAGCGAGAGGCAGAGTCTGATCCGTAGCCTCCATTGTAGCTGTTGATCAGCACTTGCCTCTCTCTTTCCCTCTGGACCTGGCCAGCAGCCACACCTCTCTTTCTCTGGGGCCTCTGCTGGGGCTGCTGATCAGCCCTGCCTCTCTGATGAGGCCTATTGATAGACCCAGAGACACTGACTGGCATTGAAACTGACAAATCTGAACCAAATCTGGGTGAAGAACCTAAGGTGGGCTGAGGAAGGGTTTTAAGGGCAATAGCTGTTTGGTGTACGGTGTAAAAAAGTGTTTCACTTTTTTAATGGCCAGTTTGACAATATAGTGCATATTGGCTATTAGTCCAAATATAGTGATTATGTATTTTTGTCTGCCAAGAGCATCTACTCCTGATGAAAAAGGCCTCCCCCCTACTCCAATTTAAGCATTCTTATCCTATATAATTTATCTATACTACTAAAAGGTTAATATGCTAATTTAGACAGATTGACTGGCCATCTTCCAGATGGCTATCTTCCTTCTGGAGAAAGCCATGGTGGTGGGGGTCAAGGTAGAGGACATTAGGGGCAATCAGACCAGCAGGGGAGGGCAGTTGGGGACATGATCAGGCCAGAAGGAGAGGGTTGTTGGGGATGAGATTAGGCAGACAGGGGAGGGCAGTTGGGGGCAACAAGACCAGCAGGGGAAGGCAGTTGGGGGCAAGATTAGGCCACCAAGGGAGGGAAGTTAGGGTCAATAAGGCATGCAGGCAGAGGAAGTTAGAGGTGATAAGGCAGACAGACAGGGGAGTGGTTAGGAACCAGTGGTCCCAGATTGTGAGAGGAATATCCAGGACTACTGGCTTAGGCCCGATCCCTGTGGGAAAATTTCAGCCAAAGCCGGACACCTTAGCCAGTTTCTCAATGAGGAACACCTTTCTTGAGTGCTTTACATCAGCCTATTTTTCACCACTTCCTGTGGGATTGGACCTAAATCAGTGGTCAGACATACCCCAAGGGGTTCCTGATGGAGAGGGAAACCCTCTCTCCCGAATTTCGTGCAGCAGGCCACTAGTCTATAATAATAAAAGTGGAACATGCTAATTAGACCAGACATCTTTCTGGACATCCTTCTGTCCTTCCAGATAAAGCCAGGGCTGTGAGGGAAGCTCAGGTCCTGGGTGCCAGAGGGAAGCCAGTGCTGGCAATCAGGGGAAGGAACACCTACTCTTGCACAAATTTTATGCATAGGGCCTGTAGTTATATATAATTTTACATAATAAAAATAGCATCATTGCCAAAACCGGTTTGGCTCAGTGGTAGAGCGTCGGTCTCCGGACTGAAAGGTCCCAGGTTCGATTCCAGTCAAGGGCATGTACATTGGTTGCGGGCACATCCCCAGTAGGGGGTGTGCAAGAGGCAGTTGGTCAATGTTTCTCTCTCATAGACGTTTCTAGCTCTCTATCACTCTCCCTTCCTTTCTGTAAAATATCAATAAAACATATTTTTAAAAATATATTAAAAAATAGCATCATAGTGGAAATATAATGTTTATTCTATCTCTCACTATTATTACATATTTATAATTATGCAAGTTACCTAAACCAGAAGTTCTTAACTTTTTGGTTTCAGGATCCATCCTGTAATCTTTAAAATTATGGATGATCCAAAAAAACTTTTGTTAATTAAAATTAAATATATGTGTACTGCGAATTCATTTTAGAATTAAAAATATGTTAGAAAATAATGTAAAATATTTTCATGAAAGTGATTATAATTTCAAAGTAAAAATATATAGTGAGAAGAGTAGCATTGTTACTTGTTTTTAAATAACTTGAATGTACACCTTAATAGAAGAATGGGCTTCTTATAATTGTATCATATTAAGTAAGTCATCATAGTGGTGATTTCATCAAATAGATCTCATAACCAGACTTAAGGCCCAAAAAAGCCCCTGGGTCCCACTTTGAAAACTTTGGCCTAAAACCACTGTGTCAATATATTTTTCTTTACATAGGAAAGCATTTAACATGTTAATAACATTTTTTTTGTTCTCTTATGAAGTTAATGACTTTCCTTTTTAGTAAGTAAAATATTTCCATTATCTTATTTACTTTTTTATTCATTCATCCTTATATGTTTTTTAGGACCTGATTGCTTGCTGGAGATAAAAGCATGACTATGACATTATACTTGTCTTAGTGAGCTCAAAGTTCATACAGCCATGTATGAAAAGGATAGAACCAGAAAGACCTGGTGTCCCTGGAGTTGGGCTCACACACAATTTCCTTGCCAGCACCATGACTGCATCGCTCATGACCACTGCACAAACACTATGGTGACCAAGAACAGGGACCGGCAGATGACAATTATCCATACCATTCTAACTATTTGGTTGTTCAATGCACCTTCTTCAGTGGATGTTCTCTAGTAAGCATTGAACTTTGTAACTTACATTTTCACCCACTCCCATCGATCCTTTCCCCCACACATCCTGGTTTCCAAACTTGTTCTCTCAGTCCTATCTCAGTTATCAATTTATCACACCACATTTCCAGATCCACCCATCTTTGCTCTTCTTTGTGATAATCAAGTTGGTTCTGTAAATAGTTCCCACTTTCCAGCTGGCAATGTGTTAGGATTTGTCAGTGGAGGATGCTTCTGGGAATCTACAAGAAGAAGAAGCTTCTCTTCCTGCTATCTTCTGTTTTGATTTGGTGTCTCATGGTGGCCAGCAGCATGAGAGATACCCAAAGGTACTCACCTTCCTAGTGACACTCATTGGATTTTTCCAGTACCCCAGAGAACAAACAATTTTGCGGCCAATTTCATCAGCACTCCCCAGAGTGGCTTCTGAGAAAGTCTGCCATCATTCCACAGGACAAGTTTTAGCCACAGACTGACACTTTCGCCAGTTTCTCAGTGAGTCTCATTGGCTTTCCAATGGGCAAGTTTCTCTGTGGAAACTCAGAGAATCTCTGCACCATCCAATGGGTCTCAGCTACCTCCTTTCTAAATAGATCTACCTCTCAGCCTTTCCATAAAATTCTTCCATGTTTGTGCCTTCCTTGGGTGTTCTACATCAGCTCTAAAAGTAATGGTTGCTCTTGGAATCTTCCATTCCTTTATTCTAGCTTAATTATACATCTTACCAGTTAATCCTTTACTAGTGAATAACTTTTATCAAAATCCATTGTTCAAATTACTAGTGCATTTTCTGTCTTCTCGATTTCATACCTGATTGAAACAAGGCCCCTGATCATTCAGCAAATGTATGCACTACTGCCAATAAGTCTATGCATATCATTACTATGGGCCATATTCCTCTTTAGGCTAAGAGAATGACCAAATGCACTCCCTGAAGCTTGACGCACTAGAAGGATTTCTCCTTACTGTTTCCTTTCACCCCAAATGTAGCACAACAGGAATCCATTTTTTTACTTCAGTTGATTCAACCTTTGACTGGATCAAGTTTGGGCTTTTTCCTCCTTCGTTAGTTCATAATGGCACCTACGTGACACTGAAATATGTTTAATAAGAGACATTAATACAAAAGTTATAGATGACATAGTAGACTCTAGACCAATTATTTATGTAGCTTGTTTGCCTTTTATATCTTAGTTGCCTTTAAGCATTACCTAAGAAGTGACACTTTTATTTTATAATTGTTTGCTCTTGGGTCTGGTCAAATGAATGATTTAACAGATCTGACAGTGCTCTAATGGTAATTATTGGCACTTGGGCACTTGAAATGCCATGGTCAAAGGTTGTGTTTCTAGCAGGGCCCAGTCATTTGCTTTTCCTATTGTGAATGTTTCTCTGCTGAGGAAGCCCTTTCCTTGCTCCACAACCTTTGGGGATTGTAGCGTGGCACTTCTTTTGTCCTTTGCCAGGGCTCTGCACATTGTTCTCAAACATGAATAACTTTGGTAACAAGGATCTGCTGGTCTGTTTGTCTCATGACAGGCCTACTTGTATTATAGTTTAGACCGGTAGCAGAACCATTTCTTGCTCTGGGCACACTCAAATGTAGCAGCCTTTCAGTCAGCCTGGTAAATGGGTCCAGGAAAGAGCCCTAGGTGTGGCATATGCTGTTTCCAGCCTTCAAACAGGACAACAAGTCATTCTTCTTCTTTTTTTTTCTGGATGAAAAGAGCTGCAAGGTAACTTTGAGCAGATGTCCCAGCATGCCTCAGACAATGGGGCTTCCAAGTATTTCTTGATCTGGCCGGACCATAACTTTTGAAGTTTTCTTACCCATCACTCTAAAGCAGTGTTTCCCAAACTTTTGACATATGTGTACCCCTTCTATAATTTTCATAACGCTGAGTACCCCTCGTCAAAAAAAAGGATGTATTTTCATAACAATCAAAATATATTTATTTTTTTATTTTTTGGTACATACACAAAATAATAATAAACGAAAAATAAAATTATTCATAATAAAATAAAAATTATATTATAAATAACATTTATTTGCACACCAGACCATTTCACACCTCACAAGACTGTCTTGACTTGACTCATGAGAATGTAGAATTAGGCACAGCTAAGCACAGTGCAGTGCATATCCCCACCAAACTCTGGTGCAACACGTACCCCCACCAAACTCTTCTCATAGCCCTGGGGGTACGCGTACCACACTTTGGGAAACACTGCTCTAGAATATGTGTATCTCTTACCAGCCTATCCAGAGACTCAGCAATTATTGATGATCATTAGTTATGATTATAATAATATCATTAATACAGTAAACAAATATATTTTCAAATGTCCATATTGTTCTGTTCTTATTGTACGGCACTGTGTCAGGGCTTGAAACAAGTGTTTATGATTGTCTGTCTTGGTGAATGTGAACTCCTATGATTCCTGATGGCAATATAAAATAAGATCAGGAATGTATGCCATATACTAGAGGCTGTTTTAATTTAGTCTGGAAAATATACCATAAATGGAACTGGGACTCTACAATCTTTGCATCATTATGTCTCAGGCTAGCAGTTATCTCTCTCATTTATAGCAGATATATATATATATATATATATATATATATATATATATATATTAGCATCATAGGAGCAAATATATTTGTTAAAGGACAAATGTGTGGGTCCTGCCCACTGCCTTTTCACTTACACATATTGGACTGAAAAATTACTAGTTTTCCTTACTTCCACTATGATATGAGAAAGAGGCATTCTTCATTCATTACCAACTAATAATACAGGGTAATTATGAAAATATCATGAAACTCTGTATAAGCACCAATGTAGGCCCATATTCAACAACCTTTGAAAGATCTGAATATTCATCTTTCCCTATTATAGCATTACCTTATACTAGTATATGGCTATAGGTTTGCTCAGGAGGGACTCAGTAAATCACTACCACAGTATTGTAGGTCTGTCCTTCCTTCTGCCAGTGAGCTTTGTTTTTGTTTGTTTGTTTGTTTGGAGAATCCACAGTTTTGAAAACTGGGTAATGGATAAAGATTTTCCATTAGGGAGGCTGATTTCAGCTGTCTCATCACCCATTATGCTGAATTCTAGCAGAGTCCCATAAGAAGGTCAAATCGGCATTTCAGAAACTGTAGAGTTCTCTGATGAAATCAGCACACCTTACTCCTGAATGTGAAGAAGACAAAGATTCTCTTTAAAGTACCAGTTTCATTTGAAGATTGGATAGACTTAAAGTAAGTTGAGGGTCGAGCCTCTATCTTCCAATGAGGGAGAGCATGCCACTTTTGCTGGTCAAGAGTGATCCAGAGAATCTCAAGAATCAAAGCTCTTAAGGTGTTCTTATTTCAAATTTCAGAGTTATACTCTTTCTATCAGGGCCAAGATTTTGTAATAGACTTTAGACTGAAAACTGAGCCTTCTTTGAAAGTTCGCCACTCTTACAATTAGATCCTGTGCCATGTCTGCAGCTCTGTGTGTTCTCTGACTGCATGAGACTAATTCCTCTTTAAGTGCTGGAAGGAAAGCTTGCCAATTCCTACATTTTGCTTTAAATAATGGTTAATCAATCTAAATTACTGATCCATAGAATCAAGCCTATCATTTTATCTTCTTAAGCATCAATATCATGTGGCAATAGTAATCAGATTCCACATTCCTCTAAGTTACTATTTTCTTGTATACCTTGAAAGCAAAACATTGCTCTAACTAATGCACCTCCTTCCATCTGTTTCCTTTCCCACAGGTGAAAGTCAGTGATTGCAGTCCACAGAATGCCAGAGACAATGGAGACTCCACCTACCAGGAGTAATGTGACCTTACTGTTATCTAACCAGTGTATAATCTGCTTCCAGAATACCTACCCTTTGAGTCTAATTCCTAGCAGAGTCTGACATTTTGGATTCTTGTGATAGTGACATAATTATTGAGGCATAGTCTCAGGAGAAATGAATTGAGGAAAACTGGATAGGTCAGAAAAATAAAGCTAAGCAAAAAAGGAAATCTCAACAAGAGACTACTTACCATGGTCACATGGATCCCTCAAGCATAATCCTCCTTAATATAAATGGGCTTTTTGTTTTTTGTTTTTTATTCCCTGTTGTATGTGAGTCTAGCTGAAGGAGAAGTCTGGTGAAGTAGGAAAGAATAAAAGGAAATAAGGATATAACTTTAAGCAGAGTTACTAGATAAAATTCAGGATCTTAGTTATATATTTAATGTTATAAGCATGTCCCAAATATTGCATAGAATGTACTTAAACCAAAATGTATATGTTCTGTATCTGTATCAAATATAACTGTATCTTGTATTTTTATTTGCCAAATATGACAAAAATGCCCAGCCAGGCAGCTCCTGTTTGGTGAAAAGCAATTTGAGAAGGGAAGAGCTAAACTGTTAGCTGCTATGACACTCACAGCAGATGAAGTATCTTGAAGTGGCCTCTAAAGGAAACAGATCAAGGCACCAATGGATTTCATATGATAACCTATTTAGTGTTGGTGTTAATTCTGTCTGTTAGAAGAAAATCAGGGATCTTTAATTTTGACTCAAACTATGTGTTTAAGAAGAAATTTAAAACAAAATGTAACAAAATAGAATTAAGGAGTTGTGTCAAACCTATAATTCTAGGTTGATTAATACTTGAAGATTACTCTAACCAAGTTATCCTATACAATAAAAACCCAGTGACCGAACAGTGAAACTACCAGAACGACTGATCAACCAGTCACTATGATGCACACTGACCACCAGGGGGCAAACACTCAATGCAGGAGCTTCCCGCTGGTGGTTAGTGCACTCCCACTCCTTGACTGACCTGGATGGGCAGCACTACCACAGCAGGCTGATCCCCACAGACCACACCCCCCACCAGTGCAGGAATCCATGTACGGGACCTCTATTGTTTTCATATTAGTATTATCTGTTGGTTTTCAGTACCAGTACCAGTACCAGAGTAACCAGATATCTCACTTTTAGCATAGATAAAAGGGAATTTATTGCAAGCCATGGCTTGGCATTTCAATTGGTCAGAGTGTAGTCCTGAAATGCAGAGATTGAGGGTTTGATCCCCAGTGAGAGCATATATAAGAATCAACCAATGAATGCCTAAATAAATGTAACAACAAATTGATGTTTCTCTCTCTCTCTCACTCTATCTCTCACTCTCTTCCTCTGTCCCTCCCTCCCTCTCCCTCTTTATTTCCCTCTATCCTTCCTCCCTTCATCTCTCTAAAACCTATTGCATTTTTTTTCAAAAGGGAATTTATTATAATCCAAGAAAAACTATAACTCTTGAATTTAGTATTTTGTGTAAGAGGAGTGTCCTTTGGCATCAGAACTAGGAGCCTGAACCCCTTAGCAGACTTGCCTCTCATTCCATTTCTTTTTTCTCTTTTTCTTTCTCTAATGACAAACTAGTGTCTACATATAGACTGATTTATCTTGAATCAATCATGGTTACAATCCCAACCTCAACTCCTTCATCTTCACTGGAGCTTGATGGATGTGGGAGGTAGTAGGTGAAGAGAGAATAGAAGTGTTAGACCAAGAGAGACCAATAGGTGTCTTCTGCAATCTTCACTGAAGAAACAAAAAAATATTTTAGGGCAAAGATGGTGAATAGAACAGTTAAATAAAATGTTGAAGTAAATAAGAGTCAAATATTTTCTCTTTTCTTGAATAGAATGCAGATGGAAAAAATATTATCTGCAATGAAAGTTTTTATACTTATCCTTAATGCTGTGTAACCATGATGGTCTTATAAATTGTCCTTAAGGCAAACATGTTGATTTCTGAATAATAGGAGAATATTTTAAACTGAAAGAGCAAATTAATTTAAACACTAGAACATAGAACACTGTGAAGCTTATAAAAGTAAAACAAAGTCAAAGATATTATGTTGATTAAAAAGAAAATTTAAAAAATGTAAAAGAATGCCCTTCATCCACAGAGTAAAAGGAGCATTGAACTTTAATTTTTATAAGAGTGACTAAATGATGGTGAGAAAGTTTTCACAAAGTAGTTAGGAAAATCCCCTGCTTAAACAAAGAGAACTGGGTCAGACAAATAATGGGAATGAGCACCCAGCTCTCTACTAATTTGCAAGAAATGACATTATTATTGTGACATCATTGTGACAGATGAGAAAAGGCAGAGGCTTAATGGCCCTCTAAGGAAAGTTGCGAACTACTCCTCATGATCTTGCCAGAGAAAGATAAACATTGAGACTCTGGCATTCCAGTTATTTCACTGGAGGTCAAAGGATAGAGAATCCTGGCATTATTGTAGTTATTCCTCTAGTACATTGTACAAATGGGTTTGAATGGCCTAGGAATTTTTATGGTTTTAATCATGTTAGCACACTCATAATTCATTCAACCAATACTTCTCAGTATGATATAATGTTATCATAAATACATAGAATTTGAAGGTTGTAAAGGATTTTAAATGTCCAACTTTCCTGCCAAGAGAGAAATAACTTTTATTCCTGAAACATGGACATTTCTAACATATGGCATTTCATACTTTCTGCAGCAGCTCATTACACTGTTAAACAGTTCTAATTCCTGGCAAATGCTTTTTAACATAAAGCCAAAAATTACCTTCTCAGATTTTTCACTTATTGGTTTGGTCTTATCTCTACCCTCTGGAGATAAACAAAACCTGAACACTCTTCTATATATTAGACTATTCCAAATATTTGCACACAATTATTATAACCTGTTAAGTATTCTCTTTTCCATGCTAAACAGTCCCAATTCCCTTAGCAAATGCTGAGCTGGTTTAAAAATATCTTCTACAATCTCAGAGGCTCTCTTCTTCTAAATCATTAAACCCCTAAGCTAAATAACAAAGCAGTTGTGAATTCAGTTCTAAATAGAGTAGGATTTATTTCCTTCTTGATTAATACAACTTAATATAATGCAAATTATAAAATGAATCATCCTACTTTCTTTCACTGTCTTGAAATCATTACTTTTGGAAAGAAATTAATACACACACACACACACACACACACACACACATATATATATATATATATATATATATATATATATATAATCCTAAAACTTTTCATACATTTTTCCATATAAAATATCTTGTCATGTTTTTGAAAGACAATTTTTAAAAATATATTTTTATTGATTTCAGAGAGAGCAAGGGAAATGGAGAGAGAGAAACATCAATGATGAGAGAGAGAATCATTGATTGACTGCCTTTTGCACTCTGGGGATTGAGCCAGCAACTCGGGCCTGTGCCCTGATCTGGGATAAAATTTTGACCTCCTGGTTCATAGGTCAATGCTTAACCACTGAGCTACACTTGCCCAGTTTCAAAGACAATTTTTGGAAAAAAAATTGATTTCTCCTTATATATGATTTTGGTCTCAGCCAACTGATTCCCACATATTATAATCTTTTTAAACCTAAAACCTGCCTTTAATACATTAGTCACCTCACCTAGTGTTATCATCCATGAATCCCTTAAATATTTTTGAATATTTATTAATTATTATATACCACAATAGGTGTAATAGAGTGCTCTGATCTCACAGAAATTATAGTATTGTGGGGTATAAGTATAATCTGCATATCTAATTTTAATCAATCTGCAAATCTCAGCATTCATTTCATTTGTTATAATAGACTTTATATAGGCATACATATTTAGTAGAGTGACTATATAATTTAATAAAGTTGGGGAGATTTTAAGAGAGGAAGGGTGTAATATATCTATACTAATAAAAGAGTAATATGATAATAAGACTGGGAAACCTTCCAGACGTCCTTGTGGACAAAGCCATGGTAGCGGGGCCAAGGCAGAGGCAGTTATGGACGATCAGGCCAGGAGGGGAAGGCAGTTGGGGGCAATCAGGCTGGCATTGTGGGGGGGAGTTGGGAATTATAAGGCCAGCAGCAGAGTGGTTAGGGGTGATCAGGCAGGCAGATGAGCTGTTGGGCACCAGTGGTTCCTGAACCGACAGTTGGACATCCCCTGAGGGGTCCCAGATTAGAGCGGGTGCAGGCCAGGCTGAGGGATACCCTCCCCTCCTACCCTGTGCCCAAATGTGTGCACCAGGCCACTAATATATATATATATATATATATATATATATATATATATATATACACAAACACACATTATATAAAAGACTAAGTGACCATCCGACCATCTAACTAGCAGATAGGTATGACCTGCACTGATCACCAGATGGCAGACACTCAACATAGGAGTTGCCCAGCTACAGTGACTTGGCAGCGTGGTTCTCAGGTGTCACAGCCCAGAACCAGAGAGAAGGGAGCCCAATTCCTTGAAGGACCCCACCTTCAGGTGTGGGCTTTGTTGTTGCTGGGGCATTGTTGGCCCAAAATATGGTTTACTGCACACTCATGTTTGCATTCCACACCCTGTTCAACAGCAACTTTGCAGAGTACTCTCTCACACCCCGGGACTCCTTGGGGGGTGTCAGAGAGCCAGTTTTGGTCTGACCACCAGGCCAGGCCAAGGGACCCCACCTGCCTGAGGAACCCTGCTCACTCTGCAGACACCCTTTGAGTCTCGGCGCTGCCCCAGGTGCTGCCAGCCAGGGAGGGACCATGAGAGTTGGCTTCAGGTTGAGTCCAGCCCCTCTCACCCAGTCCCACCCTGTTGGCCACCTTCTAATTATTTTTATTTCAATGTGCAAGGATCTGTGCACCAGGCCACTGGTTAATAAAAAACACATGCAACTTGCATAAATTGGCAATGTACCTTTTATGTTAAGTGGTCCTGCATTTAAGAACATTTCTAGAAGCAATTTCCCTTTAAACTATTGAAACTTTAGCATTCAGAAAAACAAAACAAAACGGTATGTTATCATACCTTGTATATTCCAGCAAAGTATAAGCCTATCCACAGGAAAACTATGTCTAACGATAGATAATTTTCTTATAAAACATATGCTAAAATATATTAGCTAAAGCCTTTTCAAAATATAATTAGTTTTGGTGGGTTGTGCATTGGATCATATGTATATGAAACCTCTGACATTTCTCATAGACCAGGGTTATTTTAATACGCTGACTTTTTCATATTCAATTAAACATGCAATTCTCTAATGTGACATACAGAATAAAAATGTCTAAGATGAATCAATTTAAATAAGATTATATCACTTGATTACATATCACAATAGTCATGATTGTTAAAATTAGTTGTAAGACTCAGAAATTGTTTTACCATATAGAGAAGAGCTAGCACACTACCACTTCATCTTTGTGTCATTCAGGATAGCTGGGGTATGCTGTAATAACTCATGCCACCCAATCTAAATTATTTAACTTCAAATTACTACATGCCTATTGAATATCATGAAGGGTCTCTGTTCTTCATGTTTAGGTAGAGAACGGGCTTTCCTGATTACCTTGATAGGGAGAAGAGATCACTAAAATGGTTTGCAAAATCAATTGAATGCCTCCACCTGTAAGTGACCCATCATACTTGCATTCATAATTCACCGGCTAATTCAAGTCACTTTACAAACTCTAAACAGAAGGCAATCCTTACATTTGGCTAAAGGAAGAACTGTGCAATTAATGATTAACTCAACAAACTCCTACTTTCCCTTTTAACAACATACTGATAACTCTTAAAAATGATGCTTGCAAACATTACCAATAGGAGTCAAGGATCTTTTCATTTTCTGGGTTAAATCACAGTATGTTAAAATAGTTTAAACAGATACATTTCATAATACGGAGTAAAATAAATTGGTATAAATAAATGTTTTAAGCCCTAACCAGTTTGGCTCAGTGGATAGAGCATCAGCTTGTAAACTGAAGGATCCCAGGTCTGATTCATGGCAAAGTTACATGCCGGGTTGTGGGCTCAATCCTAGTTGGTAGCATGTAGGAGGCAGTCTAACAATGATTCTCTCTTATCTTTGATGTTTCTATCTCTCTTTCCCTCTCCCTTCCTCTCTGAAGTCAATACAAATATGTTTAAAATAATAATGATGATGATGATAATAATAATGTTTTAACACAATGACTAATCTTATGAGGAACGTATAAAAAATCATCAACACCATAATATAGATCCATCAAATCTCACAAATATAGAAGTAATGAATTATAGGTATATTCTTAAAGGAATTCTGGGAATAAACTACATAAATCAGCATAAATACTGATAAAAAAGATAAAATAATTAAAGTGTTGCATCTCATTTTTATAGTTAATTGTGAAGGATTAAATTATTACACTTTTTTTTACAGATATGTAGTTTTGTTATTAAGATATTTCATACATTCGTAACCACTTTTATTTCTAAACACAGGAATTTGGGTCTCATTTATGATCAGAATCTAAAGTTCTTAAAAATTTAAGTTGCTAATTGCAAAATTAAATTTTCTTTTTATTAAGGTTTAATTATTTGACTATTTCTACATGCTTTTTTCTCTTAAAGAAATATACTAATAAAAATGAACATAGATAGTTCCTATTATAAATATCTTATTCATTTACTTAAGTTTTCACCTCAGTCTATTTTGTTTATGTTTGTGTGAACATATATATGTGTCAGCAAGCATAAGGTCTCAGATGTGAAAAGTCTAGGATATAAAATAGAAATGCATAAAAATGAACCTGTGAGGAAAAGGTAATAACCAGGTGAAAGTAACTTACTGTGCAAGAGAAATAAAAAAATCATTCCTTACTTGGATTTCATAAGCAACTATTTATCATATAAGGATATTTGAATAGCCTGGCTGGCATGGGTTAGTGGTTGAGCTGAGAACTATGAACAAGGAGTTTGAGGTCCCATTCTAGGTCAAGGCATGCCCAAGTGCAGGCTCATTCATCCTTGTGATACATGCAGGAGACAGCCGAACAATTATTCTCTCTCATCATTGATGTTTCTATCTTTCTCTCCCTTCCCTTTCCTCTCTCTGAAATAAATTAAAAAATATATTTTGAAAATAGTAATATTTGAATAAGTATCAATTATGCTTTTAGTAATTTTACATGTTTTTTGTTATCATAAAACTTACATTTGTGTGTTAATACAACAGAAGGCAAAATAGTAAAAGTAATTATAATCATATTACTACATACACAAAAAATAATTTGGTACAGGAATCTAAACTTGGAATTTGTTTTTAAAGCATAGTGCTATATTTTAAATAAAATGAATTTCAATATGTTAGCACAGCCTCTGGAACAGCATTTTAAAATGAGCACAAATCTTATATGTGGTATTGTTTTAATAGCACTTTTTTTTCTTGCCATGAAGCATAAGTGTGAGCTAATCTATAAATATAAAAGCCCAGTGACTATTACAGTGGAAAGACCAGCGCCACCAGAACCATTGGTCACTCTGATGTGCACTGACCACTAGAGGGCAGATGCTCAATGCAGGAGCTGCCCCCTGGTGGTCATTGTGCTCCCACAGAGGGAGTGCTGCTTAGCTAGGAGCCAGGCTCACAGCTGGAGAGTACAGCGGTGGTGGGGGGAGCCTCTCCTGCCTTTGCAGCAGCACTAAGGAACAGCGAGTCAAGCAGTAAGAAGTGAGCAGGCAGACTGTTAGGAGCAAGCGGTTAGGAACAAGTGGTCCCAGATTGCAAGAGGACACAGGCCGGACTGAGGGACACCCCCCATGCATGAATTTTGTGCATCAGGCCTCTAGTCTATATATATAAAAGCCTAAGTGACTGAACAACTGAACAACTTAACGCCTGTACGACCAGTTGCTATGACGTTCACTAACTATCAGGAGGCAGATGCTCAATGCAGGAGCTTCCCCCTGGTGGTCAGTGCACTCCCACAGTGGGAGTGCCACTCAGCTGACCAACCCATCCCAGTGACCCACCTGCCCGGCAGTAGCCTCTTCCTCCCTCAGTAGTCCTGTAGGACCAATCTCTGGAGGACAAGCCAGGCACCGACAGACTGGTGCCAACAGTGCTGTTGGCCTCCTGAAAGTCAGCCTCGGGCACTCCAGCTTCTTTCCCTCCCTAGATGCTCTGCAAGGAAGAAATGATAGAAAAGCAGCAGCCAGGTGGCTCCTGATAACCAGCACGAACATCAGCAGGGCAGATCCAGATACGGGGCCAGCAAGGGTGTCCTTTGGCTGATTTGGAGGACAAATCACATCCTGGCCACCCCTTGGGACAGCTTCCAGACTCAGGGCTCACTGCTTGCAAGTGCCACCGTGGTGGCACGAGTCTCTCCCAATTGGGACTGATTGGGCACAGTGGGGCTGGGGATGAGCGGGAGTGGCAGGTAGCATTGGATGGCTGGTTTTGAACTAATCCCTGCATGCCACTCTGAGGGACCCCACCTTGCATGAATTTGTGCACCAGGCCTCTAGTCCTATATAATAAAAGCATAGTATGAACAGTATCCCCTCAACTGGAGTTCTTCCAGGAGTTCAACTAGGGGGAAGGCCAGTCGGGGGGAAGAGAAGGCAGCCCTGGCCAGCAACCAGCAGCTGCTAGGATCCTACCATTGCACAAATTTGTGCAGTGGGTCTCTAGTATAAACATAAGAAATTTTAGTCAGAATAGGCAAACTGTAGGGGGAAAATCTGCATTGCAGATGTATCACAGTTATTTTGCTGCTCATATTTTTCTAAGTGCTTTTGCTCTGAAATAGAATTCAGTGTTTTTCATTCTTTTTTTTTTCTCGTGCTATATAGACAAATTTGTAACTGGTGAGAAGTGACATTGTATTGCACGGGAATATACATGACATAGGGAAGTGATTTGTTATATACACACATTTTGTTATTCCTTCCACTATCATAAAGCATTCCACATATCATGATTAGCAAAACTAGATAAAACAGAATTTCTAGTGATAGATGTCCTTTCCTCTGGATTGTACTTGACACCCAGATCTTTGTACATTTTCTCAGTGTTCTGAAGTAAAGAATTAGTGCTCAGCAGTTTAGAAGTTCACTGGTAGCCTGCCTGCAATTTCCGTTACCTGTTTACCTCTTTATTTTTTAATTATTGGCAGTGCTCTGTACAGTAAGAATCTTTTCTCTTTTCTATCACTATTGTGTTCCAAGCATTTTTATTGTTTATAGTTTTATTGTTTATAATTCTTTCTTTAACACAAATCTGAAGAGCATCCTAGATCGCCTCCCCCCATTCCCCCCACCCCCACCACAAGTTTTTATCCTCTAATTTCAACCAATACCTTAATAACTGTTTCCAATCTCAATCCATACTTGGCCTACTTCGTGCTTGAATTATTTTTCACATAAAATGCTAGTAGACCAGAGTTCTTATTTAGGGTCTCATATACTCTATCCTCTAGGCTGTTGCAAAAAGGAAGGGGGTCTCATATAGATTCCCCTGACTAATCCTTTAACTAATAATAAACACTTATTATGGGAAATATGGGGGGGTTAGAAATTTGCATATCTAATCTCACTAGTTCTCTTAATAGTTCTTTGCTATAGATAAGAATGTATCTGTTAGATACAATTAAGGAAATATATGCTTGATTCCCAGCAGCATTTTATATCAGCTTTTATTTCTACCATCCTGAAACATTTGCTGGCCTTGGCATCAATGGCACAGCTCTCTTTCTCTGGGGGTTCTTGTCCTTCAGGGCCCATCCTATCTAGCATGTCATTAAATATTCAGATTCCTCAAGCCTTGTCCTGATGTCTATTTGTCTTACTGCTGTCATTCTTTCTCTGTAGTCCATTTCACCAATTCAAAAAAGTTTTGGAGCTTTACACACATATTTTGTACTTAATATTTCTCTTGGATGTTTCTTGAGTATCTAAGCTTTTATATTTAAAATGCAATCCATTGCCTTCCTTACAAAGCTTGACTTTTTTTGGTATGCCTTTTACCAATAAGTAATGTCAAAAGCATCCCTCCTTGTATGTAAGCAAAAAAAAAACCTAAAAGTCATCCTTAATACTTCTGCCTTTATTACCTCCTCTATCTATGATCAAATCCCCTAGCAAATTTCAACTATATCTTCAACAGACATTTATTCTTTATTTCTACTATCACAATATTACAGTAAGCTTGATAATATAAAACTGGAAAACTATAATTAAATCTTCATTGTTTAACCGTACATATTTTTGTACAAGTCTGACCCGTTCAAACTTATATTTTGCATGAAGTTTTCCCTCTCAAGGCATTTGATTATCTTTAGCACTGGACACTATACAGAAGGGAAGACAAGATAAATTTCAGAAGTTTTACTATGTGAAGGTAAAATTTGGAAATAAGAGCTACCATAGTATCCAGCATTATGGAGTCCCAAATGAAACAGTGGTTTTTCCCTTTGACATATCTAAAGCATTGCTAAACAAATAAGACAAGTGGAAAGGAAAGCCAATGGAAAGTCATAGAGAAGAAGTACTAGACCTTAATCTTAAAGAGAAAAAAAATCTAGATCATAAATCAACTATGGATTTCAGTTGGTACCATGCTGGTTACACCCAAAGGGTTTAGATAATGTAGGAAAATAAGCCTCAGATAATCCACCCCGTTCTCCTTTATTGCCTAATTACATAAAGGTTGGAGGTCATCACTCTGATAATCTATTAGAGGAAACAATCAATCTACTCATCACCCAGAGCTTAATAAATAATATTGGTCTTTCAATATAAAGAAAATCCTGGGCATATAAAATTTTTGAAATAAGCAGAACAATGTGATCAATGATCTAGAGATGGTTAAAAAAGATGTACATTTGTAATTAGCAAATGAGAACTTTGAAAATGGCAAGAAAAATTTATTTTAGACTGAATAAAATGGTTACTAGGTGGAATGTAAGGAACGAAGAGCACCAGGAAAGGGAAAACATGTAAGGGCATATAAAATATTTATAGTTAATTTCCTTTCAATTTACACGAATTTGTGCACTGGGCCACTAGTATAATTATAATTAAGATATAATTTAGATCTTAATGTACATTAACATGCAGGGAATCTTTTATTTTTATCTAAAATATATTACGTTTATATTAGCATATAAATAAAATATCTCCAATTTTCTTTTTTTCTCCATAGCTAATGATACCCTACTTTAAACATTATGATCATTTATATATCTGTTTACTTGTCTACCATAATATCTCATTTGAAATAAATCAGTTTTTCTCTCAGTAAACACAGGAAATAATAAACTTCCTTTTATTTTATGGTTTCAATACCAACTTATATCTTCTTGTGTCTATATTGCCAAAATATGTCACCATAGTATTACATGATGTCTTTCTTAATTCCACCAAGTAGGCTGAGTTTTATAGGTAAATTTATATTCAAATTTTAACAAAGCTACACGCTGATAATTATCTATTCATTTTACTTGTTTCAAGCTCGGTGATTATTTGCCTTCTGAAAACGGGCTCCTGAGAACAATATCTGGAGAACCTTCCATGTATGGCAAGGCTCTGCAGTCACTATACTTAAAAGTCAGTTTGCCTGGCCATAAAATCAATAACTATATTAGATTCCTTTGTGCACGTTAAAATGTTTCTTTATTATCTCCTGGCATAAGGGCAGCTGTGGAGAAATCCACTGCTAATTTTATTTTCTTTGCCTTATAAATAATGACTTTTTTTTCCTTTCTGAAGTTTTACTTCAAAGTTTAACAATAGTACTAGAATAAGTCTTGGTATTGGCTGTTCTGAGATATTTTTCCTAGTAATGTGGTACAAAATTTTAATACACAGGTTTAAGTCATATTTTCGTTCAGAGTTTATATATTAATTATAAATGTTAGTATTTGTTCTGTTCCAATGTTTTGATTTTTTCCAATGGAGGCCCCAGTTATCTGTATGTTGGACTTTTGTTGTCTATCTTCTATAACTATCACCTTTCCATATTCTTCCTTTTTCCTTTGTCTCTCCTATTTATTTTATAATGTTATTTGTGACTTTTATTCACTCTTTCATGTTTTCTAGGTTAATCTTCAATATAAAATAATTTTTGTCATTTCTAACATTTTTCTGCTTATCAGCTTTTTACTAAGTTTTTTAAAAAATATCTGATTTATAATTTCTTTAATTCTATGCTCTTCTACTTATACGCTGATTATATTATAGAATCACATATCTTGTTTTAATAATTAGTCTAAATTTTATATTTGCTTTTTAAGTATATGGTTCTACTTATTTTTTCTTACCTCTAATCCTTTTGGGTCTTATAATAAATATCTCTTCTTTTTTTATCAACCAATATTCTTGTATTACTCAATATAAGTTCTACTCTGTACAATTTCTTATCAGTGTTGTTTTTTATTCTCAGAAGGATCCTCCTTTGATTACTTTGAGAGTTCCAGCATTACAGAACATTCTGGCATCTATTCATCTTTCCACAGTTCTCTTGTATTTGCCAGTGAATTGGAGCTTGATAATCTCTTCCCTAATTTTGGCTGTGTTCCTAGATCATTCTGTTGAGATTTACATTCAAGTTGTACCCCTCAGTTTCATAGAGACAGCTTATTAACAATAATGTTTTGGAGTTCTGTTTCTGTTTGAAAGGTAGAATTCCCTTGGCTTTTCCTCCCGTTCCTCTCAAATAGTTATTTTTAAGTCACATCTTCTTGCTTTCAATGAATGCTTTTCACTCAACTTTTGTAATTCTTTGTCTATAGATATCTCATTTTGGTAGCCAAAACACTCAGTCTTAGTTATCGAAGGTATTCATAGAGATTCAAACACTACATCCCCACTAGCCTGCTTAGTCCACTAATTTTTTTTTTTATCTCAATACTGAACAATAAATGGCAAATTCTCAGCAGATTTACCTTAGAATGCAATTGGATAAACATTTTAAACAAAGGACTTAACCAATTTACTGAGGTAAAGGGTTGCACATCATGTTCAGAAATCAAATAGGTGTTCAGAAAATGAACTGTGTGCAGTTAATACATTTAAGGTAAAATTAGAATTTTTTTGAAGCTGGGTAACAGGGCTCGGAATAATGGCATAATACATTTCTTGTTATTACTATTGTTTTCTTTCTCATCATATTTCTTCTGTTATTGTAAATATAAAGCTTCCTTTTTATGCACTGGATTGTGACAGATGTTTAATACAAATTGAAACTGTCATTCAATGCCATAGTTTTTTTAGAAGAAAGGCAATATGCAAATTTAAATCATAAATAACTGAAGTGAGAATCAGATGTTTTTTCAAAGAAAAACATAAGTAGTATTTTTAAAAGAGATAAAGGCATTAGATTTAAAGAATTATGAAATTGAAGAATACAGAATCCCAAACAGTTTCATTATTATGGAAAGTTTAATTTTGTTTCACTAGAGTGGCTACCTAGAAAGAGAAGAAAGTGAGTACAAAGCACATTAGGTAAATAACTGCCAAGAAGTAATATATAACTACAACATATCTGCTGAAAGATAAATAAATGCAGTTTATAACAGGTTATCTTCCAAATCATCAACATTGGGGAAATTGGTTCAGTGAATTACGGCTCCATACTTTTAATGTAATATTGTTCATACAATGTTGTTTTTAAAAGTTATAATAAAAATGAAATATGTTCATGTTAAATGGTGTTGATGTATGTGTTTATATGTTTTGTTGGAGGAAACTTAGTGTTTCTTTCCAAGTGTAGAGTATTTCATTGATGAAATACTCCTGACATATCATTTTAATCTTTCTCTCTTCAATGTGCATGGAGAATTTTAATATTATTTGTTTTTTTGTTTCTTTCACAAACCAACAATGGAGTTGCTTTAATGAGTCCCCACAAAACAATTTTATTGGTTCATCCAGGGATTCACAAAGTCTCAAAGGCAACTATTTAAAAACACACACACAAGTTTAAATTGGGATAATTCATATTCAAAAAAACTCCTTCTGATTTCAATTTATAAGGCACTCATGCAATTGCCACTACTCAGAAAAATATGAGCTATTATTCATTATAGAATGAAAGCACAGTGCAAAACTTAGATGCTAAGTTGTGGATCTCGATATAAGTGAAATTATTTAAATTCTATTGGATGAAAAAGGTAATTATGTGTAATTTTGGGTTTTATTCACTTGAACAAAAATTTGATTACCCAACTTTAGGAAGATTACAAAAATTTTAACAGACTAAATGATGATACAATTTTTTTAAAAAGTTAGAATTAATATAACTGAAATGATTAAGAGCTCAAATTTGGAAAATTAGCAAAAAAATGAATTCTAATTTAAGAACTGTATGAACATATGAACATTATCCAAATATGTGTCTACCATTAACTTTAATAGAGGAAATTGCTATGAATGAGAAATGTTCATCTACTCACTAAAGTGTATGAACTATTAAGATGTCTCCTTGAACTTAACTATAGATGGCTAACCCTATTAAAGATTATTGTATGTATATATAGTGTTTGTATAAAGCATATCATTATATCAGGCTATTTAACTTCTATATATTTAAGTATATAGATCAAATAGATAAATTTTTATCAATATGTGTAAAAGTTCAAAGGAAATTAGTAGCAATTAACTCTCAGTTCTGGAATTATAGATTATATTTACTTTTGTATATATATATTTTCTATATATTAAAACATTCTATATTGGGATCAGGAAAAATAATTGATTTTAATATCTGGCACTATATAAACAAACATCCAGGAAGTTGACTAGATGTTTGCATTTTCAGTATGAAGCTAGGGCATTGATTGATATAAACTCAATGAAATACATATATATATATATATATATATATATATATATATATATATATCCTTGTTTTTCTGTATTGAAGATAGATTTTCTGTATTGAAGTTAGAAAAACAAGGATATATATATATATATATATATATATATATATATATGCCTAGTTATATATAATTATATAAGCCTTTTATATATATAAAAGCCTAATGACCAGATGGTAGATGATAGCTATGATATACACTGATTACTAAGTAGCAGACACTAAATGCAGGAGCTGCCCCCTGGTGGTTAGTGCATAAGTGAATAAAAAGCTGACTAGGCCAGAACTCAGTGTGTCTCTTCAAGAAAGAGGCTCCACCTGGCCCCCAATGCCTTCTAAATTCATATTTTTTGAATAGCATTTTCATTTGTGCATCAGCCTCTCCTTCAGATCCTGAACCTCACTGAAAAGGTCAAGGCACTTGTTTGTTGATTTATTGATGGTAACCATTCTGGCAGGTGTGAGGTTTTAATTTGTATCTCTGATGACTGGTGACATTGAACATTTTTTCATATGTATATTGGCTAACTGTATATGGTAGGACCTCAGGTTACGTTGGAGATCTGTTCCTACGGTAAGCTATAACATGGTTTTCACTGTAAGTTGAAATCCACCTAGATAAGCACCTACATCACTCACATGAAACACATACACAGCAGTAGTGAAGTGAAACAATAAAAAAAAAAGAAAATAAAGATAACAATTCCTTACCTTTACCTGTGGTAAATAAAAAATAAAAAAAAAACATAAAGTTCATATGTACATACATCAAAATGACTTTTTTATATATATGATATAAATGAACTTTTTTTATATATAAATAAATGTAAATGGGAGATGGTGATGTAACTAAGAAACGATGTGAATTGAGTCCTACATAACCTGAGGAATGCCTGTATACTCTTTGGAGAAATGTCTGTTCAGGACCTTAATCATTTTTAATTGAATTATTTGCCTTCCTGGTGTTGAGTTGTATAAGTTCTTCATATTTTTTGGAAATTAACTACTTATAGGATATATCATTGGTGAATATGCTCTCCCATATATTTCCTTGGAACAACAACAAAATACTGAGAATAGCCTCAGCAATCTTGAAAAAGAAGAAAAAAGTTTAAGGTACCACAATACCTGATATCAAACTATACCTACAAGGGCATTGTAATCAAAACAGCCTAGTACTGGCATAAAAACAGGCATGTAGATAAATAAAATGGAACAGAGAGGTTAGAAATCAATCCATGCCTATTATGGCCAGCAAAGGAGGTAAGAGCATACAATGGAGTAAAAATAATTTATTCAATAATTAATGTTGGGAAAATTGAACAGATACATGCAAAAATATGAAACTATACCACCAACTTATACCATATGCAAGAATAAACTCAAAATGCATAAAAGACTTCAATGTAAGTCACAAAAACCATAAAAATCCTAGAAGAGAACATAAGCAGTAAAATTTCAGACATATCGTAGAAATATTTTGGTTGATATGTCTCCTGGGGCAAGGGACAAAGGTAAAAATAAACTCATGGGACTGCGTCAAACTGTAAAGCTTCTGTTCAGCAAAAGAAACTATCAAAAACTGATCTTTTCTTGATAATATTGTCCTGATATTACAACTGCCCATAACAGTATATATTTTTGCAGTTTTGTGCTAGAGGTGGTTACTAATAGAACCAAAGATTTAAATTCTCTTTTCAACTCCATCTTCATTGAAATGGTATTGTAGCTTGAAATCAATCAAGGCAGAAATATTTGTACCTTGAAAATCACCAAATGCTACAAATCAATCCCTCCCACACCTAGCCAGATATAAAATATTTACCAACTCATTACCAAATCTTTGGATGTGGAAGAACACAAAATATAAAGTCAGAGACATATTTGTTATTAGCTATTAACCATAGAAAAGTATCTAAAGCTCAGTCAATTATTTATAAAATAGAAACTAAGTATTTTAATGTGATAATAATTAAATATGTAATCATATATGTTGTCAATAGTCAGTCACTTGGAAAAGAATGTGTCCATCTAAATGTTAACTTATTTGACTCATATAATTGGGAAGTCATAACAATTCAAAGAACAACTTGAACCTGCTTATTTTCCCCTCTTTGTAATATTCAAAATCTGGTGACTTATTTTCTGGATCCCAAACTACATATGTGTCTTTTTAGGAAGTATAAAAGTCAAGTTTGTGTGCCTATCAAGTAATGGTTTTTCAAAAGTAGAAGCAGCTTTGGCTTCAATATTTAAAAGATAAATATTTGAATTTTTTATCTAAAAATATTTCAATATTTTTAGATAAAAAGCTTATCTAAAATTACAAATTTGGTGTTCCTTCATGGGTTTATCATTATAGTTTCCTATCTTCCTTTGTTACATTTTACTTAGAATATATTTTATAGAGATGGCTCTTAATTAAGTATTTAGGAAATAATCATTAATGCCAGTAAAAGCCATTATATCCTTCTCAATACAATGAACTCTTCATTTATTTCCCTATCCAAATATAATTAACATAAAATCATTAACAAAAATCTAGGTTTGAATTCTTATTTAATTGAGAATACTCTTAAATATAATACAATGTGAACCTGAAGACTGGAAATATTGTTTACAGCTAAGTGGAGATGGAACTAGTTGTGGCTAAACACAGTAGAGGTTACATTTTGGATTGCTTTTGAAAGTTGATTGGGATATGTACTTGGGAATAGACTGAATCGGGTAGAATACAGATATAAGGGGAGAAGGGAGAACATAACACCCTAGTGTGGTAGCAACACTAGTTTGGGGAAACAGACTTAGATGGTATAAGAAGTCTAGTCAGATACAGGACAAAAGATACATATCAATTATATTGTTTTCTTTGAACTAAGCATTTTAATATAGATGAAATATGAATAGAGGAGCTTTGTATCTCCCATGATTAAACCTATGGCTCAGTGGATACTAATTGGTAATTATAGCATGCCAACTCATAAAAAGAGGAAATAAATTTAAAATATATAACATCATGCATAACTGTAACTTACACAAAACACGAAAGACCAGTGGTAGATAGTATTGGTCCTAAGAGAAGAAGAGCTAAGCAAGGGGACTATGGCTTATGTGCAACTTGTGCCCCAAAGAGCTAGCACAATACATAGAATCAAATCAGAATTCAATAGGTGTTTATTGAGACCATTCTGAATTATAAATAATACGTATAAAATGACAAGGAATATATCTCTATCTCTCCATATCTATATTTATCTACCTTGTATAGATAGAGCTATATCTATCTACCTATATATCATCTATATCTATATAAAATCTCTCTCTCTCTCTCTCTCTCTCTCTCTCTCTCTCTCTCTCTCTCTCTATATATATATATATATATATATATATATATATATATATATATGTATATATATATATATGTATGTATATAACATTAAAGAATCAGAGGCCTATGTAATCATGTTTTTCTTCTAAACAGCCTGTCAAAAAATTCATGGATTTCTGCTTCCTTGGAACATAAGATTTTTTTTTTTGGCATCTTCCTCATTAAAGTGAACAAAGCAGAACACCACCAAAGCAGATGGCATGTTTTCAATCAATATAAAAATCTCAATTTATATATAGTTAATGTTTTTCTTAAATAAAATCCATTACTACCTATTTACATATTTAGTTTTTAGTAGATGTGTGCATAATGGTTAATTATTAGGAACTATGCCAGTTTATTCTCAATTTGTTTTTTTAATCCAAAAACATTTATTAAGTGACTACCATATGTTAGCATGCAGGTAGTGGTTACAGAGATAAATGAAGCATTCTCTTTGTTTGAAGGTCTTCACAATTTAGAATGGTTGACAGTCATACAAATGAATGATTATAACACCATGATAAATTATAATTATGTAACTTTGTAACAAGTAGTATAAAATCATAAATAAATTAAGCTGCTTTGTGATAGCTTGCCTGTGTTGATCATTTTTAAGTATGTTTTTGTATAAAAAATATTAATTAAAACTATAGTATTGTTCTCTTTCCTATAAATATTTCAAATAGCCTGTAATTTGGGGAGAAAAATATCTAACACAAGCTCATCAACAACAAATAATGATCACAACTGAGGATGTTATATTTTTTCCCAAACAGCCTTATGATTTGACAGCTCTTCCTAATTTATGATCTTCACTACAGTTCTAAAAGTCAGTATTCATTTCTTTCAACCTTGATTCTGTACCAGAGAAGCAATACAGAGTCCAAAAGGAATATATCATCCTTTAGATTCAGAGCTTCTGTGGCTTCCCTTAAGAATTACATATCATTTATGAGCATTTTCATGTTCATAAATTATATTTATTAGAGAGGCCTATTGCTTAATAACCTTTGGGCACATTTACAAAAGTAATAAGACAATCTCAGCCACTGCAGCTTCAGTTTAATAGGCAGCAGAAAATCAAAACATACTTAGCCACATGAAGCACAAATGAAAAGCAAGTCTAGATTAAATTTGTCCCACATCTCAGGAATGTAAAAAGAGATACTAGCACTTTAAAATTTATACTGACCTAGGGAAATAGTCATATTTACTATCCTTTAACATGTATGTTACTCAATGATATATATTCTAAATTTTAGGACATGTACAAGGTTAAGGGTGTGCATAAGGGTACCAAAGAGAATCAGAAATAAAAATAGAAACCAAGATAAAAGGTATATTTCCAGTTTTTGAATGAGGCTACATATCCATAAGGGAATCCAGAATTTTGATTCATTTAGGTCAGCAGGCCTTTGGGTATATTCTACTATATCTTTAATGTTCATATTTTACATTCAATATATATCATACTACCATTTAAAGGATATGATTACTTTCCTTTGGCTGATCTAGTATTTCCCCTAATTAATGTCAAACAGAATGTGAGTTAGGAGCACTGTTGATTTCCACATTAGGAAAATACTTATTTACTAGAGGTCCAGTGCACATGAAATCGCACATGAGTAGCTCACTTCTGTTTGCTTCAGCTGGCCACCCCGCCCATCACCACTCAGTAGGCTCACTGCTTTGCCCTCTGCTGCTCATAGCTCTCTGCTGCTCATAGCTCTCTGTCACTCATCGATCTCTGCTGCTAGCTCATAGCTCTTTGCTGCTAGTAGCTCATGCCCCACCCTGCCCACCAAGAGAGCTGCTGCTCATGGGCTGAGGGAGGAGGGATTGGGGGGAACAAGAGGTGCTCAATGCACCTCCTATTGACTGGTCTTTGGTCATTACAGCATTATGGCCACTGGGTTTTTATTATACAGATATCCTTTGATGTCTTTCATGGGTTGAATTTGTATCCCCTCAAAAAAGACATATTGAAGTCCTAACCTTGGGATTATCTTAATGTGACCTAGTTTGGAAATGAAGTTTTTGCAGATGTCATCAAATTAAGATGAGGTTGTACTAGATAAGAATTACCCCTAACAAATGACTGGTGTCTTTATCACAAAATGGAAATTTAGTCAGTAACATACAGAGAAGACCATTTGGAGATGGAGGTAGAGATTGAAGTGATTCAACTACAATTCAAGGAATGCCAAGAATGTCTGATAACTACCTCAGCATGAGAAGAGACAAGGAACTATTCTTCTCCTAGAGCCGTGGTTATCAACTTTTCTAATGCCATGACCCTTTAATGACCCTTTAATATGGTTCCTCATGCTGTGGTGACCCCCAGCCATAAAATTATTTTCGTTGCTACTTCATAATTGTAATTTCGCTACTGTTATGAATCATAATGTAAATATCTATGTTTTCTGATGGTCCTAATCAACCCTGCTAGCGGTTCTCAACCTGTGGCTCATGACCCACACGTTGAGAACTGCTGCTGTAGAGCTTAAGACCATCAGAAAACACAGATATTTGCATTACAATACATTAAGAGTAGTAAAATTACAGTTATGAAGTAGTGACAAAAATAATTTTATGGCTGGGGGTCACCACAGCATGAGGAACTATATTAAAGGGTCATGGCATTAGAAAGGTTGAGAACCACTGCCTTAGAGCCTTCAGAGAAAGTATGGACCTACCAATTTTGTAAATATTGTTGGAATGAAAATAGAGGTGAATACAATTTTTTTTTTTCAAATCAGTGTTTCAGGTTTCCTCGGTTATGTTACCAGAAGGGGAGTTACTGGGTCATAAGACAATGCCATTTTTCCCCCTTAGGAAATTCCATCCTATTTTCCCCAGTGGATGCACCAATCTGCATTCCCACCCACAGTGCATGGAGGTTCCCTTTTCTCCACATCCTCACCAACATTTGTGCTTTGTGGATTTATTGATAATAACCATTCTGACAGATGTAAGATAATTTCTCATCGTGGTTTAAATTTTCATTTCTCCGATGATTAGTGATAGTGAGCATATTTTCATATGCCTATTGGCCATCTTCATGTCTTCTTTGGAGAAATGTTTATTCAGATCCTTTGCCAATTTTTAATTAGATTTTTTGGGGGGTGTTGAGTTGTTTGGATTCTTATTGCAGTGTTATGGGATCTTTCTTGTAGGTAACAGTCTTTCTCTTGTTTCTTTTAAGAGTCTCTTCTTTTAGGATTTGTCTAACCTTTACTATTTTA
The DNA here is from genome assembly GCA_963924515.1 of Vespertilio murinus. NCBI lineage: Eukaryota > Metazoa > Chordata > Mammalia > Chiroptera > Vespertilionidae > Vespertilio > Vespertilio murinus. The sequence goes on along the minus strand of OZ004705.1, from coordinate 176,241,158 downwards.
ATTATGATGTGGCTTGGTGTGAACCTCTTTGGATTTATCTTGTTTGGGACTCTGAGGGCTTATTGGACCTGTGTGTCCTTTTTCCCCCTCACCAGGTTATGGACATTTCCAACCCATTATTTCTTCAAATAGATTCTTGCTCCCCAAATAGATTTTTTGCTCCCCCTTTTCTCCTTCTGATACCCCAATGATACAGATGCTGTTATGCTTAATATTGTCACAGAGATCCCGTAGACTATTCTAGTTTTTTTTTTTACTCTCTCCACCCCCCCCCCCATTTTGCTGTTCTAATTGGGAGTCTTCTGCTACCTTGTCTTCCAAATAGCTGATTCAGTCATCTGCTTCACCTAGCCTGCTCTCTTCTTGGCTTTTAGATTGATGTCGCTTTGAATATGTTACTCAGATGTGATAGAAAGATTAATGGTTCCTGAAATATGTCCATGCCCTAATTCCTGCAACCTGTGAATATGTTACCTTACATGGTAAAATGTACTGTCATTGACAGAGGTGATTAAATGTAGGATCTCCTGATGGTACAGTTATCCTGGATTAACCGTATGGTCCCAATGTAATCATAAATGTCCTTATGGCTACACTGCTGACTTGAAATACAAGGGATCCCTAAAATCTAGAGAAGGCATGGAATTAAACTTTCCCAATGTGAGCCATTCTCACTAAAACAGTGTAATGGTTAAATAAGGCTTAACGTATATGGTAGAATACACAGACCTAATCATGACAAATAACTGCACTGGATGTACAATGTTCTTTGTGTAGACCTAAGGGCCTCTGACAATGTTACACTGTCACTGATGTCTCTACCAAAAGAACAACCCCAGTTGGGAAGACTCTTATTCATCACACATAGGAGACATAAACTAAAATTAGAATATAATTCTTATGATATTACTCTCAGTTAAAGGCAATCTTAAAGTACTTCCTGAAAAAAAGGTTCTCACATACATCCCTGGAAGCTGAGTTCAATACTAGTTAGCAATTCCTTCCCCCCCAAAAAATCAGTAGGAAAAAATGTCCAGGAGGTATAAATTACCATTCCAGATCTAGGAAATAGAGACATTATATGGTACTCTTTGTTTGTTCATATATTCTCCATCAAGTTCCGGATTAAACCTGGGGATGATTATTTGTCTTGGGAAAGTTACTCAACTTCCAACCCTCCTGGAACCAATCATTGGAAAAGTTGTACTGCCCAGTGTAACAGCCCTGTGCTGGAAACTGAACATGTACCCACAAGCCGGGCAGAGGAGCTGCTCATTCCATTTCCTTCTCACACTGTTCTCCACCTCACAATAGCATCCCCTGGCGCTGAGTGTCCCCAGCTAGAATCACGTCTCACTCAGGCTCCACTGGGGACTTGGAAATTCCTTTGCTGCTACTTTTCCAGAAGAAAAAAAGTACAATAGAAGATACTTTTTTGAGGGATGCACACACACACACACACACACACACACACACACAACAGACACAAAACAAAATTGCTGTGTAATTTTCACAGAAAAATATCCATATGAAAAGAGAGCAAACTACAATAATTTTAAAACTCTGCTTTTGTTAGTAGTGTTTGGTGATGGCTGGATGAATTGGAATGTGATGATGTCATTGAGGCCTGATTTTAAAACATGAAAACAGGGTGGTATAGATCATAAATGAATGTTGATTATAATCCTAAGGGAATGAAATAAAACTCTGAAAAGGAACCTTCGAACAAAAGCAAACAGATGACAAGGAAGAGGCTGTTCAAGGAAATTGTTTCATCATTCATGGTGTTTGTTTCTATAGAGCTTTTGCAATACAAGCTGACAAGTAATTTTTACCATATTCCTACCTGCAGAGTAACAGAAAGTCCCTAATAAATAAAAACTTCATGATTTTGTTAATTCATAATCCCCCTTCTACATTCTTAAGTAAATGAATTTGCATTGAACAAAACACTGACTATAATAGCAATAATTGATTAAAATTGTTTTACTTTTATTTGAATCAATAAATTACCAGTTCTCCAATGTTTTTAAGCAATGACTAACAATGACAGAAACTTTCAGATATTCTTTCTTTGTTTCCCATGAGCAGGTTATATTACATAAAATACGTTTTAAGATGTAGGCATTTTAAACATTTATACAATTTTTATTAAAGCACCTATGAAACACAAATGTAGCCCTAGATGATTTAGCTCAGTGGATAGAGAGTTGGCCTATGGATTGAAGGGCTCCAGGTTTGATTCCACTCAAGGGCACATGCCTGGGTTGTGGGCTCAATCTCCTGTAGGGGGCATGCAGGAGGCAGCCGAAAGATGATTCTATCACTGATGTTTGTGTGTCTCTCTCCCTCTCCCTTCCTCTCTGAAATCAATAAAAATATATTTTTTTAAAAAGAAGCAGAAATGTAGAGTTCAACAAATAATCACAAACTGAATACCCAAGTAATCACTACCTAAGTGAAAAAATAGATTGTTATTATTTCCCAAAGCCTCCTTCCAGAGCACTTTCAATCACCACTATCTTCTCTCCCTGTCAGAGACAATGCGGCTTCTGACTTGCAATATCATACATCATCTCTGTCTGTTCTTCAACTCTATATAAAGTAAGTATTATGTTTATTTTGTATCTAGTTTTGTTTACATTAGGTTTGTGAGATTCATCCATTGTTCTAGTTCTCCCAATTCTATATTAAATTGTGTTACAAAAAAAAAAAAAAAAAAACCTATCAAATTGTTATTGTTGGGCAAGTTTTAAAATATTATTAAAATTCACATTCTTATACATATGCATATGGATACACATGTAAAGAAGTGGATGAATTAGTTATCTGCTATGTGTAAGCACCAACATAAAATGGCTATTCCAAGAGCAGCTATGAGGCAGGGCAATATCTCCTGATTGAAACCACATTTGAAATTAAATAAAGATATTCTTTATGCACCCTTAAAACCTTTCTGATATCCTTTTTTGAAAAGAAACGTTGTATAATTTAATTATTAATAATGGTAGCTTATTGTTTCACATGGGGAGTTTTTTTAGTTTATATTATGAGGTACATAATGATTAAATTAGTTGATCAGATATAGAAAATTACTTCTATATTTAATGTGAGGTTTTGTCTTTTATATGCCAAAAAGTTCATACATATGCTAAAGGAAATAATTTTCTAGTTATATTAATAATGTTATTATTTTGATTAATAGTTACATGCCTTGAGATATTAGCATTTATCCCAATACAGAGCACAATCTAAAGTTTTGGGAAACTGTAAGTAATTTTACTTACTACGATTTAAATGGTGACCAAGTTTGTGAAGTTGAATTATGGAGAGTAAATTCCTTGAGTTTAATGTTTCCCTACTGGTTACTGACTAGACTTCGGACTAGTACTGAGAGTTGAACACTGTATCCATGGAAACAAGCACTTAACCTTTTCAAATGGAAATATGTTTAATTTTTCTATTCTTTATAAATATTTTTGTGGTTCAAGATAATGATTAAGAAATCAAGGCTAGGCACTTCCTGATGTCAATGAAGAGATCACTTAATGGCCTTTAGCAAATATTTTAAGGTAGACATTAATGCCAGGTCATGGCTTTTAAATATTTGGTAATGGATAGTTATTGCTAATTCTACACATATGTTATGTATTAAAATATTCGAAATGAGTTTAAAGGTATTAAATATGAAATTAAAGCCAATGTATATTATGTCATATGTCATTCATCCGAAAAGCATAGAGGGCTAAAGTTGTTTTATATAGAACTTGTCGTTAACCAAGCTATAAAACAGAATGCATTAGCTATAAAACAAAACTATGTTTCATTTTCTAATAGAGGCCTGATGCATGAAATTCATGCAAGAGGTGTGGCCCTTGCAGCCTTGGCTACCTCGCGGCCCCACAGCCCCATGCACTGGTAGTTCTGAAAGGGCATTTGGAAGTTTGTTCCAGAAGGTTGTTCCGCTGTCTGGTGTAATTAGCATATTATGTCTTTATTATATAGAATTTAGATGAACACATATTATACATGCATATATTCATTGGTTAGCTTAAGTATTAAAAAATAGCCTTTCAGCCGAAACCAGTTTGTCTCAGTGGTAGAGCGTAGGTCTGCGGACTGAAAGGTCCCGGGTTCGATTCCAGTCAAGGGCATGTACCTTGGTTGAAGGCACATCCCCAGTAGGGAGTGTGCAAGAGGCAGCTGGTCGATGTTTCTCTCTCATCGACGTTTCTAGCTCTCTATCTCTCTCCCTTCCTCTCTGTAAAATATCAATAAAATATATTTTTTAAAAATAGCCTTTCATATTCACATTGCTGACATTTTTATCAATAGTGTAGTGTAATAGTATAGTAACATTGACAATTTTCTTGAATTATTTTTCTGAATAATTTTTCAGAAATTATTGTTTTAAGGTTTTAAAGTGAAGTACATTTAGATATTGCACTGGAAAATGTCATATTGTCTCTTTCAGCACAGATATTACTAGCTGAATAACTTTACCACAATTTTGTATTGTATAACTTAACTAACATATTTTTATGGTGAGAGTAATAAATTATAACTTCTAAAAACAATATCCATCACATGTTAAGGTAACTGAAATTTTCATTAGCGAGCAGGTGATCCTTTTATAGGCATTATCACATTTATTCTTTAAAAATAACCTTTTAATGTTATGCTTTTATTCTATTGATTTTAATGAAAATGTAATATCTACACTATGGGGAATATTTTCAAATCTATATGGGCAGCAAATGTAGGATTGACACTCAAAGCTCTCAGTGTGACTTCACCTACTTATTATTCATCCTTTCCAGTACCATTTTAAATCATACAGATTAATTGCAAAATATTTAATTTTTATATTAAGGATTTATTTACTAGAGAAAATGGGTAATCTCGTGGCTATAGAACTTTCTAATTAGAATTCATTTTCAAGAACCCTAATGCATAATTTGCAAATATTTCTATTTGGGATTTAGTAGGGGGTAGGGTGAGCTGGAACCCTTCAAAAGGGATGCATGACTTTCCCCCAGAATGAAGTCTACTAAAACATCAACTAAAGAAAAGACAACAGAAAGCAACTATTGGAATCTGTCTGGATATTTGTTATAAGAACTAATGTTACAGTCAATACTCTGCTAAACAAATATATTTTGTGTAAAGAAAGCTATAATGCCAAAGATAAGATTACAAATAAGATAACTAGCAAAGAGGAACATATTCTACTCTCTCAAAACACACTAGGAACATATTTCAGAATGAGCATCTTAGAAATAGATTTCTTCTTGATGATTTGTGTATCTTGAAAATAAATTAGGATACATGTTTTCTATTACAGCTCTTCAAACTACCAATCTTAGCTTCATAAGAAACCCTAAAAGTCTGAAACTATTTGTCAAGTGGTAATACACTGAGTACTGTATTATGTTCTCTTGGCAGTGTATTGAAATATTTGTAATTTTCATGTTTTATAGTTCCCTGGAATCATTAGCACACTTTCATTTTAGAGGCTGTGCTAAATTCAGCACTAGAGTCAATAGTTTGAGGAAATGAAAGTGAGGGGTGAGATTCATTTTAATAGTTGGGAAATTCAACTGGGAAAATGATCTGTCAGTATTTTTCTGGAACACAACACTCTATGTAATTAGATTGGTGGAATGAAGGGAGATAGAAAGGACAAGATTAGAGATGTTCTTTGGGGAATAATTAGCCTGGAGAATGCAGTTAAAACTGTGAGCATAAAAACTTGCATAGTCAAATCTTGAGGGAAAAGAAGATAGAATATAAAAAGATTAAGAGCGATGGAAAAGGGCATCTTAACAGAAGTATAAGGCAAAAGGTAAGCTTTGGAACTAATAGAATTATTTTTTACTAGAACTGAACCATTAAATAATCTTTTTTGTTGTTAAATTTGGTGCATTTATATTATATTAATATCTCTTGCACTTTAATTCATTTTGTATATATATATATATATATATATATATATATATATATATATGAACAAAGTGTATACACACACACACACACACACACACACACACACACACACACTTTGTTCATACCTCCTATTAAATTAGGAAACCATTGATGAGGAAACTGCAATCTTCAGTTATGCCATGAATATAACATTATTTAATACATAATATTGAGCAAGAAACTCTGAGGCATTTTTAGACAGATATCATCATACATTTATCAACAAAAGAAACATCCCAAACCATAGGGAGCCATGATACTAATTTATTTGAGCCATTTTTTTACAGAGAGGAAGAGGGATAGAGAATTAGAAACATCGATGAGAGAGAAACATGGATCAGCTGCCACCTGCACACCCCCCACTGGGGATGTGCCTGCAACCAAGGTACATGTCCTTGACCAGAGTCGAACCTGGGACTTTTCAGTCCACAGGCCAATGCTCTATTCACTGAGCCAAACCGGTTTTGGCTTGAGCCAAATTTTTAAGGACATGCCCAGAAACAAGAGCTCAGTGGAGAAAGGCAGTTTTGCAGTTCATTTTGCACATTTAGAATAAATAGAGAAAAGGTAAGGATGGTTACTTTCAATGGTAGATTAAGGAGCCAGGAGAAAGCAAAGCAGGCAAATCTCTAAGATTCAATGAAAAGGAAAATGGAGAGATGTATACTTCTTTCATATTGGTGAGCACTACGTGTCAATTACAGATAACAGAGATAGAATGTGGCCAAGAGAACACAGAGTTTCTGTCATCCTTCTCTATTGTCAGTGGTCTGTTATCAAAGGTCTGGAAGAGAAAACTACACTGACATTTAAAAGGGATGCTTTCTAAGATGCACAAGGATAATAGACAGGACTCATTTAAGGTGCAGGTTAACCTTTTACTAAGGAAGCTATAGGCCTGGGATGTGACTATCCACCATGCCCATGCCCAGTTAAGAGTTAATGTTCAGCCGAAACCAGTTTGGCTCAGTGGTAGAGCGTCGGTCTGTGGACTGAAAGGTCCTGGGTTTGATTCCGGTCAAGGGCATGTACATTGGTTGCGGGCACATCCCTGGTGGGGAGTGTGCAAGAGGCAGCTGGTCGATGTTTCCCTCTCATTGACATTTCTAGCTCTCTATCTTTCTCCCTTCCTCTCTGTAAAATATCAATAAAATACATTTTAAAAAAAAGAGTTAATGTTCAGACCATCCCATGTGGTTACTTTCAGTCACTGGGCTTGTCAGGTCTGTGTAGCTCCCTTTTTGTTCACAGGTCACAGATACTTTTATTTTTGATGCCTAGTTTGCTAACCAAAATTTACTCTTTGCCTACCATCAAATAGGTCACTTAGCAAATGTTTATTATAGATCTTGTAAGAAAACACAAGCTTATGCTAGGAGTCCAAGGGCATTTAATTATTCTACACAATAAAAGGTAATATGCAAATTGTCCCCTTGACTGAGAATTCAATCTAGAGTTCCACCGGGGGGCGAGGCTGGCCAGCCAACTGCCTGCTGCATGCACCCTCCCTCCCCTGGCCCACTGACCCCAAGCCCTGCAAAAATTCATTGTTAAATTAACATGTTTATATGTTCATTTATAAGTTTATTGTTAAATTTATATGTTGATAGTAAACATAGAAATCAACAGAATACAATTAAGAATCCAGAAACAAACTCATGCATCTCTTGTCAATGAGTTTTTTGACAAGGATACCAAAACTATAACATTGGAAAATAACAAACATTATTAACAAATGAAGCTAGGACAATTGAATTTACACATGGACAATGATAAAATTGGACCCTTTCCTCTTTCCATATGAAAAACTAACATAGAATGGGCCAAAGACCTAACTTTCAGAGGAAAATAAGGAAATTAACCTTCATGACCTAGGGTTTGCCAATAGATTCTTATATATATCACCAAAAGCATGAGCAATAAAATCAACAATAGATACATTGAATTTTATAAAAATTAAAATAATTGTTTCAAGGTACACCACCAAGAAAGTAAAATATCCATAAAGTGTGGAATTTTTTTTCCAAATTATATAGTAAATAAGGGACTAGTATCTAGAATAGCCATGGGCAAACTAAGGCCCACGGGCCGGATCCGGGCCATTTGGCTGTTCTATCCAGCCCATGAAGCCAAAAGAGCAGAGGGTTCTCTTGCTCTCCCCTCCACTCCTTCACCAGCAGCCCAAGATGAGAGTGCCAGCATGGTCAGGTTGCTTTTGTTCCGGCCCTTCAGTCCAGTTGAAGAACCCACTGTGGCCCTCGAGCCAAAAAGTTTGCCCACCCCTGATCTAGAATATATAAAGAATAGTTCCAACTCAATAATAAAAAGACAAAGAAAAAACATTTCTTCAAAGAAGATTTACACATTCCCAAACAGCCTAGAAGTTCCTCAAATAGTTAAACATAAAGTTTGCATATGACATAGCAATGCCACTGTTAGGCAAATACTCAAGTAATGAAAATATACTAGTACTTGTATATCTACATGAATATTTATAACAGCATGATTCATAATAGACAAAAGTTTGAAATAACCCAAATGTCTATCAGTTCATGAATGGATAAACAAATGTGGTATCCATACAATGCAATATTAATTAGTCATAAAAAGAAATGGGAATGAAGTAATGATACATAGTACAACATAAATGGACCTGGAAAACATTAATTAAGTGAAAGAAGATTGTTACCCCCAAAATCACATATGACTTCCATTTATATGAAGCCTCTCTAAGAGACAGATCTATGGAGACAAGAAATATTTGGGTGTTGCTTTGGCTGGGAAAAATGGATAAAAGGATAGTAAAAGGTATGGATTTCTTTGTGAGGTGTTGAAATGTTCTAAAATTGACTGTGGTTATGGTTACACATACCTGTGAATATAGTAAAAACTAAATTGTACACTTTATATGAATTTTGTGGGGCATGGCTCCCATATCTTTTTCTGTCATTCTATATAGATACATTATTTTACTTCACATCAAAATTCAAAAATGTTGTCAAAGAGAAATGAGGGATTTTCAAATTAGTGACTCAAGCTGAAAGACAAACGTATAATATTTGTACCCGGTGTTAACTCAAGACACTCTATCTGTGTGGGTTGTATGTCTCAGGGAGAAGGGCTCTAGTTGTTTTTGTTAGTGTGAATAAGATTTTGCATACTGTAGCCAAAGTCTGAAAGGCAGGGTGCTAAGTACAATGATTGAAACCTTGAAAGAAAACAATTTGTTGGATCCCTTAATAGAATGGCTGAAAACACACGTGATGTTTACACTAGATTACACACAACAGGATCATCATTCCTGAGGAGCTGTTTTTCATTTTCTTTTAAAACTCTAAAATAAAGCATGCACAACTCAGGCTCGAGAAGCATGCTTATTTTTCCAAGGAGACTATTTATTACATTGTTTTGGTATGTGGTCTATTCTAAAACTATTTGCTAAAGGTAAGTTATCGTTCGATTTTCTATTTGGTGGTGGTGGTATAGTCTCAGAATATTTGTAGATATGTAATATGAAGCATTCTAGATTTTATTATAAAAGCTCCTTTCCTATACTATGCATATAATTGGGTTTATTCTTTTTGTCTCCTATCAGATCAATGTGTTCTCTTTTAACCGGAATATGCTTTTTAAAAGAATAATGAGGTGAGGGCCCAAAAGAAAGGTATGACATTACATAATTGTAATGTGTGGAAAGCTAGGTCCTAAATACCACAAGCCAATGAAAAAGACCAGATTTCATCTCCTTTCAATATTGAAAATTAGTTTTCTGTTTAATTCTTTTCCTGACAGATAGTAATTGAACAAAGAGTGGCAAAAAAAAAATCACACACACACAAAAACAACAACAAACAAACAAACAAAAAAACACAAAAAAAACCTGAAGACATTATTTACCTAAAATAGAGAAAGAAGAGGGAAGTTCCCTAAGTGGAAATATTTATATTTTAAAAATCAGAATAGCATCTTTATAGGTGTTACATTATTCTTATTATAAAGTTAGAATTTCATCCTAAGACATTTGTATTTCAGGCTACTTTGTGTTTTACATTAACATTTCTTTCTTTCTCATTGATGCATTTTTTAAAATAATGGTATGCTTGGAACCTACACAGTTCAAACTAAGTTATTTCTCATAGAAATATTCTAAAACATATGTGATAACTCCTTCCAAAAAAAAAGACACATGTGATGCCTAAATTCTAAAAACAAAAAAGGATTTAGACATAACAGAATCCTGGGAGCAAAATTCAGACAACTGTAATATTTGATTGTGTCTTTAATATTTAGGAATAAAGTTGATAAAAATAGAGCATGGTTACCTTTGCCTATGTCAATAGAAGTCTGACATATAAGATGAGTAATCAGATGCTGGAAGATCTTAAACATTATGCTAAGCATTTGTTGATATGATTTATAGCTATTAGTGAACCAGGGATGCTTTGAGGAAGGGAATTGCAATATTAGGTGAGAATGACAATACTTTTCAGATCTTAAAATACTCACCATTCTACAAATAGTAAATTAGTTAATATTTTAAACAAAACAAATGTAAATATGCTTGTCATTTTACCTGATTATCTTATATGTCAAATGGTCCCTTCATTACATCATTAACAAGTTAACATTGAATCAATTCAGTTAAAGCAATGTGTAAAAAGAATGAGCAAATGATGATCTAGACAGAGAGGAGATCGTGGAGTCAGAACACAGAGAGGTTTATGCTGTAAGCAACTGCATTTAATTATCAGGCATTCATTACTTTAGTGTTTGAGTTATTTCAAAGTACTTCAATATGAATCTCAAAGAAATCTTACTCCAAATAAAATTACAGATTATTCACACCAAAAGAAAATCTCACCTCTTTCTTATGAATTAGTTTCAGTTGATGTCTTTTGACATTTTTCTTCAAGTTAATTAATTTTATTTGCTTTTGTTTTTATCTTGTTGTCATGGGTTTTTAATCTAACAATTGAATGTGTGGATACTTCACTTGACAAGGCTTTAGCAACATTTATATTTGGTGAGCCTTAGTCAGAAGAATATGAAAACAACACTTGTCTAAATTCAACCAGTTATAAACATTAGAATCCAAAATTAGATATTTGTGACGACTTCATTTTTCTGTAGACTCCTACTTATGTTTATGTTCCTATAGTGGCTGACACAGAGCTATTCATCTGGTAGGTGGTCAGTAAGTATGTTATAGGATTTAACAAAAAATTGTAGCAAACTGGAAGAAATGTTAAAAGGCTGATTAACACAATATATAACAATAGAGGGTTAAAGAAAGTCTAATAGCTTAAGTATGATTTTACAGAAGTCATCACTTAATAGAGTAGGAGGACAGATTAAAAATCCTTGATATAGGTTCTGAGGATTTGTGACTAGAAAATATTGTTACTTTCAAACTTTTTAAAATGTCCAAACATCTATTGGGTAACATATATTTATGGTTTATTGAAAAACATGCAAAAGTCGCATAGGGCACAAGTCAATGACCCAAAGAAATAAAGTATTGTTACTAATGAATATGCAACAATATAGATGAATAGCAGAAGTATCATGTTAAATAAAATAAGCCAAGTATTAAAACAGTATTGTTCCATTCCTGTAACATTCTGGCTAAAGCAAATCTATAAGGCAGAAGTCAATGAAACCGAGAATGTTGGAGGAGGACTGACTAAAGAAACAGAAGGAAACTTCTCATGGTGATAAAAATACTTAATATCTTTATTTTGGAAATGGTTATAAGACCTTACACATCTTTCAAAATACACAAAACTGCATTACTAAAAATAGTTAAATTTATTCTACTTAAATTATAACTCAATGAACAACCTTAAGGAGGATAACTAACTTGAGAGATGAAGAATGTGGAGAAAAATTACCCAGGTACAACTGGCAAGCATGCATTGGGCCTGGGAGAATGATGGTCCACCCACCCACATGACAGAAAACCTTCCAAGAGAGGTCACCTCAGTGCAGGCTTGGCATTCATTAAGGACTTAGGCCTTCTTCCCTCTAGTCCTCAAGAAATATATAATTTCTGTCAAAAGGCAGAATTTCTAATCTTGATAGGAACTATAATTACAACTCATTTACTCCACAAATAGTGAGCACTAAGAAGTGTCAGTCCATTTTTCTTCTTTGTGCACTGGCATTCAACTGGTAAACAACATAAGAAAAGGCATTATTCTCAAGGAGCATAGATGCGGGTCTGGCTGTGCTTCTGGAAGTGGCGCCAGACAGTGACCTGAATGAGCATAGCAATGCAGTAGAATTGATATATTCAAGTTTAAGTCGACCCTCTGGTTATTTGTCCCTACTGCCCAGCCTGTTCATTTTTCTATTCCCTCCTTTGTGACCCTTTTTTTTATAAACTATCAAATTATCTTCAGTATTGGATCCTAAATCATTGTAGTGAATACTGTGGCGTGCTGCCAAGATCACCTTTGTGTCAAGGAATTCATTTCTTCGTCTATCCAAACTCTATGAGAGGCTCACACTCGACTCATTCATCAGGACTTGCCCGCAGCATGAAGAAGCTGCTTTGCCCAGGTGTCTGCCTTCTTCCATGGGTAGTCCACAGCTAATGACTAGTTGATACAGAGTTTAAAAGTTTTGTCTTCCCTTGCTTCTTTCAATTTTCTGAGGTACTTTGGTAGTGATGGTAAAGAGGGCTGCTCCTTAGTTCCTTCACCCATGCATCCTATCATTTGGTATTCCTGTAGCATATTAGGTTTTCCCTTCAGTGAGTTATGATTTATGCAGTAGTGGTACTATTTTAGTGGTATTTGAGATACTCCTTTAACTTAATAATGTCCAATATTAAAACTTAAATCACTTTAACTTTATGTATTCTGCTCTCTTTTTGTTATTTTTTATAATTATACTGTCTTTTTTAAATTTCTTTATTGATTAAGTTATTACATATGTGTCCTTATTTCCCCATTGTCCCCAAACCCACTGCTCATGCCCTCACCCCCCTGTTGTCTGTATTGTTGTTGAGTTTTTAAATACCACTTGGGATATTATTCGTTTTGTTTTATATTAATACTAGAGGACCAGTACACGAAAATTCATGCACTGGATGGGGGTCCCTCAGCCCGGCCTGCCCCGTCTCACAGTCCGGGAGCCCTCAGGAGCAGGAGAGGACCCAGCGATCAGGGGAAGGCAACAGCACATAATACCTATGCTTCTGGCACTGCCGGCAGGCAGTGCAAGCTTCAGGCAGCCCTGGGAAGCTGGGCAACCACCATCTAAGACTTCCCTGTGCCTCAGGCCAGCTCTGGGTGGCTGGGGGACTGAGGGGACTGGGGAATTCTGGAGGCAGGTGCCCAGAGCAGCCAGGCCCGCCTTCGGGCAGGCCTATCCTTGCTGTGTGCCTGCCACTCCAGCAGGGCTGAGGGGACTGGGAGCCCTCTCCTTATTGGCTGTGGGCACTGCCATCTTTAAGGGTGGGGCCATCAATTAGCATATTAACTCCTTATTGGCTGTGGGTGCCACCATCTTTGAAGGCTGGACAGTTGATTAGCATACTCCTTCCTTATTGGCTGTGGGTGTTGCCATGTTTGAGGGTGAAACATCAATTAACGTAATCCAGTCTTATTGGCTGTGGGCACTGCCATATTTGCAATGGCATGTGGGTCAATTAGCATATTCCCTCTTTATTAGGATACGTTTAGGTTTATTATCACATTTGCTCTTTTCCATTTCATCTCTTATACATATCAATGCTTTCATCTATTACCATTTTAATTTTGCCTGAAGAAAATTATTTGATGCTTCCTTTACCATGGTTATGCTGTTAATATCTTTTCTCAATTTAAATGTATTTATTTCACCAGATTTTTAAAGGGTATTTTCACTGGGTATACATTTCCAGCTATTTAGTTTCAACACTTTAAAGATGTAGTTCCATATTATTTTAGATACCACTTATTTATTTTCTTTATTTTTCTTTATATAAACATAAACTCCAAAATCTTTGTTTGATATATTATTTTGAGTTATTCTTATACAGACTTGTACATTTGGTCTTTTCTTTGTCTATTTTATTCATTGTAATATGGTCTCTGCAGATTATATTAGAACTATGTCTGAAAAACAACTGCTTTGTTCTTTTAATTTCGCTGTTGCTTTCCTTAGAATTTTTTAAATGTTTACCTAATGTATATTTTTTTCCTGCTTGTAATTTTTGTTACAATGTTGAATAGAAATAATTAACATGGGGTGGCAATTGGATAAATGTATATCTTATTTCTCACCTAAAACAAATTCTTCTAAAATTTTATAATTTAATACTATTTTATCAACAATTTTTTTGTTACAAAATATCAGCCTAAGAGAGTTCTGGTCTATTAATATCTTCCAATGAGCCTTATCTTGAAATAATATTTAAATATATCAAGTAGTTTTTAACCACTGAAATTATTGTTTTTCTCCATTAAACTGTTAATATAATAAAGTCTTCAATTTTTTAACAACATCAGAAAAGTTATTAAAGAGCAACTCCTTTCTTTGAATACAGTTTTCAAATTTGATTTGTTTAGAATGTTTATAAATATGTTTATAAGTAATATAAGATTGTGATTTTTATGCTTATGTTCTTATGCTATTCTCGTCTGATTTGTCACAGGCATATTACTAACATCATAAAATTACTAGATTGGACTTCCACTTTTATATTTTCCCACTATTTGTGCTGTTCTTAGATAAGAAGTATCTGTTACTTATGGTAGAACTAATTTTAAAGCTTCTGAGTCATTACAATAAGATTTTAAGATTTTTAAAAATAGTTTTAACCTGAATATGTAATATTCCCCAATTTACATGTGAAATTTTGATAAATTACTGTAACCACTACCAAAATTATGTTATAGAAAAATGTCATTGCTTTTTAAAGTTATTCTGACCTTTTTTGCAGTGAATTCTCTCCATCTTTCTGCACTTTGGACACACCTTGTTCTATCATTGTACGTTTGCTATTTCTGGAGTTTGACACAGACATAATCACTAACAATACAGACACTTTATGTAGGAAATTATTCACTTAACATAATGACTTTAAGATTCAGCCATGTTGTTGTTGTTTTTAATTGTTAAATATATTGAACTTTATGTATATGCCATGGATCTTTTTTTATCCAATCACCTATTAATTATCATTTGGTTTATTTCTAGGTTTTTACCATTTTGAATAAAATCCTAGAAATTTTGAAACCAAGTCTTTGTGTGAACATATTTCATTTATATTTTCTGTTCCATTTAGGTCTATGATATATTTTGAACCGGCCATTGAGTATAGTATGAGGTCAGATATTGTTCATATTATTACATAGGATAAGCCCCTTGCTTCAGCACCATTTGTTGACAAGACTATTTTTCCCTATTGAACTAACTTGGCATGCTTGCTAAAAATCAATTGACCACATCTATTTGAGCCTATTTCTAGACTCTCAGTACTCTTCCATTGATCTATATTTCTATGCTTATGCCAATACCATGCTGTCTTGATTAATGGAGCACTCTAGTAAATCTTGAAATCAAATAGTTGAAGTTCTCCAACTTTATTGTAATTTTTCAAAAGTTTTGTCTATTATAAGACCATTAAATTTCCATACATATTTATGAACCATTTGACAATGTATAAAAAGCCCTATTAGAATTTTGGTTGAATCTACAGATAAATTTGTGGAAAGTTAATGTCTTATAATATTGAATATTCCAACTATGTAAGCAGTATATTTCTCTATTACTTAAATTCAACGTTACATTCTCCTGGGAATATTTTGTTGTTTCAGTGTACACAAATTGTGCATATTATGTTAAGTTTAGCCCTAAGTTCTGTATGCTTAATAATATTGTGAATATTTCTTTGCCTATTTCAATTTTGAAATTTTTTTGTTAGTATATAGAAATACAAATAAATTCTTAACTATTGATGTGGTCTTTAAAATATATAATTCAGATTTCTTGTTACTCTAAAATAATAATTTTAGTTCTATAAAATTATGAATTACCAATAATTATTTTACTTACTCAACCATAAATTTGCTGCTGCAGCCACAGGGAACTAATACCTTGCCCTTCTCATCCTTTTTTACCCATATAACATGAAAAATTCAACACATTTTTTTCCAGAAATCAGAATGAGCATCACAGCAGAATGTTCATTAATTATGCAGATAAATGTTAAACTGTGATAAATCATGCAAATTAAAATCTACATTACTGAAGAGGATTTTAGTGAGATAGAAACAGATTTATCAAATAAAAATATATTTTAAATTTAAGTGGTTTCCAATGAGTTTCTATGTAACAATTTAGAAAACATTTAAAGGCATTAATACTTTTATTAAATCCATGTACATGTAATTCTAATTTCAAATGAAGTTTTTTTAATTTTGAATCTAATAATCAATTATTTTACTTGGTGTAATTTAATTAATTTTTGTATTAATACATTTTAAGAGTAAGAAGCAAAAATACCAATCTCTTAATTTATACTTAGCTATGAAGTATGCATACATTAAAAATGATGAGTTAGCAAATATAGAAATATATTTTAAACACAATTGATATCACAAACTTAAATAATGTAGGTTGTTTTAAAAAACAATTTACATCAGCACTTATAGACTAAATTTTATTTGATAATCATATTGCATACATTTATAATTCAAAAATTATAAATGTAGCATTAAATATTATTTTAATATATACATAGTTTTATTTATATTGTACAATCTAAAAGTAAAGCTGTTTCTTTGCAAAGAACATTTTTTAAAGTGCCATAATTATATTATAATTAAAACATGAATATGATTAATTTATTTCTTTAACAAACTGTTACAATTTTTATATTTTTAATGTGACAAGCATTGTTAGATGCTTGGTAGAGAAACATTAGTGAACCAAACAGAGCAAGTGTTTGTCCTTATTTTGTTTACAGAGCAATGAGTTACAAATTCAAAATAAGTAACAATTTTGAAACCTGAATTTACTTCATTGAGAAATAATTTAAAATCATATTTGAAAAGACATTGCTCTTTCTAATATCATTATAATTTTACTTTATAATAAATGGGATTTTTAATAACTCCTTTACATTGCATGCATGAAAATTAGATTATTCATTGGTCATGCACCTGTATTTTCTACACTGACCCCTAGTTCCAACTATCTGGAAATAACTACTTTCAAAGACATAACTTATATTAGCAAAAATCAATATCTCTAGGCTGAAATCAAGAGAATGGCAAAGATTCTCTTCCCCTCATGGCTCTAGGAAAGAATCAGTCCTTTGCCTCTTACAGTCTCTGATGGCTGCCATTATTCCTTTGTTTGTGATCTTTACTTTTTTAAAATATATTTTTATTGATTTCAGAGAAGAAGAGAGAGAGAGAGAGAGAGAGAGAGAGAGAGAGAGAGAGAGAGAGAGAATGATGAGAATCATTGACCAGCTGCCTCCACTGGGAATTGAGACCAAAAGGGCATGTGTGTGCCCTTACCGGAATCAAACCCAGGAACCTTCAGGCCACAGGCTGACACTCTATCCACTGTGGAAAACTAGCTAGAGCTGTTTGTGGTCCTTTCAATCACTCTTTTTATTAAATTGCCTTCTGCGATGCTTAATTTTATGTTTCAACTTGGCTAGACTGTGATACCAGATAGTTGATTGAACACATTTGGATGTTACATTAAACGTATTATTAAAACGAGTTTAAGTTCCTCTAAAGTTCTTCTTAACATCTGAATCAGTAATTGAGGAAAGCACATGTCCTAACATGTGTGGACATTACTCATATAGTTAATCTGTTGAACACTGTAAGAAAATTCCCCAAGGAAGAGAAAATTCTGTCAGCAAATTGCCTTCAGATTCAAGCTTCAAAGTCAGCTCTACCCTGAGCCTACATCAACTCTACTTGCCATCCTACTCTGCACATTTTGGAGAAAATATCCTATATAATGAAAGCATACTATGCAATTGGACTGAACAGAATGACCAGTGGCTATGACGTGCCCTCCAGCTCAATGCAGGAGCTTCCCCCTAGTGGTCAGTGTGCTCCCACAGGGGACTGCTGCTCAACTAGAAGCCAGGCTCATGGCTGGTGAGTGGAGCAAGAGTATCCGGGAGCCTCTATTGCCTCCTCTTCAGGCAGACCATAAGGAGCAAAGGCCCCAGACTGTGAGAGGGCATTGGTCAGGCTGAGGACGTCCCCCACCCCCAATGCACGGGCCTCTAGCATTTGTATAAAATCCATGCTATCCTGGATTAGCCTGGATATCTAGGTGGGTTCTAAATGTATCCCTAGATAATCAGAGTAAGATAGGCAGAAGAGAAGAAAGTGTATTAGTCAGGGACCATGTCTCAAGTGAATATCCTTGACTATGGGTATATATTGTGAGAAATTATGCATAGGAGAGATTTCACTGTTGTGTGTATAGCGAGCAGGTCCTCAGGTTACTTCAGAGATCCATTCCTATAGGCCACCGACATAACCAGGAAATGACATGCGTCCAGCCCGACGTCACCTGTCTGTCCATCATTGTATGTACATACTTACACCTAGATGGCACAGCCTACTACAAACCTAGGCTATATGCTATAGTTTATTGCTACTACGGTAAAGATTGTATAGCATGTTACTGTACAAAGCAACAAGGGATTAAGCACAAGAGAAGATGATGCAATCAAGAGATTCTGTAAAACATGAGATGTAGGAGGCTGCTGCCAGCTTAACATAGCGTACTGTTTTCTAGTAAACGTTTTTTTTTAAATAAAAAGAAAAAGTACATTCCCAAATAAAAAAAGTATAGTATAGTAAATACGTAAACCAGTTATGTAATTGCTTATCATCATTATAAGTATTATATTTTGTACAAAATTGTATGCACTATATTTCTATAATGATTGGCAAAGCAGGATTGTTGACATCAGCAGCACCACAAACATGTGAGCAATGCTTTGCACTGTGATGTTATGAAAGCTGTCATAACACTAGAACCTAAGAATTTTTCAGCTCCATTATAAAACTCTGGAACTACCATGCCATATGCAGTCCAACACTGACCAAAATGAGATAGGTGGCACATGCCTGTAACTGTAAAACCCCTTTTCTCTCATGTGAGGTATCAATCACAGCTTCTAAGGATAAACACTCGGTTATCTTTAGGAGCCATTATTCAGGCTACCACAGGCAGACTTGAAATATCTCAACTATTTAAAAAAAACCAGTAATAATATTTGTGTCAATCTTAAGTGGAGAATGAAGACTGTCACATTAGTTCTGCATAAGATATATTTAAACTATCACAGAACACCTAATAATCTAGTGTTCAATTTTTTAGGGCGACTGATATGCATGAAAATCTTGTGATGACTTTAAATATTTCACTTGCTTTTTAAGATATTCAGAAAAATGATAATGTGAAATACAGAAAGGTAGGTATCTTTTAAATTATATAGTAATAACATTAGCACTTATGGATATAAACTTTTACTGGCTACATCTCATATTCCATAATTATTTAAAATATTTAAATTTTAATTAGGTGCCTAACCACATAGCTCAGTTGGTTTGAGCTTCATTCTGACACACCAAGTTGCAGGTTTGATTCTCAGTCAGGGTACATACAAAAATCAACCAATGAACCCTAGCTGGTTTGGCTCAGTGGATAGAGTGTCGGCTTATGGACTGAAGGTTCCCGGGTTCGATTCTTTTCAAGGGCAGATGTCTGGGTTGCAGGCTCACTCCCTAATAGGGGTGTGCAGGAGGCAGCCCTTCAATTACTCTTTCTCATCATTAATGTTTCTAGCTCTCTCTTCCTCTTCCTTCCTCTCTGAAATAAATGAAAATACATTTAAAAAAAGAATCAACCAATAAATGCATAGATACATGGAACAACAAATCAATGTTGTTTTCTCTTTTCTTCCCTCTCTCAAATCAATCAATAAATACAATTTAAAAAATAATTAGGTGGACCTAAACAATTAAATCAGATGCATTGTATAACCAATTTTACAAAATGTACATGGATTTTTTTTTCTAATAAAAACCACACTTTTGAATAAAAGAAATTTAAGACTTCACAGACAGAAATAATGGCTAAGTATAGTGGGTTAGTTGATGACAATGAATGAAATAATCATCTGATGACAAGATATGAGTGGAGAAAAAATTCGCTGGAAAGGCAAATAAAATAGGAAAACAACACATAGGTCATTCTTCACTTATTATAGGGAATCCTTGAGAAGTATTCCCTCCCAAGCCTGGTCACCAATAGTTGTTTTGTTTTCTCTTTTTTTAAATATATTTTTATTGACTTATGAGAGGAAGGGAGAAGGAGAGAGAGATAGAAACATTAATGATGAAACAGAAGGGAGAAGGAGAGAGAGATAGAAACATTAATGATGAAACAGCCATGATTGGCTGCCTCCTTCATGTCCCACACTGGGGATTGAGCCCATAACCTGGGCATGTGCCACAATCAGGAATTGAACCATGACCTCATGGTTCATAGGCCAACACTCAACTACTGAGCCTTGCTGGCCAGGCACCAATAGTTTTAAAGAACAAAAGGATAACGTGAAGCTATTCCTGTTTAAGTCCTATTTATTTTGTAAAACTGCCATTTCTGTTAATAAAAGTATGAACACTTGAATAAAAGTAGCTATTTTGCATTTTGTGCATGCCTGATGTTCTGCAATAATCATTTCATCTAAAGACTTAGATTAAATATTTTAATAATGTGATGTTCTCAAGATTCAGAACTTTATTAAATATTCTATTAATAATTAAGTCAAGTATTCTTTAATGCATTTATCTTCTTTTTATGTGGTCAAGTAACATTATACTGTATTTTAAATCCTTATTATTTATAAAATATAACTGCAGTAAAAATTAGCTATAAATCAGTCATTGCTACGATTCTTTATTTCCTAAGCACTGAATTTTTTGTTTTGTTTTGTACTTCTTTGTTTCACTGGGTTTTATTTTTCAAAAGCCTGGAAAATTGTTGTTAAATCATTTAATCATTTATGTGCTTTATAGGCTTTATAAAAGGTTGTTTTTGCAAGGTTCTGGAAAAGGAGGGGTGAGGGGGTTTGATAGCTATGAAGTCGGTTCCATTTGCTTTTTGTAGTTCTAGGCATAGCATTTAAAAATGAATCTTAACCAAACAAATTGTAATATTTATAACTTTTGTTGAACAAAAGGAAAACATAATAGAATGTGTTATGTACCATTATTTGAATATTCTAAAAAGCAAAGCAAAGAGTTTTCCATGCAGAATTAATTAATAACACTATTGTAACAAAAAGTCAATTTACTCCTTCAACCGTAGCATATTTCTGTCAAGCTTTTTACTCAGTCCCATAAAAGATTATGGGGAAGATGAGACAACAATGATAAGCTTATTCATTACCTCTGAAAAGCTGATCTAAGTAAAACAGATATCTAGATCAAATAATACAATGGATTCACTATATTACACTCTTGTGATTTATGAGGAAAATTCCCCTAAATGTTTTTGTATTAACATTTAAAATTGTTATGCTTGATATTGAATATGGAACTTCTATTTTTATTAGGTTTCAGATTTAAAAAGCAATATTGAGAGCTCAATTTAAATTGATATCTGGCCGCCAGACTGATGCAACTTCTAAATTTGAACCAGAAAGCCTACAAAAACAAAAAGATGTGGGCTCTCGCATATCTACCCCGAACAAAGGCTGCTAGAGCCCATCGCCAGAATAGGGTCAGATTATACCAGTAGCCTTAAATTCCAGGAGGTTAAATTCTGTGATACAAAGTGTGACTTACTCATGGATTTCCAGGTGAAACAAAATAGACCTGTGATCCAGAAAGAAGACAAAAGGCATTCAACCCATTCTATCTTGTGTTTGCCTTTGGTTCAAAGACTTTCAGTCTTTTACAATCAAACCCTGGCCATTCATCCCTCCTTTTTACCTGCATATGCACATGTGGTGAAAGGTAAGTATTCATTCACTCTTTCTCCTTCCATTAAGAAAACCACACAAAAACCTTTCAGAAATAACTGGACACACACACACACACACACACACACACACACACACACCAGACTGGGAGAAAGCTGAAATGACTGATTTGATTCAGGTTTCCAGATACCCCTACTTAAAATGATAACTGGAAATGAAGGTAAGGGAAAACCCCCAACAGTGAACAATAAACATAAACTGATTTAATGCTGTTATAAGATCTAAAATGGGATAGGGTTGTTCACATTAATATTCTGTTTTTTGTTGTTAAAGGAAGGATATGTAACAGCAATCAGGAGGACTAAGAAGTAGAATCAATGTAAGTCAATATTTGCTTAGAAAATTTGCAGTTGAGATAAAAATCTCCTTTTCAAGAATGAATAAATAGCAAAGAACAACAAGGACAGAAATTTAATTACTCTTAGAATTAATACTGTCCTATTATGAATTAAATAAACAAACTAAAACAAGAAAAACTCTCATGAATAGTGAGATAGGTGAGAAAAGTAAGAATGCAAAAACACTAAAATGTGAAACAATTTATATCAGCCTCATAAACATTAAAGTTAGAATTGACATAGTGGTATATTGTATTATTATAAAATGTTATTTAATGTCATTCAAAATGCAGACAAAAAAGATGAGTGAAAACAATGAAAGTAAAATTAAACATATCAAAAGGAGATAATTGATGCTTAAAGAAATTATTTTTTTCCTCGCTGAGGAGAATAAAACTGTATATACCAAGAAAAAAATAAACAAACATAAAATAAAATATTCTAAGTTTTACAAGAGACATAACTAATTATATTTCAGATTTTTAAATACTGTCATGACATTCCATAAGAAGGCAAGTTTTATTTCAGTTAGGAAGGATCAATATTTTTAAAGCAACACATTGTAAGCCAGATTAATGAAATATATTTGTGTTGCTTACCCAAACCAAAAGTTTGTTCTATATAATTAGAGGCTAATATGCAAATAGACTGAACAGCAGAACAACTGAGCAACCAGTCTCTATGATGCATGCTGACTACCAGGAGGCACATGTGGAACATGGCTGGCATTGGCAGCAGGCGGCAGAGCAAAGAACATGGCGGGCATCAGATACAGTGGGATGGTGGATCAGGTGAGTGAGGGTGTCAGACCAAGGCGGGGCACCAATTGCTGACATTAGGGGAAGACTCTGGTAGTTACTGAAAATCCTTTGCTCCTATGTGCCATGGTCCTGCCTAGTGTTCTCACCTGCTGCTGGTGCTGGCCATGCTCACACCTGTGGCTGGCATTGGAGCCATGGCTTGCACCACTGCTGCTGCCCAGCAATGGCCCTGATCACTTAGCACTGTCAGGGGGTGCAAGTGGTGGCTGCCAGGCCTGATCACCCCTGAGGGATTCTCCACCTCCCCCTGCTCCTATACAGGTGATTGGGGCAGCAGCTATTGTTCCCACCCGCTGCTGGTGCCAGCCCCAATAGCTCCACATTGTCAGTGGGTGTGACCAGGGTCGTCACTGTCAGTATGTGGGAGTGGTGGCAGTGGGAGTTGGGCTGCCAGCAAATAGGGGACTAAGGGGAGGCCACAGCAGGAGGTATCATGTGGGGGGGGCACAGAGGATGGGCTGAGACCCACCCCTGTGCCCACCACAGCCTCGCAGCCCATAGTTCCTTTCAAGGTGCACAAATTCATGCACTGGGCCTCTAGTATTTTAATATTAAGAAAGAAATAAAAATTGCATGAAATAGGAAGAAAATTACCAGAAGAGGATAAAAAGCAGATTGGCCTTAATCTGGTTACATTAAAGCTGAAAATTAAGAATTGCTCAAACAATATTAATAGGGAAATTAGGGCTCTAGAATTGTATATTTAATCAAGTTGTTAGTCTTCTATGGCAACAACATAAAAAGGCTTAAACTTGTCCATTCTGGAGAACAACAAAAACAAAAACAAATATTTCATACATGAAGATAAATATTTCAACAGGCTGAAACTCTATATTTCAGAATAACATAAAGTGGCTTGTGATAAATACAGATATTGCTTACTTTTGGGTTTAAATTAAATGTGAAGCAAAGTCTCTAAAACTAAACAAATATACCAAAATAATTTTTGAAATGAACATTTTATAGACCAGAAAACATTAAAATAATAATAATCCATGTGGCATGTACACTTAGTGCATAAACTAAAGAAAAATATAATTAAATGAGAGAAAGGATCATTTGGAAAATGGAATTCCCTCTATGTAGGCTTCAGTCTCTGATTCAAATAAATTACAAGTAAGATTTAAAAATAGAACACTAATCCTAATCTTCCTGCCTTTTTTTATATTTAAGGTATTTTTGTAAATCCATTAAATTGGAAGAAATTGAATACACAGTGATGGGCTTTAAACAACATATTAAATACTAGAGCCCCAGTGCACAGATTCATGCACCAGTGGGCTCCCTCAGCCTGGCCTGTACCCTCTGCCAATCCAGGACCCTTCAGGGGATGTTGGATAGCCAGTTTTGGCCCGATCCCTACAGGCCCAATTTCAACAGGCCTAATCCAGACAGGGGGAAATCTGGTCCTGGGCATTGAGTGCCTGTCTCCTGGTGGCAGTGCACATCATAATGACTGGTTGACCTGTCATTCGGTCATTCAGTCATTTGGTCACTTAAGCTTTTATATATATTATGGAAAAGTATGAAAATTGTTTCTCAGTTCACATTTCATCCTATATTTCTACTGTTTTACAAAATTATTTTGCCTACATTCTTTATTCTAAACATTATTCTAGGTTTTTGTGTTATTGAACAGAATAATACTATATTACCTGATACAGTGGAAACACTTAAACTAGAAATTATAATTCTGGGCCCACTTTCAAGTTTAGATCTCAGAAAAGTAATATATATGTGGTGAAAGGTCAATTTCGCAATGGCAGGTTTTTGCTGATGACAAGGTTTTATTTTCTGATCATCACTTCTGTGATGATGGGAAAGATTTCCAGATACCATCACAGTATCACAGATATCTGGAGCCTTTTTATTCCATAAGGAAGACAACTTTCCTTCAGTCAGGAAGGGTAAATAATTGTATTATGGCTAGAGCTGCAATAATAATCCATACATAATAACATCGGTAACTGGTTAACCTTGAAAATGTATTTAGCTTATCTGAACTCACTTAAACTTTCTTTATGCATAAGTACGGTCAACTCAAATTCAGTTTCCCTTTTTAAAAATATATATTTTATTAATTTTTTACAGAGAGGAAGAGAGAGGGATTGTTAGAAACATCGATGAGAATCATTAATCAGCTACCCCTTGCACACTCCCCACTGGGGATGTGCCCACAACCAAGGTATGTGCCCTTGACCAGGAATCGAACCAGGGACCTTTCAGTCCACAGGCCAAAGCTTTATCCACTGAGCCAAACTGGCTTCAGCTCCCTTTTTAAAAAAAATATATTATATTGACTTTTTACAGAGAGGAATGGAGGGAGATAGAGAGTTAGAAATATTGATCAGCTGCTTCCTGCACACCCACCTCTGGGGATTCAACCGCAACCAAGGTGCATGCCCCCAACCAGAATCTAACCTGGGACCCCTCAGTCCGCAGGCTGATGCTCTATCCACTGATCCAAACTGGTCTCGGCTCAGTTTCCTTTTTGTTTACTTATTTTAGGGACTTTGAGGTGGAATTATTAAAATAATATAAGTGAAATAGTCCTAAACTATAAAGCAGTATAAAAGTATTGTTTTTATTAACAATTTAATCATTAGTAATAGCACAAAGCAGCACTGAATATTGTGTTGCATTAGCCTATCTAAAAAAAGAATATTATGTAAATTGAACATAACTCGGCTACACTCACAAGCCACGCCCACCAGCCAATCAGGAATAGGCCTGCAAATTAACCCAACCAATATGGCTGCAGCCATGGAGAGAGCAGGAGGATTGGATTTCATTTGCAATGGAGGAAGCCAAGCTTTCCATCTGCCCTGGCCTCTGCTGAAGGCTACAAAGTTTCAATTATAAATGATAAATAAATTCCAGATGCCAGAACCTCCACTTGGATAACTGGAAGGCAAGGCCAGCCTGCAAACCACCAGAGGCTCCTCACCCAGGTGGTCCCACAGACCATGGGAACCGACATACTGATCTGGGACAGCCTTCAGGACAAACCAGCGGCCCTACACCCATACACCAAACTTCTATCCTATCTAATAAAAGAATAATACACCAATTGACTGCCACTCCAACACACAAGATGGGTACCCCCAGTCAGGCAGAGGAGGAAAATTGGGGCAGCCAGGCCTTCAGGGAAGAGCAGTTGTAGGGGTCTCAAGCCTGCAGGGGAGGTTAGATAGGGGCAAACAGACTGTCAAGCAGTTAGGCATCAGTCAGGCTGGCAGGGGAGTGATTAGGTGGGTGATCAGGCTGGCAGGCAGAAGCAGTTAGGGGCAATCAAGAAGGCAGGCAGGTGAGCTTTTGGGAGCCAGCAGTCCTGGATTGTGAGAGGAATGTCCGACTGCAATTTAGGGCCGATCCTGATCCTACCTTCCCAGAGGCTATCTAAACACATGACAGCGTGAAAGAGATATTAAAGCACAACTATACCTGGAACACACAAGAAGCCATTGTCTTCCTTACCTTTTTTAGTTCAAAGAATCCCCAATGGCTTTCTTTAGGCTTTTTTAGAGTGTTCAGCAATCTAGGATGCTTGAACTTAACCATCTCTCCTCTCTTCTTCACTTGGGTTAGACTTATTTAGAGTTCTGAGAGCTCTCTCAGCCTTCACTGGCTCTATTTCCTTTTGCACAGTCATCTCTTCTAAACAAAATCCTGACATGTTTAATTCACTCTTGTGTCAGTATCTCAGAGAATACAAAGTAAAACAGAGCAGCAAACATAACCCTCTTAAGGGGAAAAATGTTTAAAATAGTAGGGAACAGAAAATTATTCAAGTTTATTCAGTTATTCAAGGTGAACATTATAGTGATGAGATAGATTCATTTTAACTAATTAAATTTTCATGATAACAACTGTAATGCATATTTATTATCAAGAACTTGGACAGAAAAGGCCAAAAAAAATATCAAGAAAGCAGAGCTGTGATTAACAATTTGGTGCATTTAATTAGTCTTTTTTTAATGCGTGATTTTTTTAAACTTTAGTTTATAGTAGAAAGAATACATTTTCCTGAAAATGTGTTTAGTAGTAGACTGTGATGAAACAGATATAAGACAATTTGAGAAAAGCAATGTACCAGAGGTGAGAGATTTTATATTGCTCCTTTTTCAAATTTCATTTGAAAGGTTTACTAATAATTCTGTTCTTTATAGAAGATTTGATCATCATAATCATATTCAAAATTTAGAAAAAGATATGAAGAGAAGTGGTAAAAAATGTTATTTATGTCTCATGAGTTCTGAGTAATAACTTTGTAATGTATATTAAAGTTATTTCTAGTCTTAACTTCCAAGAAGAGTAGGTTTAAGTTTGTAGAGAGAAGTATCATGGAAATGTTAGATGCTCTGTTGGTAAAATTATGACATTTGTGTTGAACTGTCAATAACAACAAAAAAGTTCATAAAAATGATGCGAAAGATATATATATATATATATATATATATAGTTAGGTATCTAGATTATTTATGTTTGTTATATGACTGTTAATTATTCTATAAGTAATATTTATATTGACTTCTTCAAATAAAATATCCATTCTAACTCCAATATTATGATTGTTTTAAGAATAAATTGGTTGCCAACCGGTTTGGCTCAGTGGTAGAGCATCAGTCTGCAGACTGAAAGGTCCCGGGTTCGATTCCGGTAAAGGGCATGTACATTGGTTGCGGGCACATCTCCAGTAGGGGGTGTGCAAGAGGCAGCTGGTCGATGTTTCTCTCTCATTGACATGTCTAGCTCTCTATCTCTCTCCCTTCCTCTCTGTAAAATATCAATAAAATATATTTTTAAAAAAGAATAAATTGGTTGATTATGTTCCCTAATCAATGTACTCTTTACTCTTTAAATGACTCAGAGATATATATTAAAAAAACAAAAATATATGGATGTGTGATAACAATTTTCTATTTTTTAGGTAAAATTGATGCACAGTTGAATAATTTAGTTATAGCAAACATTTCCTTAAAATAGCTAATAACAATATTTTTTACATTCAATGAAGTATAAGCTGAAAATTCAAGTATGATTAGAACTGAAAACATGCACAATGTTCAAATTGAAAAATTAATGTAAATTAGAATAATCCTGGTGATATATACAAACTATTTATTCTGTGGGGGTCAGTATTATGAAGAATGTAAGCTTTCTTCTCAGTCAGATTTATGTATTTCCTAAACAAATATTTTTTTTCTGTCATTTTGGCATTAGAAGTCATCTTTCATTTTTGAAGTGAGAGTCATAAATTTTGGGATGAATTTTAAATCCCCTCAACACTGACATCTATTGAGTCTTTTTATTTGAGGAATGAGCTTGCAGCTTGAAAGTGTAATAACTAAAATAAATGAATCTTGCAAGCCTTTAACAGCCTTTTGAAAATTTGGCTTTCCTCAGTGTAGAAATGCCATTCCCCTGATTGAGCACAGACAGGGAATGTGAGAAAAGTATATCGTTTTTTCTAATACTCCAAGTCTAAAATCTCCATTGTTTAAAAATATGGCACTTTGCTGACTTTGACTTTGTTATTTCTGCTTTTTCTTAAGTTGGATTCTTGACTCTATGGGTGTGTGTTTTGTGTGTGTGAGGAAAATTTTTTTTTTGTCATGTATAAAGAAAAATATCTCCATTAGTTAATTTAAAAGAAATAACTAAATATAAAGAAATGGTTAAACAAAAAGTGCAAAAAAAAAAAAAAAGCAAAAACAAACAAGAATCCTGAGGTACCACCAAGATAATAGTGAGAGGAAGTTGGACCTGTAACACTGAGTGAACTTAGGGGTAAGGTGGATGCTTCAAGAGCCTAGAACATAGAATAGGTTCCCACAAGGTTGAGGTCCAGGTCTCCGGGAATACAGGACTGCCCAGGGGAGTTGGCACTGCAGAGGGTACATGGTGTGAAAGGCTCTGCCAGTTTTCTAGCAGCAAGTGCTAGAGCTCTCTGCTGCTGCTGCTGCTGGGAGGAAGTGCTCCTGTTAGGTGATGCTGACAGGAGCTGAAAACAGGCGGGGATGAGTCAAGCCTCCAGCCTCATCTTGCCTCCGGATCTCTGATTGGCAGGTAGACAAGAGGGAAAGGAGAAATCTTTTTCGCAGAGCCCAAGACCCAGCTCACCAAGTAACAGCCCAGTGGATAGATTTGAGCTGAAAGGCAATGGCTTAATAACTTTATCCAATTCTTTTGAGTTATTACTATTATTATTCCCTGTTTAAAGTAATAAAGCACAGTTTGTTTGTTTTCTGCTCAGGCTTTAGTAAAAGAGATCTTTCTATGTCACCTTTGTTGTTTCAGGATTTCCATTAATCTACGCTGGGGCTGATCATTAAATTATACCTGGCTTTATTTTTTTTATAACATTTATCTTGTTGTGTATTTGTTTATCTTCTTTCTAATTGAAAAACCAATGAAAAATGTGACTCTAAGCAATTAAATTTAGAAGCTCATGCTGTGTTTCCTGGGTATTCTTTGCCCCTCTGGCAGGCAAAGGAACACTTTGAGGCTTTTACCCATTCACAAGTATTGCAAAGTATAAAGCTGAGGGGGAAAAATAGACTGCCCTAGGAGGAAAACCAAGATTGGTGTCTTCTCTTCATTAGTGTCACTTATATTAACTCTGACCTTCAAAATTCTGGATTTACTTGCTTACCCCTGCCATACTCAGCTGCTTCCCCTGTGTTTGAACACATTCTTCTTGGCCCTATGGTATTTAAAGGATTCTTTCTCCCTTGCCACTCCCTTGGAAATTCAGAATTTCCCTTTTTTGTGTCTTCCAGTCCTCTGTTTAATCACTTTATCCCAGGCCTCTCCTATATCTATCTACTCTCTCCTCCAGAACTCTAGTGAGAAAGAGCAATTTGCTTGCCACTCAATTAGGCAGGTATTTAATTGATTTCTTAACACTTTCAAGTAGCTATGTTCCTATAAGAATCCCCCCCCCCCCATTACTCCATTGCTAATATATTTCTTATCTTGTGGAAAAGCAGAAATACAAGTATAGGTAAATCACCATCGTGCTACCGATGCACATAAAACAATTGATAATTGTTGCCTTAGACAAAAATAAACCTCTTGCTGTTTTCATAAAAAAGAAGCCACATACCCTCAATCAGATATTTAGTGTAGGAGCCACTAATCCTATATAATAAAAGGCTAATATGCAAATTGGCCAAACTGCAGAATGACTGGTCACACTAACCACCAGGGGGCAGACGACCAATGCAAGAGCTGCCCCCTGGTGGTCAGTGCACTCCCATAATGGGAGCACGGCTCAGCCAGAAGCCAGGCTCATGG
Source organism: Vespertilio murinus (assembly GCA_963924515.1). Lineage (NCBI taxonomy): Eukaryota > Metazoa > Chordata > Mammalia > Chiroptera > Vespertilionidae > Vespertilio > Vespertilio murinus. The sequence goes on along the minus strand of OZ004705.1, from coordinate 176,210,688 downwards.
CTGGTGAGCTGGCCAGCACAGCTGCCATGGTTGGAGCCTCTCCCAACTCTGCTGCAGCACTAAGAATGTCTGACTGATGACTTAGGCCCACTTCCAGATTGTGACTGCAAAAGGGTGCAGGCCGAGCTGAGGGACACCCCTGCCCCCTCACCCTGACCACGTACCTGAATTTCATGCACTGGGCCTCTAGTGATTGAATAAAACTCAAACCAAACTTAGTAAATATTTTAATTTAAGTATATTTATGCATTGGTTTATTTGTAATGACCTTAGTATTTTTTCATTTTACTTACCTAGGTATTGCTGGTAAGACTTGTATAAATATACAAGTTTCAACAGAAGATAATATTATTTTTAAATGGAGAGTAATCTCTTAGTGTGCATGTGTTTGTGCATGATAATTGTATGAATTGCATTAAATAATGCATGTTAGATATCTAAGCTGTCATATTTGCTTTCTATTCTCTTGCAGTTTCTCAGTGCTATGTAGTTAGACTGCTATATTCACCTATAAATGTTTGTTAGATGAATTTACTTATTAAATCTTAAATACATACAGTCTTGAGCTTTTCTTGATACTTTAAAGCAGCATGGAATATAGGAGCCATTAATCATAGATCATGGTTGAAATAGGCAGAGGATTAAGTATTCAATGAATATGAGATCTCTGTTATAGATGTTAAGTTGGAATTCATTTCTCTTTTCTATTTTACCTGTAATATCTTTAGCTACTAATAAACTATTTTCAGCTGTTCTGAACATGATTTACAATATTTTGTTTACTAGTCTTTCCCTACATAAATAACCATGTCTGATATTTCCCACAATTTCTAATAACTTTCCATACCCATACTCAGCATTTGTTAGCATTAGTTGCAAGAAGACAAGACATTACAGTACTAGTTAGGAATCTTGGAGACTTTTCTATTTTTATACATGAGTTATAGACTGCTATATAGTTGGTAGCATCTATAACTACAAAATTGCTTGCTTATTTAGAATAGTTTGTTATGTTTAAATAATTTTAAAAACATACTATTGAAAAGAACATTGTTGATCTAAATGTTTGATTTTCCTATTCTATATCTTAGACTGACTAAAATGTTCATATTAGAAAAAAACATTTGTATATAGTAACAAACTTTTGAACTTATAACACAATCAGATAGTTTATTTAAGCAATTCAGATAATACTAACTTAGTGTTTATAATGGCCAATCACCATTTTTAGAAATTTACATAAGTAAATTCATTTAGTCCTCTGGACCTACCTTGAGAGATAAATACTATTATTATCCACATTTTGCATATGCAAATACTGGCTCTGTGGAGGCAAATTTGAATTAAGAAGTCCAGCTTAAGAGTCCATGCTACTAGCCATTGCATAATACATAAATCTTTTCTTAAAGTAATCAGATAGGGAAACAGAACGACCAGAGTTTAGAAGGAAAGGGGTATCAGAGAACCAGAAGCTGTAGAACTATCTCTGCCCTGTGTCTTCTATTGGGTCCTATGCCTCAGCAATAGTCAGTGAGTGAAATATTTATGACCAAAATTCTCTTTGGTTCCAACAGACACTATCATAGAAATTCAGATTTCCAAATATTGTCCTTTAATTCTCACCTGCAAAAATAGCAAATTTTTAAAAATTTCTTTATTTATTAAGGTACCACATAATTGTCATTAACCCTCCATTTCAACCCCCCATCCTCCCACTCATGAACCCACCCCCCTATTGTCCTTGACCACTGGTTAGGTTCATATGTGTGCACATAAATCCTTTGGTTGATCTCTCCCTTTTATCCCCACTCTCCCTTTGAGATCCAACAGTCTGACCCATGGCTCCTTGAAAAGTATTGTGAAGGTCACAAGTAGAGAAACAACCAGGAGAGACAAGTAAGCATATTTCTATCCTACAACAAAGCCCTGCATATTTTAGATGTTTCTATAATTTCCTTTTGTGTAGTAAAAAAAAAACAAATTAGACTCATGTTGCTTTTATTGACTTAGGCCTTAATGGAATTGCCACTTTTCAATAGAACTTTGCATAGGTGTCCAATTAACTATTCACTTAGCCAGGAGATTTCTGCACGAACTTACCCTAGACCAGTGGTCGGCAAACTCATTAGCCAACAGAGCCAAATATCAACAGTACAATGATTGAAATTTCTTTTGAGAGCGAATTAAAAAAAATTAAACTTCTTCTAACACCACTTCTTCAAAATAAACTCACCCAGGCCATGGAATTTTGTGGAAGAGCCACACTCAAGGGGCCAAAGAGCCCCATGTGGCTCTAGAGCCACAGTTTGCCGACCACTGCCCTAGACCATTTGTTTAATGTTTCTTGCCATGTGACAGGACTTATCTGATTACCAGAAGCAGAGCAAACAAGTCATGATGACCAGAACAACCGTTCATGTGTCCTTAATAAATGCTAATTTCATGATTCTAAGTTTTAAATATAACATTTCAAAAATAATTGCTATATTTCCCATTGACTATATCTGTATATACACATACTGTGTATACAGATATAATTATAATTATCATTTAATTTATTTTTCCATCATACTGATATATAGAGGAGAAGGTTGTAAAAGGTTAATATGGGATCTCTCTTATTAATTATTCAGGTGAAAATTGTATTACTACTAATGAATGGTTACATAATTTAGTAATTAGAATTTAACACATCAACACACACTTCTATGGCTTTAAAGAACCAGGTTTCTTTTGTTTCTCTTCATCTTTCTCTGTCTCTCTCTCTCTATTTATACTTTTCTTTAAAGTATTGTATATCAATATCCACCAATTATATATATATATATATATATATATATATATATATATTCAATAAATCATATAGAATTTGTGAAATTTTACATGTATTTCTGGCATTCATTACAATGTGTAGAGTTTAGAAGTTAGTCACAGAGATTGTCTATATTTATATCAATTACTGAAATCATACACAATTATCCCCAGACATTAAATGTGCACTTAGATATTCTCACCTATGTATCATTGGAATTAAAATAAGAAGCATATATATATATATATATATATATATATATATGAACAATCTTTAAATAATTTATTGAAAGGAAGAACCTTCTCTACAGATACATGTATATGTGTGGAGATAAATACATGTCCTTATGTATATATGGTTCAATTTCTGAAAATCACAATTAAGTTTAAGCTTCTAAGACTAAAATCTGTCCTATAGCAACTAAAATAAATTTAAGTGCATATATGAAGTTTTATTTATTATTTCATTGTTTCTTTTAGTGCTATAATTTGCACAAGGAGTGCTTTTAAAAATTTTTTATTTTATTGATTTTTACAGAGAGGAAGGGAAAGGGATAGAGAGTTAGAAACATCGATGAGAGAGAAACAACAAATAGCTATCTCCTGCACACCCCTACTGGGGATGTGCCCTCAACCAAGATACATGCCCTTGAGGAGAATTGAACATAAGACCCTTCAGTCGGCACGCAGGCTAATGCTCTATTAACTGAGCCAAACCGGTTAGGGCAGTGGTCAGCAACCTGTGGCTCGCTAGCCACATGTGGCTCTTGGGCCCCTTGAGTTTTTAGCAAAGGCCAGTTTAGGAGTACCCTAATTAATATAATAACAATGTACCTTCCTATACAGTTTAAGTTTAATAAATTTGGCTCTCAAAGGCCATCTTAGGAGTATCCTAATTAAGTTAATAACAATGTACCTTCCCATACAGTTTAAGTTTTAAAAATTTGGCTCTCAAAACTTTGCTGACCACTGGGTGAGGGCAAGGAATGCTGTTTATATGAATATCTTTGTATTCATTCTTACATATGAAAGATGATTTGTTGATAATATTAGGCAAGTGGGTAGATTTATAGCTATATTATCCAACAGAGTCTGCTGAGCTATAAAAATACTATTAATTAATAAGTGTGGTTTATTATTTCTTAATTCTGTCAATAAGAGTGTCGAATATAGTTATAATTTTGGCACAGAAATACATTAGCAGTTATACTATCTATATTTCCTCAAACAAAAGCTATATTTAGATGTCCTGCTTTGGGTATTTCAAGACTTATTTAAATTTTAATTACTTCTTTTTAACTTTCTATTTTGAAAGCAATTGCTTTTCACAAGAGAATGTAATTTGATTTTTGTCAGAAATAAATAGAATTAAGGAACCTAAGTGTGAACTTTGGAACTCTCAATTCAAAGTTAAGCTTATTGAAATGAATTACCAGTTTCTCACTTATACATCCCACAAAAACGTGCTGATGGGCTATAGATTTCTTTCAGAGGAAAAAGCCAACTTCTAAAAATTGTTTTTATAAATTCTCCCATGAGACTCTATTGACTATGTGGTTATCTAAGATATACTATTTCCAAAACACACATCTTACCGTCCTTCTGATTTTTAGGATATCAATGATGATATAATCATGATTTTCTTTTCTATATTTTTGCTAGAACCCTGGTGCATGAAATTTGTGCATGAGTAGGACCCATAGCCCTGGCTGGCGATCAGGAACAATCAGGCCTTCCAGCTGCTGGCCAGGGCCTCCCTTCATTCCACACTGCCCCTGGTGGTCAGTGCATGTCATAGCAAGTGATTCAATTCCTGAGGGGGCAATTTGCATATTAGCCATTTAATATATAATATAGCAAATTTAATTACAATAATAGGTTTGCCTACCAATGAAAAACCTTGCCTTTGAAATAGGACAAAAATCTAAACCTACTTGATCATATTTTATTATTCTTTAAAACATATTAATAAGGTTTAAAGGGAAGGTTGAATAGGTCAGGCTTAGGGGAATTATAGAACACATACTTAACTCTAACATATAAAATTTAAAATATGTATTTAAGAAGTTAAGGAATCCCAGAATAGAACATTGAATTTGACAAAACAACCTGCATACATTAAAAATGTATGAAACAGTTTTACCAAATAGGGTTGGGGAATAAGATGTTATCCTAAGTAACTTTGGGTATAAGTAGTATCAGTAAGACTAAAGACAAAAGGTTCTTAATCATGACATCTAGTGGGTAAATCTGCTTTCAATGGGATTGGAGGCTACATTTCTGAAACAGTAGACATGTGTGCTGGAATTAAATAAACAAACAAACAAATAAATAAGTAAATGGCAAATAAAAGGGGCCAGTTTTCTCACTTTTGGATGAGGACTTTACAAAGAAGCATAAGACATAAGTATGAAAACCTGTCTACCTTACTGAACATACTGACTATTACTTATATAAATACAGGTTAGTATATGCATGTCAACCTCTGTCAGCTAGAAGGCCTTAAGTTGTAAGGAGGATAATGGATACCCAGAACTTTGTTTCTAATGTTTTTCTCCAATAAAAAGAATAAGGGCTAATTATATGCATGCCTGATTCTAGGATTGAGGAAAGAAAAATAGAAGATAAATCTGTAGCATTTTATAGTATCAGCAAGGGAGAAAATGCTCAACACCCATACACAAACACATATAAACACACATACATAAATGACAGGAGTATGTTAAAGTATATGAGAGTAATCAAAAGATGTGAATAAAGTGGAATCAAGTTATAAAGCAAACTATATATATATGTTCACAAGTCTATACTCACCTATACTAATAAAAGGGTAATATGCTAATTAGACCAGGAGACCTTCTGGAAGTCTTTCTGGACAAAGCTATGGTGGTGGGGCTGAGGCAGAGGCAGTTAGGGAAGATCAGGCCAGGAGGACAGGGCAGTCGGGGGTAATTAGGCCGGCAGGGGGGCAGTTGGGGGCAAGCAGGCAGAGTGGTTAGGGGCCATCAAGCAGGCAGGCAGGTAAGTGGTTAGGAGCCAGTGGTCCCAGATTGCGAGAGGGATAGGGCCTAAATAGGCAGTTGAACATCCTTGATCGTTCCCAGATTGGAAAGGGTGCAGGCTGAGATAAGGGGGACCCTCCTCCCCCAACTGTGCACAAATTTCATGCACCGGGACACTGGTTGAACAAATACACTGATATAAAATAGTCAAATATCTCATGCAGAAGAATACCACAAATTTACAAAGATAAAGGTATGGATATTTCACTCTCAAGGAAGAGGAGCATATGACCAGACATACCACTTCTGTATGAGAATTTGCATAATTACCTCTTTCATTAAGTTCAGTGGGAAAGGGAGAAAAAGAGTAATTTTTTATTATTTTATTATTATTATTTTTTAGAGAAACCTGTAAAACACTGTTTTAAGATCAAGGTAACTAAGATCAATAGTAATGTCATGATGATAGTAAGAATCCTTGATATAATATGATGAGAATGACAATTTTGCCTCTCTGCTTTTCCATCCCAAAACTTATTTGACCATTTAATCATAAGGAAATCATCAGATAGCTCCCAATACAGAGACATTCTATGAAATACCTGATCAGTAATCCTCAAAACTGTCAAGGACATAAAATGCAAGGAAACACTGCTTATCAGTCTTAAGCAAAGGAAACTAAACTAAAGGAAGTTCCAAATAAAGGGAGATCTGTCTCTTAAATTTCATGTTATAGCCTAAATGGTAAACTGAAATAGAAAAGCAATATTTATTAAAAACTACATATGGAAGTCTAAATAAGGTATGGGCTTTTGTTAATAATTATATATCATTACTGGTTCATTAAATATATTTCATTAAATCACATATGTACCATATTAATGTAAGATGGTAATAATAGAGAAAACTGGTTTGGGTGTATAGGAACTCTCTCTATTATCTTCATAATAATTCTGCAAAACTAAAATTGTTACAATAAATTTATTGACAAAATTATCAACAATAGACAAGATATTCTGTTTTATATGTTTAATAAAAATATAATATATTTTAGTATTCTTAAATAGCATTAAATCCAAGGTGATATTTCTGCTATATAAGTACAACATTAAAACAAGTCCATTAAAATTCATTTCCAACTAAATTACTATTATTAATTCCTTTATATGCAAGCCTGGATCTCCCAGTGGTTGTTTACCTTAGATAATTTTTCACATTATTTTCCAATATTAATCTGAATCGCATGGTCTTTTTTCCCAATGTTAGTGATACATTGTAAAGGTGAGCAATCTTCCTCTGTAAAAAGTCAGGTAGTAAATAATTCAAGCTTTTCAGGGCATACAGAGTCTGCTATAAATACTTAATTCTGATATTGTAACTTAAAAGCAACTATAGACAATATGTGAACAAATGAGAGTTGTGTCCAATAAAGTTTTATCTTCAAAAACACATGGCTGGCTGGATTTGGTCTGGAGGCCACAATTTGCCATTTAATATTTATTTATTTATTTATTTATCTATTTATTATTTATTTATTTTAGAGAAAAAGAGGGATGGAGAGGGAGAGAAAAAAACAAGGTGAAAGCAAAGCATCTACCAGCTGCCTCCTCAGGCATGTGAGCTTACTGGGAATCCAACTGGCAATCTTTCAGTGCATGGGGTTACCCAATCAATGGGCCAGGAGGCCAACTGTTGATATATGGAATAGTTGTTTGTATCTCTTAGCTTAGATATTATACCTTTCCCTTTTAAAAGTGTTATCTCTTTTTTGTTGTTGTTATTTAAATCTTTATTGCTGAGAGTATTACAGATTTCCCCTTTTTTTGCTCCTATTACTCCCTCCATCCAGTTTCCACCCTGGCCCAGGCCTTCACCACCCTATTGTTTGTGTGGATAGGTAATGCATATTTGCATATGTTCTTTGGTTAATCTCTTCCTGCCCCTTCTTACCTCCTTCCCTCTGAGATTCCTCCATATGTATCATGTTTCCAGCCGCTAGTTCTACTTTATTCATCAGTTTATTTTGTCCATTGGATAACTTGTTTGTTTATTTTGATTTTTAGATTCATTTGTTGATGTAATGTATTAAAAAGTGTTATCTCTTTAAAGCCTCATGGAGATAAGTATCTGGACACGAAACATATAATTTTGAAATGCAGTCTTAAGTTTTTGAACATGTATTGTACAAAATGAAGTACAGAGAAAAAGTATGAGTCTGGGGCCTAGAGAATTCAAAAAACTGTGTTATCAGACTCATTAAAGTTTTCACAACTAGTGGTACTACTTTTTTGAATTTTTAATAAAATAATAATGTTTAATCAGGTGGCTAGATTAAATCCATGGATATGATTTAGTCTAGTCCTTCATTTTACCAAAAAAAAAAAAAAGTAAGCTGAGCCTGACAAAGGTGTTGTTAAAACACTATTCAAACCATTTGGAAAGTTATTCTATAATTCTCAAAATCTTGCATTTATTTTATTTGAAGTGGTTACATAATCAATGCCAAGGGTACTCTGAAACTGACTTTTACTATCTCTGCTGCTTCATGGTTTTGTGGAAATTGAAGTAGTTTTTCTTCATGGTTTTAGAATATGGTGGTAGATTCCTTAACATGGAGGCAGAAAAGCATAACCACCTCATAAAACTTAAGAAAATACAGGAATTTCTACTCTGAGTTAGCACCGCATGCTCTGCAGCCCAAAAGCAAATGTAGTGTAGAGAGATACTGAACTAAGAATCACAGATATTGAATTCTAGACATCTCAACTGTGATTTTGAACAAGTTCTCAAAATTAACCTATAAGTTGAAGTATTTGGTGATAACTTCTCTCTCTGATATAACCTAATTGTGATATATTCTATTTTTTATAAATCAACACTTTTAGCCCTTGCCAGTTTGGCCCCGTGGATAGAGCCTCTGCCTGTGGACTGAAGGTTCAGTTCCGGTCAAGGGCTCAGTTGCAGGCTCCTGGCCCTGGTCAGGGACATGTGGAAGGCAACTAATCGATGTTTCTCTCTCACACTGGGGTTTTTCTCTGTCTCTCCCTCTCCCTTCCACTCTCTCCAAAAATTGATGGGAAAAATATCCTCTGGTAAGGATTAAAAGAATAAAAGTAATAACTAACTAACTAAATAAATAACTTTATATATGCTACAACCAACTATAGCATTACTATTATATCTAATAATAGGGTTCCACCAGTTCTAAAACAAAAAGAAAACAAATAAAAATAGTGTGATTTGAGTAGTTTTAAAAATTCTTTGAATTCAAATCAGATTTGTTTTTAAAATATAGGCTGGTAAACTAGTAAAGAAAGTATAATGGACATATTAAAGAATGAAAAAAGTCCTGAGCCTAGAATTTGAACTCACAAATCAAAAACTTGCATTTTGAATGCTATGTTTAAAAGAAAACTTACATAAAACTAAATTTTATTTATTTTGTGCATTTGAAATCAGGATTTTACCATCATAGTTATACTTCAGTGAGAAATACACTAAAGTTTGACCAGTGCAGAAAATCTCAGTTTTCCTAAACATATGTTTTGGAGGATTGAATACAGAGTGATCTCTATATAGTCTGTGATGCTTTGGAAAAGCTCTGAGAAATCCTTTGAGTGTTTTCAGTAAGACAGTGAAACTGACTCCTAGGATCATAGAAGAAACAAAGACTCTTATTGTCCTTGCAACAGAGGTATGCACGGCCACAAGACTTGGCTGGAAATAATATCCTGCTTTGTTGTTTGAGACCTCCCTCAAATCTCTAAGCTCTGTCATATGATCACCAGAATGCTGAATGAGTTAGACATGTCATTTGGCTCTTGATTTAGGCCAATTACTTGAACTCTAAAAGAGGGCACAGATAGACAGCTGAATTTCAGAGAGGGGGGCCCCAGCCACACAATAAACAGAATGCGGCCTTAGTTTGGGGGAACACAGGGGCTTATTAAAAGATGAAAATTGGTGGTAAATAGGAAGCTTAGAAAAATATGTAGCCGCGATTTCTCTCTCTAGTGTTTTCTGCGGTTTCCATTGTGTTTTGTTTTCTGCACAACCAAGTGACCTCTAAACCCTGTAAAGAGCACGTAGAACGTTCCCCTCTTCTCCGGGTGGATGACTGCGATCCTTTCATCTTGAAAGGTCCTGGGGTATGAGTTGGAGAAGCACACCACTTTGCTCTGAGTGTCCCCTCTGTTTGAAGTGATCTGTCTGTTTGCTTTATAAATGGTGGCCTGTCTCCAAACATATGGGAAATGTATTAATAATCTTTCTGTGAATACACCAGTTTTGAGGAGAAACAAAGTTAAATAGTCATTGGGATTGAAATATCTCAATGTGCATTTTTTTTAATGATTCAACAGTTGCTAGGTTATTAAAATTTTTAACGGGAAATTGATAAAGCATATTATATGGTATAATGATAGAGTGGACAAGAAAGTTGATCAAATAAATAGGATAAAAGTAAGATTTAGGTGAAAATAATAGATGCCTGTGTTTCATATTTCACATTCTGTGAATTGACATCCATAAAGCAAAATCTAATCTTTTGTGAAGACTCAGAAATGCAATAGCATGTTTATGAAAAGAGTGGAAGACCATATAATTGTCTGTCATAATTGTTTTCAATGTGGAGATTATCCTCTGACTTCATATTTTAAATCTTGAACTTTTTTAAAAATCTACACGGAAAATGTATAAGATCTACTATACCTCAGCATGGAGATGGCCAAGGAAGGATTAGGACAGTTGCATGCAAGAATGCTATAGGTAATTAACTTAGATGTTTAATAAATTCGGAAACATAACTCTATAGAGTATAATCATTGGAGTAGGTAATGTTAGAAAAAACAAAATTAGTAAAATATAATTTCAATGTTTTATGTTCGTAATAATTTTAGGGGATAATTTTATTAAAGACATATTAGAAACTAAAAATGTAGATAATTGTGAGTAACTCAGATATTAATGATTGATCGGCTGATTGATAAGGAAACAAGAGAATTCTTTATCAATATCATCAAGTCTTTGGAGGAAAGAGGACATATTCATACTAAAAAAAAAAAACCCACATTTCTTTCAAAGTAAAAATTAGATAGTTAGAATGGACCCTAATTCAGTATGATTGGAATTCTTATAAAAAGAGAGTTTCGGACACAGAAACAGACATAGAGGGAAGACAATGTGAATACAGGAAGAAGATGACCAGAAGACTGGAATACTGCATCTGTAAGTCAAAGAATATAAAAAATTGCTGACAAATAACCAGAAGGAAGGATTCTCCCTTTACTAATTTCAGAGGAAGCACAGACCTCAACAACACCTCAATTTTGGACTTCTGTCCTCTAGATCTATGAGACAATAAGCTTCTCTTGTTCTAAGAAATGTCTGTTCAAATCCTTTGCCTATTTTTAAGTTGGATTATTTGGGTTTTGCTATTGAGTTTTAGGATTTTCTTATATATTAACCAGATATATGATTTGCAAATATTTTCTGCCATTTCAGAAGTTGTCTTTTCTCTTTATTGAGATTTCTTTTTCTATTCAGATGCTTTTTAGTTTGATGTACCGCCATTTGTCTGTTTTGCGCCAGTTGCCTGTGCTTTTGGTGTCATATCCAAAATATCATTGTCAATACTAATATCATAAAGTTTATCCTCTATGTTTTCTTTTGGGAGTTTTAGGACTTACATTTAAGCAATTAATTTTATTTTGTATTGTTTGTTGTATATATTGTAATATAAAGGTCCAAGATCAGTTTTTTTTTTAATTTTTGCATATGAATATCCTTTGTGAATTCATATTACTTTTAGGATTATTTTTGTATATTTCTGCAAAAAATAACATTAGAATGTTTATGGATATTACATTTAGTCTGTAGATCATGTTGGGTAACATGGACATTATAACAGTATTAAATTTCTCAACACATGAATGTAGAATATCTTTCCAATTATTTGTATTCATTAATTTTACTTCTTCCTGATGATTTGGACATGTATTATGTCCCCTCCCTCCCTCTTTCTTCCCTCTCTCCCTTCCTCCTTCCTTTCTTCTTTCCTTCCTTCCTTCCTTCCTTCCTTCCTTCCTTCCTTCCTTCCTTCCTTCCTTCCTTCCTTCCAAACACCCAGCTGTATTAATCTTATAAGGTTTAAAAATGCTAAAATCCTAAACTACCATGCTGGTTATATGACTTAATAATTCTTTATATATGTCTGTATGAACTTTTTAATTGGCAATCCATATAAAAAGAAATTAAACATCAAGGGAATTTTAGTTTTCTTTTTCTTATTTCCCATGAGGAAATTCAGGGGGGGAAATGAGCCAGTAAATAATTTTATTATTTTTGTAACTGGAGTCCTAAAAATGATACAGGAATTGAAAAAAAAACAACACATAAATTTTAGTTCTACAAAAATAATATGTATTTTAAGAAACATTGAAAAAATTCCCCAACAGCTTCTGAAATGTTTTAATTAAAACAAATGTGATTTTAGACCAATCATAAACAGATTGGGCCTTGCTAAAATTATGCCCTATATCATTATCTTGCCTAATTTTAACTAGAAAGTAAAACTTGATAGTTTAGAAGATGTAGCTTTGCCATGAAATTTTAATCAGTGAATTAAAATCTTCCAAATGTGAACCTAAGTTGCAAAAAAATGAGCACATAAAAGTTACATGGCAAGCCATAAGAAGCGGAAGGAGGGGAATTACAGCAGCCTTAAAGAAATAATATTTTAGCCAAAATAAAGAGGCAAAGTAAAAAATTGGCTTAAAAAATGGAAACAACTCATGATGTAGATGGAAAATAAAAGTCATATGGAAATATACAAATAAGGAATATCTAATAATAAAAACTAAAGTTAAAATAATGTTATGTTGATATTTTTAACAATGGCAATTGGAGACTGTCAAGGTGAAAAATAAGTATATTTAAATGAACTGTGATTTAATAAGCCCGTATGTATTATGATTCTTTAGAGCATTTTTCCCCTCCAAGTATCTGCCACTGAACACCAAGCTGTCCTGCTATCAATTGACAGGGTCCTTAGCCAATGAATCCCCATTAAATGGAAATATTTTATCAAGGAATAAAATTACTGACCCTTAGGGCACAATGTTTTCTTTATTTTTTTCCAGCTTGAAATCTTAATCCCTCCTCCCCACCCCCAAAGTAACCTTTCATGGGATCATGTACGTCAGAGAAAGAATTAAAACATTCTCTTGTTTACAGTTCAAAAAGTTTGTTTCTTTATTTAGAAGCTTTCAAGGTTTTTACTCCCTTAAGGATATTATATTTCAACTTTCCAAATGAGGACTTTAGAATTTTGGGGAATTGAATCTGGGAGAGAGAAATAGGAAGGAGAAAAAAAAAAGAAAAAGAAAAATGTATTCAGTTTAAATAAAATCTTTTGAAAAATCGTTTCCAAAAAGGTCACTTTCCAATATAGTCCATAAATTAATTCTTTTTCTTTCAATTTCAGTAAGAAGAATAAATAGAAAAATCTGACTTTCCAAGTGCTTAGTGAACTACTGGGACCTGTATAACATGGAGAGGATAGCACTAAGCCACAGCTAACTTCAACTACGTTTGTTCTCAGGGAAGTTGCAACTTTATTTTTATGGACCTTCTGAGATAGTAATATACACATAGCATGGTAGAATGCCAAATTCAAGATGACAATTGCATATAATTGAAAAAAATGAATGATGTGTGTATGTCTATTTCGTGTGTGTTTATTCAATTTTATATAACTCTAATCAGGAGAACCAACATTATTGAATCGTTTAGTCTCTGTGATGCTGAATGTACATACTAACATGAACTTCTATCGATTCCATCAAAGAAAATACTAATATGAACTTCCATCCATCCCCTCCAAAAAATTTCCAATTTTTGCACAATTGCAGAGCATAGTATCATATGGGAAAATAATATAAATACTTTTTGTAGTATTTTCCCCAAACCCTGATGCTAAACTAAATAAGAACAGAAAAAGAAAAGGGAACTCTAAATAAATTCCATTTATAAGTCTCAATGCGAATGCAATTCTAAATAAATCAAATTAATGATAGCTCATATTAAGAGAACAATGTATCATATGTAAATACTAGAGGCCCAGGGCACGAAATCTGTATGGGTAGGGTCCTCAGTGGCTGCCACTGCCTCCCTTCCTGTGTTTGGCCAGCCGGTCCCACTCCCTGGTCTAACTCCCATTCCAACTCCAGGTTGAGGGAACAATTTGCATATTAGGCTTTTATTATATAGGACTAGTGGCCTGATGCAGGAAATTCATGCGCATTAGAAGGGAATTAATGAGAGGAAATATTTTAATATTGATATTTGCTCTTTCTCTATAATAGAAGTGTCATAGATGAAAGAAAATTAGTAAAATGTATATGAAAATCTCTCTCCTGTCAGAGTCTTGACCACGGGACCTAGAGTCAAGTCCCAGCCCACTACCCTCATGAGCTTTGAAAACACAGAAGACCCAGATCTGGCCGGCCTGACCACTGTCAAGACCATACAGGCTGGAGGTGCAGCCTCAGGTTCCCCTTCAAGCCCCACCCCAGCCCTGGGGTGATGGGTACAACCTGAGGCTCACTGTCAAGCCCCACCAAGTGTGTGTGGGGGGGCGCACAGTCTCAGGTCACCCATCAATCCCCAATGGGTTAGGGGGCACGGCCTGAGGTCCCCTGGCCTGGTGCTGGAGCAGGAGGCAAGGCCTGAGGTCCTCTGTCAAGACCTGCCTGGTGGAAGGCATGGCCTGAGTTCTCCTGTCAAGCCCAACTGGGCCAGAGGGCACACCCTGAGGTCCCCCATCCCCAGCCAGGTGCCATGCAGTTTCAGGTCCCTGCTGTTCTATCATTATGTTATAGTATCCTGGTCAATTTGCATATCCCTCTATTATTAGTAAAGATAGGACATTCCTGTCAATGACCTTTGTGGGCAAAAGTAACAGGGAAAGTTCAGTTGTCCACGGCTCTTGGCATCACAATATTCCCCCTCTATTTCAATGTCCATGTCATCATAGCATGGGTCCATTACAGCCTGGAATCATTGATCCAGGATATTTAATTCTAGCTTCCTTTAGTTTAATCAATATACACTAAGCAAACATTACCTTATTGGTAAAATATTAATTAATTCTATTCAGATGAAGAACAAAACAATATGATCTAAGTAGATTGCTATTAATTTTGTACTTGCTGAAATCATCCATTCATTAAAAAAGTAAAATAAGAAACATAAATGTTGGGAAAGGATAGATGAATACTCATGATGTAAATCTACATTAAACTGAACATGAATCAAATGAGGGAAAATGTGAATCCACATAGGAAGTAATGGAAATAACTCAAAAGTTAACCAGGTTGCTAGATATAAGATTAGAATACTTAAATTAGTTGATTTTTACATAATAATAATAATGGTGATTAGGGTTATAAAATACAGTATACTTAGTTAAATTTGAATTTCAGATAACCAAAAAATAAGATTTTCATAAGCATATCCCAAGTACTACATGAGACATACTAAAATGATTACTCATTGTTGCTAAATATGACAACCTTAATTGTGAAGAAAGCATACATACTTATAAATACACTAGAGGCCCAGTATACAAAATTCATGCACGTGGTGGGGGGGGGTCTTATTTTTTTAAATATTTTTTATTGATATTTTACAGAGAGGAAGGGAGAGAGATAGAGAGCTAGAAACGTCGATGAGAGAGAATCATCCACCAGCTGCCTCTTGCACACCCCCTACTGGGGATGTGCCCGCAACCAATGTACATGCCCTTGACCGGAATCGAACCCGGGACCTTTCAGTCCGCAGACCGATGCTCTACCGCTGAGCCAAACCGGTTTTGGCTGAATATGATACATTATGTTATATGTGCATGCTTATATCATTCAATTTGATAGTATTTAGTTAAAGTGTTTTCATCTACATTTATAAATGGCCCTGACTGATTTCGGTGCCAAGGTAATGTTAGTAACAGAATGTAGGTAGGAGTATTTACTGTGTTTTATATAAGACTAAAAATACTTGCTTCTGAAAATTTGATAGAATTTGCATTCAAGATGATCCAGGTCTCTTTTGTTCTTTTATGTGAAGACTTTAACTAGAATTTTAATTTCTTTCAGAGTAATAAGAAAGTTCAGATATTCTATTCTTCCTGAGTACATTTTGGTGATTTACATTTTCTTATTACATTTCACCTAATGTTACAATGTTATAAAGCTTTCTATCAGGGTTTTTTTGTTTTGTTTTGTTTTTGTTTTTGATCTCTGAGGGGAAGGAAAAGGAAGAGATAAAGAGAAACATCAATAATAAAAATCATTGATTGGCTGCCTCCTGCATGCCCCACACATGGAATCAAGCCCGCAATCTGGTCTTGTGCCCTGACCTAGAATCAAACTGTGACCTCCAGGTTCACAAGTCTATGCTCAACCACTGAGCAATACTGGCTGTGCTTCTATCAGTTTTTTGATAAAATAATAGTTTAAGTTTTAAAATATCTTCCAATATTATGTTCTGCTTTATAGCTTTTTAACTTGATCACATAGATGTGAGGTTTTTAAATATATTTTTCTTTTTGGAGAACCAAAATTTGATGTTGATTGTCTTTAATATATCATTTTTATAAATTTCTGTTCCTCTTATTTTCTTCTTTCTACATTATATATGAGTTATCTCTTTCTTTATTCTTTATTTGGGGATCATTTTAAGTTTTGTTACTGGCTCATTCATTTTTTAAAATATTTTTTATTGAATTTTTACAGGGAGGAAGAGAGAGAGATAGAGTTAGAAACACTGATGAGAGAGAAACATGGATCAGCTGCCTCTTGCACACCCCCTACTGGGGGTGTGCCCGAAACCAAGGTACATGCCCTTGACCGAAATTGAACCTGGGGCCTTTCAGTCCTCAAGCTGATGCTCTATCCACTGAGCCAAACCTGTTTTGTCAGCTCATTCATTTTAACCATTCTTCCTTTCTAATGAAGGCTCTCTCTCTCTCTCTCTCTCTCTCTCTCTCTCTTTCTCTAAATACTTCTATAGACACAGCATATATTTTGGTGAGTAGTATTTTTTTTCATTCAATTTTAAGTATATTTTCATTATGCGTTGATCCACAAATTATTTTATGTGCATTTTATTAAAATGTAAAACATATAAGTTGCTTTTATCTGTTTTATACTCATTTTATTTAACAGTGATATGGCCAGTAAATATGGTATGTATGCTACCAGTTCTTTAAAATGGGTGTAAGTTGCTTTATGGCCTAGAATGTGATCAATTTTCCTTTCCTGTGGAAACAGTATATCTAACAGCATGAAATTATAACTAACGTATGTGGGGAGGGTTATTTTGGAGTGGGGAGATTGTTAGAAATAGAATATCCATTTTGTATATGGTGAGGTTAAAGTACTTGTGAGTATACAGATAATGATTTCTAGAAAGCAGTTCACTTCATTAGTCTAAATCCCAGAAGAGAGATAGGGATGGAAATGTAAATTTTTAATTCATATACTACATATTCTTTTGTGTCTGACTTATCTTAATATATAAAAACCGTGGGTCCCTCATGACTGGAGACTCCTGTCTGGAAGTCAGTCCTGCAGTCAGTGCTGGGTTGCCATGGTGACTGAGCACTGACTTCTGAGGGAGCTGCAAACCAGGCCTGGAGAGAGGCCTGGCGAGAGAAGCTGGGTCTGATCTGTAGCCTTTGTGGCAGCTGTTGATCAGCACTTGCCTCTTTCTTTCTCTCTGGGCCTGGCCAGCAGCCGTGTCTCCATTTCTCTCCAGGCCTCCATCAGGGCTGCTGATCAGTCCCGCCTTTCTGATCAGGCCCCATTGATAGGCCCAGAGACACTGGCTACATAGAAACTGTCAAATCAGAACCAGATCTGGATGAAATGTGAGGAGCCAATGGCTGCCTAGGAGGCAAAGCTTTTGATGCTGACTGGCATAGAAACTGACCAATCAGAACCAAATCTGGGTCAACTGTGAGGAGCCAATGGCTGCTGAGGAGGTGGAGCTTTTAATGCTGGCTGGCATAGAAACTGACCAATCAGAACCAAATTGGCACACAGAGGAGGACAGTTGTGGGTGAGATCAGGTCTGCAGGGGAGGGCAGTTGTGGGCAATCAAGCCAGCAGGGGAGCAGTTAGGTGTTAATCAGATCAGCTAGGAAGTAGTTAGGGGGGTGGTCAGTCTGGCAGGCAGAAGCAGTTAGGAACAATCAGGCAGGCACAATCAGTTAGGAACAATCAGGTGAGTGGTTGGGAGCCAGCAGTCCAAGATTGTGAGAGGGATGTCTGATTGCCAGTTTAGGCCAGATCCCTGGCAGTCAAACATCCTCCAAGGGGTCCCAGATTGAAGAGGATACTCGCTGGGCTGAGGACCACCCTCTGCCCAGTGAATGAATTTAATGCACCAGGCCTCTAGTTTAATATACTAATCTATTTGCACAACAAAAGAAACCATCAATAAAATAACATGAGAGATTAGTACATGGGTGAATGTATTTGCCAATAATATATCTGATAAAGGGATAATCTCCAAAATATATAGGGAACTCATACAACTTAACAAAGAGAAGATTTTAAAAAGCCACTAAAAATAGGTAAAATACCTAAATAGACACTTCTCTAAAGTGGACATACAGAAGTCCAAAAGACATATGAAAAAATGTTCAGTCACTGATCATCCAACAGATGCAAATCAAAACAACAATGAGATATCACCTCATATCTGTCAGAATGGCTATCATCAACAAATCAAGAAATGACAAGGGTTGGCAAGGTTGTGGAGAAAAGGCCACCCTGGTATGCTGCTAGTGGAAATGTAGATGGTGCAGCCATTATGGAAAACAGTATGGCGTATACTCAAAAAAAAAAAAATGGAGTTCCCATTTGACCCAGTGATCCCACATCTAGGAATGTATCCTGAGAAACCTGAAACACTCATCAGAAAGAATACACATACTCTAATGTTCATAGCAGCGCAATTCACAATAGCTAAGATTTGGAAACAGCCTAAGTGCCTATCAGCAGGTGACTGGATTAAACCCAACAGCATGGATGGACCTGGATAAAATTATTCTAAGTGACATAAGCCCATCAGAGAAAGACTGGTATCATAAGATCTCACTCATATGTGGAATCTAATGAACCAAATAAACTGATGAACAAAAATAGACCCAGAGAGATGGAAGCATGAACAGATTGTTGAATCTCAGAGGAAGGCAGGGGAGGGTGTGGGGAGAGATCACCCAATGAACTTGTATGCATATATGAATAACCTACAGCCACAGATAATGGTGTGGTGAGGGTTTGCAGGGGAATGGGAGCGGGCTGGAACAGGTTAATGGGGGATAAGGGGAGGAGGACCTATGTAATACTTTCAACAATAAAGAATATAAAAAAACAAAACCCTACTTGCTTCGGTGGCAATAGATTAGAGCTCCTAAAAACTTTTGTGCATTGAAAACTGTCTCTAAGATAGAAGCAAGGATTCATGGGGCTGCAGAGCCAAGAGAGATTTAAAGGGTCTGACAACAAATAAACTAGGAGAGCATTATATCATCAAAGGAAAAGGAAGAGAGGTTTTTCAACAGGACAGGAATTATTTAAAGGAGGCTAGGAGTCATATAAATAAGTTGGGGAAGTTCTTCTTGACCTGCGGTTTGGGGACGGTTCTTTTGATCTGAGTAGAGATTACCAGGGGGTATAATAGAAAGAAATGTGTGGGTTTTCTAGATAAAAAGAAAGGCTGTACATCATGTAACACATCTTCAAATCTGCTCATCACTCTACAAAGATATGTCCTTTAAAGTGTGATCTCTGGACCAGCAGCCCCAGCGGTATCTGTAAAGGTGTTAGAAATATAAAATATAAAATGAAACAGAAGGTCCACCTTGCTGTACTGCAGCAGCCCTTCAGGTGACTCTGATGTCCATGGGAGTTTGAGGACCACTGTCCTAATTAATATAAAGCACAGCATCTACCCATTTTCTTAAGCTAGAGTATTGCTATATATCACATTTTCTCCTTCTCCAGATCTAATAAGTGATTGAAGCCAATGCATATTAAATATCATTTAAATTAATTTTACTTCAGGCATATTTTATTTATTAACTTATATATGCACATACTTAACAAATATTTAAGATGGCTATTTGTTATGCATCTTAAGAAACAGCACATCAAATGCCACTGAAACATTTTATATGCTCATCCCTAAACACAACTCCCTGTAAGTTATTTATCTACTAGAGGCCCTATACACAAAATGTGTGCAAGAGTAGGACTTCCTTCCTCCGGATGTGGGCACCAGCTTCCCTCTGGCACCTGGGACCTGGCTTCCCTTGCAATGGGAGGCCCCGCCCTCCC
The DNA here is from genome assembly GCA_963924515.1 of Vespertilio murinus. NCBI lineage: Eukaryota > Metazoa > Chordata > Mammalia > Chiroptera > Vespertilionidae > Vespertilio > Vespertilio murinus. The sequence continues at coordinate 176,190,473 of OZ004705.1, read as the reverse complement.
ACCACAGCCTGCTGGTCAGTGGCCTGGGCCTCCCTCTGCTGGGTGATCATGGGGTGATGGCCAGGCCCCCAACCAATCGCATTGCACCCACCTTGGCTGGCCTGGCACCAGTGGATGTCATAGCGTGGTCTCGGATAGTTGTCCAGATAATTGTTCTGCCATTTAGTGGATTTGCATATTATGCTTGTTTATTATATAGGATATGCATAGCTTTATTACATATAGTTTTATTGCATATGCTATTATGCATCTATGTTTACCTTTATTGTATAGATGGAAGTGTGAATAAAAATATATTGGTATGCAAAACATTTAATGTGTAGGTGACACAGGAGAAGCATTCAATAATCTATAGTTTGCAGGGCAAATAAATCAATTGCTATGATTTAGATTCACATTCAGTCTTTGCTCCTTCATAACTAGTAAATTGGAAAATATCCTGTAGCCTTTTAATTTTCAGTGTCCCCATCTGTAAAATAATTATACTATTACTAATTTAGAGCTCTGTCTAGAGAGCGGAACTAACACGCATATCTAACAAAGAATATACATGGCCTATGGACTCAATAAATCATCTTGAGTGAATGATGGGTACTGAGAGGAGGGACTTATGGATTGTAGAACAGTCATTGCTGCCTCCTCGGCTCATGGAAGAGGACTTGTTGTCTGAGTGCTTAATAATTTTCTCAACAGAAGAAATTTTCACCACTTTCTGCCTCCTACTTCTTCCAAACAAAATAATTTGACTCCCAAGCCTCTTGTTTTCTCTTTCCATTTATCTGTAATGACACATAACATTATTTGGTATTGAATAAAATATATTTTTCTTCTTACCAGAGAGGCTGAGCATCTTTTTGTTGTAGTTGTTGAAATGCTTTTTTATATCCTTTCTCCATTTTTATATTTTAAAGCTTTTTAAAAAATATAGATTTCAGAGAGGAAGGAAGAGGGGGAGGTGGGTAGAAACATCAATGTTTAGAGAGAATCATTGATCATCGGCTGCCTCCTACAGGCCTCCCTACTGGGGATAGAGCCCACAACCCAGCTATATGCATTGAGTGGGAGTCAAACCATGACCTCCTGGTTCATGGGTGGACATTCAACAACCACCTGGCCAGGCTATAGTACCATTTTGAAGTTAATTATGTTTTACAGTATTCTGCATAGACCTATGTGAAAAAAATGATCGTTTTTCTCAAAGTATGAATTATACCCTCACCTACCAGATCAAGAAATCGATTATCACCCTCACCTCAGAGTATTGTGTTCTCTCCACTTCTTGTGTGGAGAAAAGAATACTTCCCTTCTCCTCAAAGATAACACTGTGTATTCATTGGTGTCTGAGTTCTTTCATATGTTAATCAATTTGGGATTAATTCTTGGTGTAAATTATAGAAGAAAAATGAATTCCCTCTACAAAATGTTACAACACAATGACATTCCATAATTTAGGATTTTACAGACCATTTTAAATTAAATGTTAGCTATAATCTGATGGTGCTATGAATATTATTGCACGTAATATTTACAAATGACATATTTTGGGACTACATATGTGAACACATTATTCTGAGTGCTTAGGAAAAGAATTACTATGTCATAAGATTTGCTTATATTTAGATTTATTAGATGTTACCAAACAGCTTTCCAAATTAATTTTACAAATGTGCATTTCTACAGACATATTATTTTGATCTTACCATCAAATGGTAATTAATTTTCAAATATTTGAATGTATTATTCCTATACATTCTTTTGTAACTATTGAGAAAATGACTGTCAATATAGATATTTCTTTGTAAACAATGTGTTGTTATTTTTAATTTTATTTTATAAATGCTATCTTTCTCTTGTTGTATTATGTTTCTGGCTGTTGTATAAATTTTTAAATCTGAGGGTAAAGATATAAGTTCTTTGCTATTATTTCTGTAAAAAATCCTTCTCTCAAGTATTTATATTCTCTCAGTATGGAGCTCCTATTGCATATAGAGTATTATTTTTCCAATATTTATTAAACCTTTATTTTTTTACCTTTATTTTTCTTCAATATTTTCATTTTTAGTAACTTTTATCTCTAAGTTCTTATTCATTCTATCTTTTGTTATTTTTCTATGTAAAGCATTCATTGAAGAGTTAATTTTAATAAATGCTCTGTTTTGTCATTTCATAAAAGAATTTTAAAGTTATTTTTACATCTTCATAGTTGTAAAACTTAGTAGTTCTTCTTCAAAAATGTTATTCCCATCTTATATTTAGTTTTAACATATGACACATGCTTTCACATAGCTTTGGCATGAATAACTGCTCAAGCCCTTGCTTATTTTGGTTGTACATGATGGGTCTCTATGTTCCTCAGGGTTTTATCTTGGAAATACAGTGGGTTCTAGATTTTGTTTCACAGGAGAGGGTTTTTATATAATCTTTTTAAAATTAAATTATTTTATGTGTACATATCTTATCATTGCTCCCCACACCCCACCTCCCATACATGCCCTCCCTCCCCAGAGTTTTGTGTCCGTTGGTTGTAATTATATGCATACATACAAGTCCTTCAGTTGATCTCTTACCTGTAACATTTGCAAGGCGAACAACTGTCTTAAGTAATTATCCCCTTCTATAGATTCCAGTACCCCTGAAAACCAAAACCCTAATAAAAATATTTACAAATAACTAGCAAGTACTTTTTTTTTAATCTTATTACCCACCAAAGCCAAGGAAAAAAGGCTCCCTTTCACCTCCCATTCCTAACGAGTAGATTTGTTTTAGACTAGCCCTCACTGCACATGTCACTCTTCACATATCCTGGATTCATGTGAAGGTCTCAATTAGAGCTACTTCCTCCAATTTGCCCCAGGCTCTTCTCCTGCATGTGGAACCCTGATTCCCAAGTCCCTTAGTTATAGTGATTGGCAAGTGTTCCCCAAGGCAGGCCATATCTTAGCATTCACTAACAGCCCTTGGTTTTAGTTTTTCTCACTCTTTAAAGCCTTGGAGATTTTCGTTATTGTCTTCTTAGCTGAGCTATGCAGGAAAAAAGAAGTTTCATTTTATGTGCCATTTCTGTTATTTTGTAATGGTTATCTTTTTTTTCTGGCTCTCTAGTATAACAGTTCCAGAAATAGAATACTCTTAATAGTCTTAAAACTCTTTAGGACTCAGATGGGGTTTTTTTAAATTTATTTTGCAGTTATGGGGTCAAACAATCTGTCAAGTAAATAGTATCCAATTAATATCAATCAATTCCTGGTTGACAGAAAGAATAAAACTACTTGATTTATTTAGGAAACCACATGTAGGTCAGTAATGTTAGAACAAAAGATAATACTGGAGACATGAGAAGGTAAATATCAAGAAGTAAGAAGTAAGTAGCAATTAGATGAATATAAGTATCTAATGTAATTTTAAAGAATGCGATTTTAATTTAGCAAGCATATCACTGAAAGGTTTAGGATTAGCAGATATTTATGGAATTTTGGGGGGAGAGAGTGCTGTTTCATTCAGTTTTCAAGACAAACAGAACTAATGGGATATCTTATATGTATAATGTATATTATATATTTATGTTACATATTTACTATATTATATATTAAAATAAACACAAATACATATTTAAATGTATATCCTAAATTAGAGGATGGATAAATAGAAGGTAGGTAGATGATAACTACAGAGAAAGAGGGAGAGATTTTTAAAGAACTGGTTTACATGATTTGGTAGTTGGCAAGTCTGAAATCTGTAGGATGGGCTAACAAACTAGAAATTCAGGTAAAAGCTATTGTTGCAATCTTTGGGGTAAAATATATCTGCAGGACAGGCCTGCAGGGGGAACAAGCAAGGTTTCAATGTTGAAGCCGAATTGGTTGTTGTTGTTTTTTCCCATCCAGAAATCTGTCTTTGCTCTTAAAGGCTTCAACTGATTAGATAAGTCCCATCACATTATGGAGGACATACTAAGTCTTCTGGTTATAAAAGCTGATCACAGCTAAAAAGAATCTTCACAGCAACATCTAGACAAGTATTTAATCAAACTGTAGCTAACCAATTTTACACATAACTTAACCACCCCAGGGGCTAAGGCTAGATGCAAGCAAAACAAACAAAAACCGAACATAATTTTATCAAGAGAGAGTATAAGTTATCTGGCGTTTGAAACCATTTCCTTTGGACACAGAGATGCCCTAAAAGATTTCTAAACTCAGCATTCCATTAGCAACTATCAATTGGTCACATCCATTGAACAAGATGAAAACTGTCACTTAAGCTTGCTAAGTAAGGCTGGCTTACCCTAAGTGGCTAGATATTATTTCAACACAGGACAATTAATGGCTTCCATATCTGGGCTCAGGATGAATATTAAAATTATATTTAACTATATACATACATATAAATGTCAACTGTTTATATTAAAATATAATATACATGTAACATAAAATTACAGTACAATTTGAGCTTTTCAAATCCCCACAAATGGCTTCTTTTGCTTTGCTGTATTTTAGTGTTTTTTACCCAGGAGAATGAAAGAAAGCTTTAAGATGATGTTTCTCAGTAAAAGATCATCAAGTTTGAATACTTATAATAACATTGAGGCAGTGGAAAAAGCAATATACCACTGGCTTCAAGTCTTTAAAATTCTGTTGGGATTGGAGGAGTATACATAACACCACACAATATCATGTGTCATTTCACTGCACAGAAACAAGAAGCAATGTTCTTTGCTTCTCAGTTATCATTAATTTAGTATTCTTTTTGCATAAAAGCTTAAACCAAAATCCTCCAAGAAAATAATTATCAGCCAGGACATTTTTCCTTTTCCTTCTTAAAATACTGAATATAAAACAGCAAGTCTAAGGATGAATCTGAGAAGTTAAAAAGTATGGAAGCAATTTAAGAAAAACAAATGTGTATGTGTGTGTTTGTTTTGGTTTGTTTTGTTATAAGGAATGGCTAGCATATAGAAAGAAATGCCAAGTCGGTGGTATAGTTAAGCAATCACATACAAAATGATATGTTGATCCAAGTTGTAACTGAATACAATCTTTTAGAAAAAAAATAGTGACTGCTGTTAGCATTTGGGGAAGGTGGTAGAAAATATATTCAAATTTAACTTCAAGTATTCACATGAAGTGTCATAGAAAAGAGAGAATGAATAACCACTTTTCTAACAGTTAATTGAATAAGTCTTTCTCTGTGACATACAGTGTTTATGATGGTCTGAGATAATAGTCTATATTCCCACATGATCTGAAGGAAATAAAATATAAAAATTACTAGTTTACTAAGTATAAAAATTTCACATTTATAACATACAATCATTTTATATCCTTGGAGATTATGACTGTAAAAAATGGCTACTAGCTTAAATTACATCTGTGCATCTTTGAACCTAGATTATAAGCATCTGTGACTTCATGGAAGACTTTGGGTATTTCTTCTAGAGGAGAAGGAACTCCGAATAGAAGACTGCTATCCAAACTAGTAGAAGTAGTAGTAGTAGTATCTAAAAAGACTGGATGACTTTTTTTCAAAAAATGTAAATTTTTTGTTTAAGGTATTACAAATAGTAGTACATAGGTTTCCTTTCTTTTTCCCCCAAGATAAAAACTGTCACAGTGACCTCCCCTGGCCGCCCCTACCCCCTGGCACCTGCCCTCATCCCCCCCACCCCCAAATGTCTTGCATCTGTTAGCTGTGCTTATATGCATGCATACAAGTCCTTCAGTTGATCTCTTACCAGCCCCAACCCTCCCCTATAGATTCAAAGTATGTGATCAATCTCCACACAAGAAGTTTACAAAGAGGTTTTTTTTTTTCCTTTCAAGCAACATATATGCCGATAGTATTCTTCCTCTCAGAGTTATGCTACATCCTGTCATATATCACTGTCCCTGTTCGCTTTGACCAGTGAAAATATGGTTAAATCATCTGGCGTTCAGTCAGGCAGACAGAAACGCCTGAGAAGTTGTTTTGGGTTGTAAAATTTTGCATTGGGAATGTAATAATATACTGCTCTGTTTTCTTTCAAAATGTCTAGCTAAAAAAAATAATCAGATGGAATACCTGGTTCTTTCAGATACTATGATATTTGAAAATCCAATATCTCTAAAAATGGGGTAGAATGTATCAATTGTTCATTGGAAATTTTTTCTCTTTATGGAGCCTGGTTCTGATGAGATAACAGAATGGATTCTAATAAAGAGTTAAAGGAAGACAAATGAGAGCTAGAGTAAGAATGAGAGGGAGAAACAGAAGGAAGGGAAGACAGAAGGAGGGAGGAAAAGAACAAACTCACCACTTTAGACAGTTATTCTCCAGATCTGGAATATTTTATCTTAATAGTTTGCATATTTTCTTTTTTAAAATATATTTTATTATTGATTTTTTACAAAGAGGAAGGGAGAGAGATAGAGAGCTAGAAATGTCGATGAGAGAGAAACATCGACCAACTGCCTCCTGCACACCCCCCACCGGGAATGTGCCCGCAACCAATGTACATGCCCTTGACCAGAATCGAACCCGGGACCCTCCAGTCCACAGACAGACGCTCCACCACAGAGCCAAACTGGTTTCGGCTTGCATATTTTCTATTGGAGGTTTCGTATCTGGCAGGAACTGACTCTTCTCATTCCCTTTATAAACCAAACTGGATCCTCTTTTACTGTTTGTTTTTGTTTCCCTTGGGTTTTGTTTTGTTTTATAAATAAGAACCCCATTTAACTATCTTGTTCATGTTTGAAAACTTTTTTTTTTAACTGGGCTTTTGATAGCTTATTTCTCTGCAGAATAAATCTAAAAAGTAAACATGCATTTGCCTTTATTTGACCAGCTTATCAGTTTATTTTGTTTTTGGGTTGGTGTGCTCTCTGAATAGTGTTTAGATCATTAGTGCCCAAGGTTAGGTGATCTTTAAATACACAGCAGATGAAATGCAGTGATGATAACCCAAAATGGGTTTAATTTGTCATAACAAAGTACCTGAATCTACTGGAAATGTAAAACAATGAAGCTTGCATAACTATCTTGGTCCAGCAGAGACAGGTGGTTCTATAAAATCTCTGTGCATGAAATCATAACTATTGATGGTTTGGGCTGTTTTGGAATTGCTGATATGTGTGAATATTTCAGCTAGAATTATCTTTAAATGTGTAGCAATGTTCAGCTTGATCATTAATTCATTAATGGATGTGAATTCCAATAGAAATAAGTCGATTAATCTTTCATAGAAAGAGAAGATGAAGTTTATTCATGCTGTTGTTTATGATAAGGTAAAACACTAATAAATTAAGAAAGAGAACAGAAAGGAAGAAGTGAGGATAGCATTAGGAAGTAGAAACAAATACAGTGTTTTCTTACAAATGAACAGATGGAAATATCGCAAAAGGGATTGTGGCAATTCAGATACCTCTATCTTGCAAAAAACCAAGTCAAGACATGGTCTAAATGTAAAATTTCACTATTGATGGTTAGGTTTATGAATTCCTCTCAATGCTACCATGGAGCTTTGAGGCCTGCAGCCTGGTACTTCGTCCTTCCCTCATGCTAGCCAGATGCTTGCACCTTGGGCAAATCTTCTGGACCTGAAACTGAATGCTTCCTAGCTGGAGCTCAAGTTCATTGCCTTGTGTGATACACTCCCAGGAGAACCAATGGCAGCTTCAGATTATTCACTTCACTTTGCACCTTGCTCAGGGTTTTTTTGTTTGTTTGTTTGTTTTGATAAACATCTGAGGGGAACTCACATATGTTATGCTTTGTCTTACTCTTCCCATTTTTGTCTATTTTTTTGGTATCATAATTCATATTATGTGGGTCTTTGCTTGCTCGGCAGGTTGCTCTTCATGGGCAAGGAACCAGCTTTTAACATTCCATAGTTTCCTCTTTGAATATGTGCTTAATCAATATTTTTTTAAATGTGCATGCACCATTAAGTACTTTTGAAAAACCCCTCAAGTCACAGTGAATTTCAGGGGAAAGCAGGGGGACTTTATAAATAATCAGAGCAAGAGAGTGTCTGGCAAGCAAACAATAAATTAAATATGTGAGGAAACTAAATAAAATACAGGAGGCCAATGAGAATATTATGGGCTAATAGGAGATGAGCAGGACACTAAAAGGTTAACCACAGACAGTAGGTAGTACGATGGGATTTCTCAGTTCTTCTCCTGATTCTTGGAACAAGGGATGCATGGATCTCTCTGGGACCATGCGCATGGAATTGGGCTTTGGAAATCAGCACAAGCCCTAGAATGAAACCTTTGCTCAGAGAAGAATGCAGACTGACATAACTTCCCCGGGCCCATCTTTCCCACCTCAAGCTTATTGCCCTGGTATTTGCCCCAAAGTGTGACTATTGGGGGTGGGGGATGTGTCAGAAAGTGGCTGGATGGCCCCTGCATTGTGACTAGGCTTGGGGAAGTCAGGGTCCACAAGTATCCCCTGTGCAGGGTTTCCTGGAAAGATGTGATAATAGATGTATCACTGCCTTCTTATCCTTATAACTATGCTCAACCTACGCTAAATGCAAAGTCAACAGGCAAGAGAAGAGTCACCAATAAAAGTAAGAGTTCTTATTGAAGAAAGAAGAAAAATCTTAGAAAAAAAAGATATGTTCTCCCTTTTTTTTCCCTCAGCATGTTGTTAAAATCTGGATTTTGGCTTCTTGCAGCCCCTTATTTCATTCATTTATATAGCTGGGCACTTTGTTTTGGAGACATACAGAGGCTGCTGTAAAGACCAAGAGAGATGTATCTTTAAAAAGCATTAAAATGGACCAGTTTAGAAAATTGTTAAATCCTAACATGATGCCCAAATCAACATAAATAACTCCAGGGGAGTAGTGAAAGGTGTTTCATACATGTTCAGTCTTTAGCATAAAATAAACCAGGCACATAAAAAGGAAGAGTGTGTGTGGGTTTCTCTAGTCTTGGTTCTGTCCATGTTCTATAATGATAGCACGAGCATGTGTCCAAAAAACACCTCTCTCTTATAAAGGATCTTCAGTACTGATATCTTTGATGGGATGAGGTTTGTGCAATGAGCTCTCCTGTCTTTAGAAGACCAATCTTTCCTTCATCATACGTGGCTTTTATTTGCCCTTTTATGCTCTTTTCTGAATGGTGATGGTTTTCCCATAACAAGAAGAGTCTGTCTAGCCCACTGATGAAAAACTGAGGGCTAGCTGACAGAGCTATTTGTCAAAGCATGCATACCCCTCAGGTAATTTGGATCTTTTCTTTACCTCAATTTTTAGCATCTCTTTTATCAGGCCTCTTAAACACATGCCTAGGGTGTCAAATGCATGTTAAAAACAGCCGTCTACTACTCCTGGATTCAGAGAACAGTGCAGGACGAGAAAGGACAGAAAGAGTTAATTCTTGCAGTTTTCACGCTGGAATAAAGTTAATGGGCTGCCAATAACACGGGTTACAGTTGCAAAAGCTAAAGTTATAAGTAATCCTAAAGGGAAAGAGGAAAATTGTTCCTGACAAGCTGAAATTACTTTATAAAACCTCTTACGTGTTGAGAAGCCCTAGGTTGGTCAGGGCACGAAGCTTATTTCAATGTGTAACTCAGGCTGTTTATAAAGAAAATATCTTGCCCAATATCCGTTTTCCGAAAGCACGCCCTTTCACCCACTATTTTTTGTTTCTTTTTATGGTCGGCATGGAGACTAAGAAGCACTCCACCAGGCTGATCAATGCATGGCTACATCAACATAACATTTTGAGTCAAGTTCCCAGGGGCCTTCCTCTGGAATCTGTCATTTTGATTCAGATAACTAAATCAGGCTAAGCACAGCAATGATAACGGATGACTTGCCTCATTAGCTGGCTCCCGCTGCTTTATGCTGCCAGGAAGCTCTATAGTGATTGCCTGGGATCTTGGGAGAGATAACTGTTTTGGGTTTTTGTTTAAATTATTTTGGTGTATTTTTCTTATAATTCTCATCTTGCATTTTGACACTAATTTTGTAGGATGACATATGTACCAAATCCCTATGCCTGGAACTCCTTCCTCTCGATATGTGTCATGTGACGGGCTTTATGAAAACTGAGCCAACAAGAAGCTTAATCCAGGGAACTGTTTAAAAATGTCCTTTAATTTGCCTCCTTCAAATATTGCATAACTGATAGCACTTTAATTAATGGGATTGGAATGCTAGGATAATCGGTCTTCCTACATGAAAGCAGATTCTGCTGTAAATGGTGAACCAGCACCAAAGCAGTATTTTAGTTGGACCTTAGTACTCATTGAACTTGGAAAAAAACACACACACACACACACATATATATATATATATATATATATATATATATATATATATAATAGTTTTCTTAAAATAACAAACTAAATATTTGTAGAAATTTTGGAGGGCAGTGAAAACTAAGCAGACAAGAAACAAAGGAATTCATTTAGTCATTACCATTTGAATTTAAGAAACTCTTTTTAAACAACTCATGGCATTTGATATAATTTTGCATGTGGCTGAAAGATGCCTGTTGAAAAACTAAACAGGAACACATAATCTGAAGCAAAAGTAGCAATAATTAGACTATGAGCAATGTTCCAAGGAGAGAGAATATAGATAAATTAAGAAAGGCTCCTCCAAATCCAATATTGTTGTATCAAACTTAAGACTTTTCAATATCGTTTTATCTATAACCAAAAAAAGCTAACTTTTAAAACTAGACTTATGATAACAACTACTAGAGGTCTGGTGCACAAAATTCATGCACAGGGGATGGGTATCTCTCAGCCCATCCTGCACCCTTCCAATCTGGGACCCCTACTGGGATCTGGCCTAAATGGGCAGATGGACATCCCTCTCACAATCCAGGACTGCTGGCTCCCAACTGCTTGCCTGTCTGCCTTCCTGATTGTCCCTAATAGTTTCTGCCTGCCAGCCTTATTACCCCCTAACTACTCCCCTGCCAGCTTGATAGATGCCTAACTGCTCCCCTGCCATCCTGATTGCCCCTAACTCCCCTCCCCTGGTGGTTTGGTCTCTCCCAACTGCCCACCCCTACAAGCCTGGTCCCCACTGCTCTCCCCTGTAGGCCTGGGTCGCCCTGCTCTTCCCTGCAGGTCTGATCACCCCCAACTTCCCTCCTCTTCTATCCTGGCCACCCCTAACTGCCTTCCCCTTCAGGCTTCATTGCCCCCAACTGCCCTTCTCTGCCAGCCTGGTCATCCCTAATTGCTCTCCTCTGCTGGCCATTTTGTGGCAACCATCTTTTGTCCACATGGGGCATCCATCTTTGACTACATAGGGGCAGCCACCTTTTGTGTTGGAGTGATGGTCAATTTGCATATTACTTTTATTAGATAGGATAGAGGCCTGATGCACTGGTGGGGGGTCGGCTGTTTTGCCATGAAGGGTGTCCCAGATCAGGGTGGGGGTTCTCCTGGGGTGTGGGACAGCCTGAGCAAGGGGCCTGTGGTGATTTGCAGGCTGACCACACCTCCTGGTGACCCAAGTGGAGGCTCTTGTAGCTATGATTTTATTTTATCTCCTATAATTGAAACTTTGTAGCTTTGAGAAGAGGCCAGGGCCAACCAGAGTAGGCAGAAAGCTTGGCTTCCTCCAATTTGGGGGGCTACCCAAGCTTCCTACTTTCTTCAGCTCTGTGGCTACTGCCATATTTGTTGTGCTAATTTGCATACTTTCTCCTGATTGGCTGGTGGGCATGGTTTGTTGGCATAGTGGAGGTCAATTTGCATGATTATCTTTTATTAGATTGAATGTTCATTTTTATAAGTATTCTGTGGAATCTTTCTCCTGGCCTCAATTGACTGTTATTCTCTGCAACAAATATTTTAATTTCTGGTTTCAATTTTAAGCACCTCCACATCCACACTCAATTTGAAAACACTAGAGATTATTGGACAAGTTTTATCAATCTACAATCTAATTTTAATGGGGTTGTGGGGAGATACATGTATAAGTTTTTTGATCACAGTATATTTTTGCACCCATCAAAATAGAAGGGAATAATAAATTTTAGTAACAAATAGCTATTTCTTGAAAAAGTCAATTTGATGAGCTTAGAATTCAGGCCTGGGCACACTATGGCCTGCGGGCCGGATCCGGCTGAATAAAACTATTGAAATAAAAAAAAGAACATACCCTTTTATGTAATGATGTTTACTTTGAATTTATATTAGTTCACACAAACACTCAATCCATGCTTTTGTTCCGGTCCAGTTTAAGAACCCATTATGGTCAAGAATCAAAAAGTTTGCCCACACCTGGCTTAGATCCTCGTGTATGGAGTAGTAAGATTTTCTAAAATTATTTTACTGTTAAACTCTCACATTAAAAACCTTCAGTTCAGTACCTTTGTCATAACTTCCCAATATATTAATGCATTCTATTGCCGTGGCACAGATTAGAGCCTATGGATCATCACCACAATCTCTCCCTTATAAATATCTACACGTTTACATTTTGGCAAAAGTTATATTCTTTTTGGAACCAAATATTCGTTTTCTATTTGCTTGCTCCTGAAAAAAATTTGCATAAGATAGGTGACTAGCTTCACTCTACATATATGATTACAAACCACAGTTATTAAATATCCCATGCCTTAAAATATCTCCCCGAAAGCAGTCTTACTCATTCCTTCTCATCTATCACCAAACTTTTCATATAGCCGTTGGTCCCACCACCAAGACCAATACAATCACTCTTAATGATGGCATTATAACAGATGTTATGGAGAAAAGAGAAACAATTAAAAACTCTCCTAGAATTTCTCTTCCCAAAGTTCATTACCCTATTTGAAAATGTGAGTCTTCTCCCATTTACCTCTTTATATTAATAACTAAATGTTTCTCTAGAGGCCAATACTCCCACTTAATTTCTATATTGGACTTATAATACTCCCACATATTACTCTATATAGAACTTATAACACTCCCACAAAAGTTCTACAAAGGACATCTCTCTTTAATTACCCAAATATTTTAGGCATTTTTAAGTTGGCCATTTCTGCTATAGCATTACCTTAAAAGTATGTACATATTTAAATGTTTCTGTCCTTTTCAAGCCACTCTCTCTTTTTATTCCCATCAAAAATGACTTATGCATTATACTGCTACCTCAATTTTCTTCCCTCTCATTACCTTTCCAAACTCTTCTCATCTATCTCACATCTTCAAAAGGGCACCAATCATGCTCTGGTCCTAGTCATTGAAGAACAAGTTGCTAAATACAATGATCACTTCAGTTTCTATCATATTTGAACTGTTAGGAGCATGCGTCAAAGTTGAAATTCACCTGTTTTTTCAACATAATGAGTTTAGGTGGTATCAAGTTATTCTGTATTTTTTCCTACGTTAGTCTCTGCTCTCTTTATGCTTTACCAATTCAGTGTCCTCTTTGCTGACTCTAATCTTGCAGTTCCATAGAGCTTTGCCCTACACTTTCTTCGTTATTTTCTCTTCCAAGGAAAATTCATTCATTCTTAGTTTATATCTACACTAGAGGCCCGGTGCATGGATCTGTGCACCAGTGGGGTTCTTCAGCCTGGCCTGCACCCTCTTGCAATCTGGGACCCCTTGGGGATGTCAGAGAGCCGGTTTCAGCCTGATACCCACAGGTCAGGCTGAGGGACCCCACTTGTGCATGAATCCGTGCACAGGGCCTCTTATATACATATAAGATCCTTGGTTAATCTCTTCCTGTCCACCTCCCTCCCCTTACTTTCTGATATTCGTCAGTCTGTTTTATGTTTCCATGCCTGTGCATTGATATTTGGCTCCTGGTGATCAGTGCGTGTCATAGCTACCAGCTGAACGGTCAACCGGTCAAACAGTCGAATGGTCACTTAGGCTTTTATATATAGAGATATCAGGATTGCCCCAAGTTTCTGCATATATTTTGCAACCTTCCTCTAGAGCAGCAGAGATATACATGAAACATATCCTTGACACCACTGGAAAACCAATAGGTAACTCAAACTTTGGGTAGTGGAAAACTTTTAAGTGATTTTTACTTGAGTATATATTAATTTTTTTAGTGTCAATTATGTCCATAACAGTTGCTATCTGATGCCCAGAAGACTTTTTTCACACTAGTTAACAGAAAGCTTATCAAGTGTCATTGTTATTTGTTCTCAAATAGGTTTGATATATAAGTACTATGCACATTATAGGAACATAAGAAATATTAATGCAGGAAAGCTATCATTTAATGAAAACTGACTTTAATGAGTTGCTTAAAATAACTTGTCTAATGACATGAATTATAAAGCTGAAAACATTTGAAAGAAAAAATAGAATCATCTACGTGATTTAGTACTCAGAAGTAATTACTAGTATTTGTAAATTTCTGTTCAGATTTCTGTAAAAATCAGATATAAAAATATAGAAAATTTATCATGGGTGTGGTTTTTAAAGATAGAAAACATATCATCCAAAAGGTTTTGCTTTTAAAACTAGATATGTGTACATTTTGAGTGGCAATGCAATTTGGGTGAATTTAATCATTACAAACAGAAAGGCTTTAATTTTATCTAATAAACATGTTTTGTAATTTCCTAATCTCAAAGTCTTGCCAATCTCAGGCTTAGATCTCATGGAATTTAGGTTCTAAAACAAGTCTGGTGTGGACTAATATTAATAAATAAATCTTATATTCAATTTAAATATTCTCCCTTTCCCTGGAAAAAAAAAGATTAATCCACACCTGGAATCTCATTGGGAAAGGAGCCATGGTCTGTTCTTTCAATATGCTTTATCTATTATTTCCTCCTATGGCTGATTCCTCCATGGTCAGGACTGGTCAATCCATGTAGGAAGAGAGATGTAAAAGGAGCTTACATAGGTGATACTTTTGCAATCTTGCTCAATGCCCTCTGTGTGGTAGACTTAACTTCTTAGTTCTCATGAATTATAAGACAGAATTACTTTGAAAGACATCTACAAGGACAATTCCCTGCAGAGTTCTCTGATGTTGGTGATGCAACATCTGGCTAAAAGTATTTTCTCTCATGGTATTCTCCTAGCAACTCCTTGCTGGAGTCCTCTTATTTCATCAAAAAGTCATCTCTCCAGATAGATAGATAGATGATAGGTATGTAGATAGATGATAGATAATTGATACATAGATTGATAGATTTAGCACAAATATAGCACATATGCAAAAGCTATGCAGATTAATGACTTACTATAAGCAAATGTTTTATTACCACCACCCAGATAAAAAGATAAAACACTGCCAGCATCTACAAAGTTCACTTTATTCCATCTCCCAACTGATGTCTGTTTATTTTTCACAAGATAATTTTTAATCTGACTATAAAAAAAATATCACTTTCTTGCCTTCTTTTGTTTCACCACACAAGCATGCATGGGTAAACACTATTGTTTGGTTTTGTCTGCCTTTTCTAAATTTTATATATTAAGTGGCATCATAAATTACACTTTTTAGCAAACTTTTATTATACAATAATTTTAGACTTTTAGAAAATTTGCAGATACTTCCAGTGTACCCTGTACCCAGATTCTCATGTTCTTTAGATTTTACATACTATGATATATTTATCGTAATTAGTGAGTCAATATTAACACATATTATCTAAAGTTATTAGTACCTACTTGAATGTCTTTCCTTTTCTGTGGCAGGATCTCATTCAAGCTATCACAGCACATTTAGTAATCACGTCTTCTTGAGTTAATTTGTACTGTGATCATTGATCATACATTTTTTTTGTTTTTAATGACCTTGACAGATTTGACTAGTGGTAGGTATTTTGTAAAATACTCCCCAGTTTTGGTTGGTCTGATGCATTTTTCTCATTAATAAGCTGGGATTATGATCTTGCAAATGAAGACCACAGAGGTGTATGGCATTTACATCATATTAAGAATACACACCTTAATTCCTACAGCAGATGCATACAACCTAAATGTTAAACAGAATATTTCCAAGGTGAACACACTTCTTAACCCAGATTTTTTATCCAGCCTTTAAGAGAGCCAATTCCTCCTCCCCCCTTCCCCATTCCTTGTGAACTCATATGAGCTCTAACATTTTCAAATTAACTCCAAGATGAAAATTCCAATTAAATGCAAGAGTTAAATTTTTTGTTTTAATTTTCTCTAAACGATGATCTGAATCTAATCTGTACAATGTTACTGCTCAGCAGAGTAGTGTTTTTCTACAACTCAGCTCTGTCTGATTTATCACTGGCACTGTTAGGCTTGGTTACCAGGATAAGGTAGTGCTTGCCAGGTTTCTCCATTGTAAAGTTCCTTTTTTTAAAACCCATTTCATAATATGCTCTTTGAAAGGAAGTCATTATGTGCAGTCTACATTTAAGAGGTAGGGGGTTATGCTGCATTTCGTTGATGGCAGAATATCTACAGAATTATTTGGAATTCTTCTGCATAGATGATTTGGCTCTTATCCCTATTTATTTATTTGTTTGTTTGTTTATTCAAGCATGTATTGATATCAGTATGGACTCATGGATATTTGTTTTATACTTTGGGTTATAATTGAGTATTCTGTTATTTATTTTTTTGCTAAAATATTTCCAGATTTGGTCATCAGGAACTCATTTACATGGCTTTTGTGTCTATAATTGTTTACTTTCTTTATTTTTTTAGCACTTTAGCACTTCCTAACAGTACAAGATGCTCAAACCTATATTGTATATTCTTTCCCCCTGATCTGGTATATGTCATTTTTCTAAGATGCTTTTATTAGTATAATAATTATTTTTTTATGTCTGGCTTCTTCCATTCAACATTATATTTGTTCAAGGATTCATCAAACATTTGGTGTAGCTGTAGCTTTTTTATGTCCTTTTCTCTATAGTAAGAAATATTAAATTACATCAGGCCAATTCTGGGCTTTATTTTTAAAATAAAGTCTTATTGGAACACAGACACAACCATTTGTCTATTGGCTATCACATTTTTTATGATACAAGAGCAGAGTTGAGTAGTTAGAAACATGTCTCACAAATCCTAAACTACTTTGTCCCTTTCAGAAATGTTTAGTGGCTTCTGCTCCATGCTATCCTATTAAATACACATAAATGCTTTATGTATTCACTCTCACTTGACTTTTTTTTTTCCATTTTAGGGTTCTTAACAATTGCATTCAGGGAAATATATGTATTTTTTAATACACGCCAATCTGCATCTTTGCTTAGGTCTCCTCCTATGGATGGCAATTGGTAAAACATAAGGTATGCATATGTCCACCTTCAGTTGATACAAGAAATTTGACAAAGGTATTTAATCAATATTCAATTTTGGTTTTTATTGTTTCATTTTTTGTCATATTTGAATTTTCAACAATTTTAAAACATTACCAACAGATAGCTAATGTCTTTCTTGTAATTTTAATTGCCTTTCCAAATAATTAGAAAGGCTTAGAAAGTTGTCATATGTGTATTAACTACTTAGATATTCTCTTTTATAAAATGGTTATTCAAATACCTTGTCTATTATTTCTGTCGTTGTCTTTTTGAAAATATTTATTTGAAAGGACTGAACAAATACTTTAAGATACATTATTTGTCTCTATATAATTCTTTGTCTTTTTAATAAATAATTCTTTGTTTTGTAAAATATTGAAAATATATTTCATCTCTCTGTTTCTCTATTCTTTTATAATAAAAACAAACAATTTCATTTCAGTTAATATTATCCATTTCTTTCTTTATGTTTAATCTTTTTTGTTTCCTTTTTAAGGAATACTTTCCAACTCTGAGATCATAAATATATCCTCTCTGTTATTTTCTCAGATGTCATCTCTTGCCTTTTCATATTAAGTTATGTAATCCAACTGGAATACATTTCACATATAGTTTGAAGTAGAAGTCAAAATTTATTTATTCATATATGAAAATCTAAACAACCCACTGCCAAGAAGTCCATCACTTCTTCTGTATTGTCACTTTTATTAAATATCAAGTCCATATATGTGCGAGTCATTTTCTGGGCTATTTTATTTTGTCACATTTCTATATCTGTGACAAATCAGCATTATCTTATTTATTGTAGATTTAAAATAAATCTTCATCTCTGGTAGAATAAGTCCACCATCCTCAGTGATTTACTTTAAAGTGTGCTTTAGCAGTTCTTGATTTATTATATCTTACAATTATCTTCAGCAAACCAGAGAAGCAACAATATAAAATAAGTTAGCATTTTGTTCCAGAGAGCAGTGAAACTGTAGATCAAATCAAAGAGATTTTGTTTGCTCCTCTCAATCCATAAACATGGTAACTCACTTATGACTTCTTTAATTTATGTCAATAATAGTCTAGTTTTCTTTAAATAAGTTTTGCACAATTTTCATTAATCTGGTTCATAGACATTGATACTTTGTATGTTATTATACATGGTATCATTAAAAAGTTTCTTTTTCTATTTTACTGCTGGTTTTAAAATGCAGGTTTTTTAAAACATATTGAGCTTAAATGCAACAACATTATAATTTTTTAATGATAAACCTGTAGATTCTTTTGGATCTTCCACTTATTGGTGTGTGTGTGTGTGTGTGTGTGTGTGTGTGTGTGTGTGTGTTTTGTGGTTTTTTTTCTCTCTCTCAGATAATGAGGCATTGTTTTGCTTCATTTCCAATTTTAATATATTCCATTTTTTTCTTGCTATATGCATTTGCATAATATTAATAGAAGTGGTGACAGCAGTCTTTGTCTTTTTCCTGACTTTAAAGGAAATAATTTCAACAGTTCCAGTATTTATTGTGATATTCTGTAGAGGTGTTTTTTTTTTTCCTTAATAGTCTTTTTTTCCCCCCACAATAATGTGGATACTGCCTATGCTTAGCTGTTAAAAAACTATATGGGTTTTGAATTTTGTCAAAGGTTTGTTGTTTTACTACCGAGGATGTTCATTTCTTTCTTTGTTGTTGTTTTAGTGTGGTTAATCATAATTTAAAAATATTAATTGATCCATGCCTTCCCAGAATAAACTCAACTTTGTCATGCTGCATGTATACATTTTAAGTAAATTACAAATGCAACTAACAAACTGGGATTGCATTTTTTTTATATTACCTTATTTCTGTGAAATTAGCCTAAACGTTTCCTTTCTCTCAAAGTGTGTTTTTTTTTTTTTAAATCTTCACCTGGAGATATGTTTTTTAATGATTTTAGAAAGGAAGGGGGGAAGAGAGAAAAACATTGATAGGACAGAAACATTGATTGGTTGCTTCCTTTACATGTTCCAGCCTGGGATGGAACCGGAAACTTAAGTATATGCCATGACCAGGGATAAAACCCACAGCCTCTTTGTGTACAGGAGGATGCTCCAACCAATTGAACCACTCAGCCAGGGCTCTATTCCCTTAATGTTCTGATCAGGTTGTAGTTTCAGTTTTTCAATTACTTAGAAGAGTGTATAAATTTGCATTTAAAAATACAGTTTGGTAGATATGCTAATAGTTTTTTATTAGAGATGTACTATTTTTAAGGACAGGTTTTCTTTTATTTTTTTTACATTTTATTCTAGTTAGAACACCGCATATATCTACTCTATTAACCAAATTTAAGTGTATAATACATTATTGTTGACTTTCTTTAGTTTAATTGTTTATCTTTTGTATAAGTTATTGAGATAGATGCTTAGTTCTTCTATTTTCATCTATTTTATTTATAAACACATATTGAAAAACTATAACCTCTAAACAATTGAACTGCATTAGAATTTAAATTCACAATCATCACCTTAATAAATTCAAAGTTTTAAAATTACATAACATTTAGTTGTACCTCTACTCGCTAAACATCTATTGCATCTGCTTTTAATACAATGACAATGGTTTGCTTTGAATAGTATTTCATGCTATAATTTATACTATATATTTACCTCCTTTGACTTTTAGTGTTATGGTGTCCTTATGCTTTCGAGTTTTATCTTTTGTCCATATTACATAATTTTATATTGTTCTTTCAGTTGTCATTATTGTTTGGACTCCACTGCTTATCCACTCACCTTTAGAATTCTCCCCAGGCAAGAAGACAGAACCATTCACTACAACTCCCCTAAGTGCAGGTGACCCGTGCCAAACCATCTGAAGATCTCTTCTACTATACTCCTCAGCTCTACCAGGGCAAAGGTCTGTGATTCCACAGTTCACTAAGCAGCCATCTGGAGAACGAAATGCTAATCTACCATATGGCCCCATACCATCATGTTCTACAGATGATACTTATTTAGTGGCTTCCTTCCTTTAGCTGGTAAGCCTGTATTGGCAGGAGAAGAAACATCACAAATCACTGCAATGAATTGAGACCATGTAGCATAAATTAATTCTCTGCAACTAATGCTTATGCTGATGCAGTGAAGAGGTAAATCAATGAACTACCATGGTCACCTATTACTGAGCTCCTAGCAGAGAATTTACCAGCTCTTGTGCAATGCCATTAGGGTATGAATGGGCTAAGTGATTTCTTTAGTTTTAGAATGTCAGTCAAATACCAGGTAACATGAATGATCCATTCATGACCCTGCTGTGTGATGACAGTTTATGGTTTATTAATTTCCTGATTTTTTATAAATAAAGCCTAAAATATTTCCTTGTTCTTATTAATTATAAGGGCATTTGATCAAGCCCTAGTTGGTTTGGCTCAGTGGATAGGGTGTTGGGCCTGTGGACTGAAGGGTCCTGGGTTTGATTCCAGTCAGGGTCACATGCTTGGGGCTTTGGGGCTGGGAGTAGCTCCTGCATTGAGTGTCTGCCCCCTAGAGGTCAGTGCATGTCATAGTGACTGGTCATTGCACAGGTTGTTGCACTGTTCAGTCAATTTGCATATTGGGCTTTTATTACATAGGATTGTCCACCCATGGTCATTGGTGTCAGTTCAACACCAACAGAAATCCCCAATTTGGCGAGCCAATCATTTAAAATAATTTTTAAAACATCAATATCAAATTTACACCTACAGTCAGAATTAACTGCCAAGTACACCCGATACCTACATATTTAGATTATACAGAGATCTTCAAAATCTTAGCTTACTCTTCTCTGTACTAACAAAGCAGCTCTACTATATTAACTAAAATGAAAGGAAATGTGCAACATTCTTTAACATGGAGGTAGGAAAAGATCAACTACATATTTGACACCTGAAGTAAACATGCGACAACTAGTGTGAAAATTAAAAATATATTCAGCCTGAGTCTATTATCTTAAAAGTGCAGATCTACCTGTGGGTGACATATATATGAAATAGCCCAAAGTCTCAATAAATAATAGCTGAAAAATTCCAAAATGAAAATATGTGCCTGAGGATGCAGCTTGGTGCATGCTGTTTTAAGCAAAATAGAGTCTCATATTTAAACATACTGTGGTATTAGTTTCTAAAGATAGGTTAAGCATTTAGGAAAAAAATGTCTTAAATATTTAGGAAGAGCCGAAACCGGTTTGGCTCAGTGGTAGAGCGTCGGTCTGCGGACTGAAAGGTCCCAGGTTCGATTCCGGTCAAGGGCATGTACCTTGGTTGCGGGCACATCCCCCGTGGGGGGTGTGCAAGAGGCAGCTGGTCGATGTTTCTCTCTCATTGACGTTTCTAGCTCTCTATCTCTCTCCCTTCCTCTCTGTAAAATATCAATAAAATATATTTAAAAAAAAAAAATATATATATATATATATATATATATATATATATATATTTAGGAAGAAACACACACACACACACACACACACACACACACACACATACTGGTTAACTAGCCAACAAAAAAGGAAAATATTCAGCTGCTTAACTTCTAAGTGTATTCTTCTGAAAGTCAGAAGATAATAAAATTTAGCTACAGAACATAAGAGAATTAATGCAACCCCAAAATATGATTGCCAGAAAATGTGTGTATGATGTGAGAAGCCACAAAAAGATAGGTAAAAACCTTAAAGATATTCGCTTGTTTTCATAGAATACAAAAACCATGGCATACTAGTATGAAAATGCACATTGAAAATAATGCATATATTTCCTGACTGGTTTGGCTCAATGGATAGAGCATTGGCCTGCGCACTAAAGGGTCCCTGGTTTGATTCCAATCAAGGGCATGTACCTTGGTTGGGGGCACATCCCCAGTAGGAGGCAGAGGCAGCTGATCGATGTTTCTCTCCCATTGATGTTTCTAACTCTCTATCCCTCTCCCTTCCTCTCTGTAAAAAGTCAATAAAATATATATTTTAAAAAGAAAATAATGCATATATTTATATCAAAATATAAGATAAGACTATTATTGAAAAAAATTGTAATATAAAATCAATAGAAATACTAAAATATGTATCAGAGAAACATTACAAAATTACACTGAAATGGGGCTAATTTAAGAAAATTACCAATTGTTGGAAGTGGTGTGTGTGTGTGTGTGTGTGTGTGTGTGTCTGTGAAAGAGAGAGAGAGAGATTTGAAACATTCTTTCATGAACAAGATATGATTATGTCTTCCTATACACTATCAATCAAATCACATTATGTAGTATACTTGAAATCATATTTAGTTATGATGTGATAAAAGTATATGCTTTTATAACTTTCAAAAAATACAACAGACAAATTTATCACAAAAGACAATGCCAATATTGTAAACATCTGCAATATAAAAGCCGTAAAAGTAATGGAATTGTTGATAGCCATTAGAATAAACTAGGAATCAAGATAAATGGTAGGTTCAGATGATAATATTAAATTACATAACTTACATGGCTGATAGTCAATAAATACAGTATATAATTAAGAACCAAACAGAAGTTTATTTTTATTGCTAAATGTATGAAGGTAATGAATAAAATAAGCTTTGCTTCTGGAGGTGGCAGACTAGGTAACATGCATCAACACTCTTGCTCAAAACAAAAACAGAAGGCAAAAAAGGCACAGTATTGACTGAAATAAACTTGAAAGTTACAGGCAACTAATCAGGCATTGAAAATTATAGACAAGATTTCTAAGAAAAAGAAAACTCAAAATTATGACCTTAGCATTTTGAAACACTTGTCTTCTTGAAACTGCTTCGGCCATGTTGAGTATTTAAATTTTAATTAATGAACATTAAAGAAAAACAACAACTCAGTTCCCTGAATGCCTTAGTATCATTTCAAGTGTCAAAAATCACCTGAGATTAGTAGCTACTGCATTATAAAGTGCAAAAAAAATTTCCATTATGACAGAAATTTCTACTTGACATTGCAATGAAGAGGTGTTTCTGTCAATTACAGAAGGAACAAAGTAAAGGTTAGAAACTGTGCAGAGACTTGGACAAATTCATGGGATTAAGGGAGCTAAATTTTATATCAGTATCAGTTAAGGAGAGTAATCCTTGGTATAGACCCTATATTTTTGTTTGTGATCTTCAAAAAATACGAGGAATAAGAGTAAACCAGATATATGTAATCTACTCCTTGAATGAACTAGGCTCACATTCAAATAATCCCAATACCTATAATTGTGTTAGAGTTAATTTAGATAGCCAAAGCTGCTAGTCTCCTGATACAGTTTTAAAAATGTAGATAGATACATAAATAGATGCAGATCATTCTTTCTGATCAAGGAAAAGTTTGTTTGATCCTCAAGCTTTTTCCTCAGTTTCTCTTTAATATCCAGAACACAATATAAGAAAAAAAAAAATCAGGCATAAGAAGGAATAAAAATATTTAAAAAAAAACACTAGAGAAAAACAGACATATAACTTAACCATGCTTACTACTCTCAAAAATTAGGAGATATTTAGTAGAACATTAAAAGATATTGTTTGAAAAAACATAATCAATACTAATAATAGTTTCTGCAATAGGAAAAATGCTATATAAAATTTAAAAATCAGTGTATGCATTTAAAAGCATATTTGAAAGAGATGAATTGAGTGAACAGAAAGGTCAGAAAATTATCCATAATAAGAAAAATATGAAATGATTGAAAATATGGAAACATATGAGATTCAAGGGATGAAGTAAAAGGTCTAGTAAAAGTCTAATTAGAATTCTGAAGAGGAAAGGAATAGAATGCGTCCTAACCAATATTTGAAGAGACGGTGAATGAGATTTCTTTTTCAAAATGAAATGAGAGAGATCAAGCCACAAAATTAAGAAACTAAAAACCTTAGACAAAATAAATGAATGGCCTTATTATAACATACGGTACGGATGATATTGCTGAAAATAAAAGGCTTAATCAAATTTCTAATAGCATTGCAATACCCCTGCCCCTAAAAAATATAATTTACTTTCAAAGAAATACAAATTAGATTTCAGTTAACTTCTCAAAAGTAGTGATGGAGACAGAAGATAATAGCATATCTTTATAGTGCTTAAATAAAATAACTGCTAAATGTAATTATGTATATATTAAAGATAATTTATTAAAATGTAAATAAAATAATTTAAAATAAAATAAAAAACAAAATATAGATAGCTTAGTACCAAGATATTTGTATTAAAATGTTAAAAAGTACTTTAGGAAGAGAGAGGAAGTATTTCAGAGTTGAAAATCCAAGGTAAAGGATAGACAGATGATGGCAACTGGCAGGAAGTTAGGGAGGGAGAGAGTGTGAAAGAGTGAGGGAGCGATAGAGGAGTGTGTGGACATGTGTAATGTGTGTGTGTATGAGCTAGGGACAGTTAGATTCTGCAGGCCTTCCAAGGGGCTGCCAAAACAGGCAGTCTTAGATGGCAGAGCCTCACTCCCAATGTGGACACTCCGGGGTGGCCAGCTAGGGCACAGAGACCATGCCATCTTGAGAAACAGAGCTTCTTGAGACTAGGATCCTGGACTCAGCACCACCCAGTCTGGTCTCAGATGCAAAGCAGGACCCTGCAGCCACTGGAGACCGAGACCTGCGACCACAAATGCAGACCCACAGATACCCAGAATCCAGACATCCAGCAGCAGATTTCTGTGAATCACAGAGCATATCCCCCTCCCCGCAGGCTCACGGGCAGCACCAGAGTAACTGATAGACCCGCCCTTCACACTGGCCATCGCAGCGCTACAGGAATTTGAGCCTGGGAGTGTGCAGACACTGGGAATCTGTTCCCCGCAATGCAATTGGGTTACTAACCCCAAAGTCCATGCAGGGTGGCAGTGCCACCTCACTTTGAGTCTGGAAAAGTGCACGGAAGCTTGTTTTCTGCAGCGCAGGAGCAGACCTCCTGCAGGCACAGTGCTACTATGCAACCCAGGCCCCCAAGCTGCCCATGACCCCAATTCTCCGGGCAGGAGGTAGCACTTAGCACAAGTGACTTAACTGTTTCTTATCGCATGGCTCTGGGATCCCTGACTCCCAGTCCATTCACACGAAGAGCCAATGACTCCAATTCTTGGTACTCACAGTCTCCGATTCTCAGTACGAGGCCACACCAAGCAATAGAGACTCTGATACTCAATTCTTGGTACAGGCACAGGGGAACTCTGACTCATGGCACGTGCCAGGGGGCCCTGATTTTTGGTACATGCCATCGGGGTCTCTGTTTCAGCCCTGTGCAGGCGGGGTCCTTGACTCTAGGTGCTCACACAAAGGCCACACTGAGAGCTGCTAACGCTGACTCTGGGTGAGCCTGGTTTCCACCAACCCAAGGCAGCCACACATCTTAGCGTCAGAGCTCTTCAGTGACACAGTGACACTCGAGTGGTGTGAAGCTCCCATTGCACACCGTCCAGGTCCACGCAAATTGCAGAAGCAGTTAGGGGCAATCAGGCAGGCAGGCAAGCAAGCTGTTGGGAGCCTGCAGTCCTGGATTATGGCCCATTTAGGCAAGTGGTTCGGAGCCAGTAGTCCTGGATCAGGCCAGTTCATGTGGGATCAGGCCTAAATGGGCAGTAAGACATTCCTTGAGGTGTCCCAGATTGGAAAGGGTGCAGGCTGGGCTGAAGGACACACATCCCTCCAACCCCATGCACAAGTTTTGTGCACCGGATCTCTAGTATGGAATATAATGAACAACATGAACTGATGAATAAAAACAGATCCAGAGACAGAGAAGCATCAGTTGGACTGTCAAACCTCAGGGGAATTTCGGGAAGGGTGAGGGGAAGGGGAAGAGATCAACCAAAGGACTTGTATGCATGCATATAAGCCCAACCAATGGACACAGACACCAGGGAAGTGAGGGCATGAGTGGGAGAGGGGTTAATTACTGATCATATGACATATATATCTGCAAGGCCTATTGGGAAATATTCTATTTCAAAATGAATTTTGAAATTCGTAGAATAATATCTCTCAAAATTGTTTCTAAGCATAAGAATGTTAAATATTTTGGTCCATTGTTGTTAAGTTCTGGTTATTGCATCATTGCAGAAAAGCTTACATTTTAATGAAAATTTGAAAGAAGAAACCAATATTATCCCCAAAAGGGGAAGTGTTGGCCTTCTTGCTGAGTCTTAAATTTCATTAAATTTCACAATCACATTTATTTTTATACCTTAATATGTCCAAAAGTGTATATTATCTTTGTGGAAGTATAGCTTCTACCACAAATATTCCTTAACATAAGAGATCATAATGCAATTTAACATGCAAATTTAAGTTAATAAGAAAAAATTCAACCTAATTGCTTTCCAAGCCCAATCAAAAATTTGAGTTAGCTGAGAGCTGACAGTTTTGGAATGCAAACGATTTGTCTTTACATATTTTAACTAATTAAACTTGCAATTATTCAGTACTTTCTGTCTTTAATCACTTAAAAAACACTTTTAAGTCAATTTCTTATGGAGTAGAGCAGTAAGTGATCATCAGAAACATTCTTCAAATAGAAAACATGCGGTAATAGAATCTACTGATGGTTTTCCTTCTATATTATGTTTATATTCACATAGATGAAACTTTACAACAGACATTGAAAATGCTCCAAGGCATATGCGTTTAGTTATTTCCCTTATACTAGGGAATGATTTCAAAATGGGCGTACAAGTTCTTTGAATAAAACTCTTAGAGAACAATAAAGCATTAATGAATATACATGAGGGTTCTTGTCAACAAGTGTAGCTATATATCTTCTTTTTTAAAAAAACTATTTTTATTGATTTCAGAGAGGAAGGGAGATGGAGAGAGAGAGTAAAAACATCAGTGATGAGAGAGAATCATTGATCCGCTGCTTCCTGCACAGTCCTACACTGGGGATTGAGTCGGCAACCCACCCACACATTTGCCCTGACCAGAAATGGAACTGTGAACTGCTGGTTTTTAGGTGGAAACCCAACCATTGACCAACACTGGCCAGGCTATAACCTTACTTTATAACAAATATGTTTAGAGCAGCTGCTATTGGTCAAACCTAATCATGTGTATTACCCAGTTATAAGTTGGTGATTCCTAGAGTGAAGAAATTGGGTGAATATATTACTAAATAAATTATTAAGTATTAGAGCTACACATTGGAAAACTTCTACAAATCAGGAAGAAGAGTGGGAGCTTCTAAAATATGAATTTACAAAAATTGTAATTTTAAAATGCTTTTAATTTTACAACTATCATTTTATGTAGGAGGAAATGTTGATATAGTCTTAAATTTTTATCAACTATAGACTTTACATATAACTCAATACGACTTTTTTTACTGATCCATATACAAAATTGAGGAAATAACTCCCTTTTAAATTTGACAGAATAAGCACAATTACCAAAATAACTATATTCTAGTGAAACTATAAACAAGTGTTTCAAACCAGTAACTGGCATTTATTATAACCTATTGTTGACAGCGGCCACAGAAAATAGAAATATTTCTCACCTATTGAGGTGATTTCATAGTGCTGAGAACTTCCCGGGAGCCACTGTAAATAAATTTGGAATGGCTCCTCTGCTCTAACTTCTTGAACTTGCTTTGCTCACAAATTTCAGATTAGAGCTTCAAAAGAAACAGAAAAAAGGCAATAAGTTACAAAAAGGAAAAGGACCATTGTGAGGTTGTATTATATAGATATGTAGTTTGCCTTACTCTAATTTTCTATATTAAGAAGGTTTAGACATTAAATGACATTGATTATAAAATTAGAAAAATTGTGATGCTATCATAAACATACATCTATTTTATTTTAAGGAAGGTTATATAAAAATCTCTCTAAATCACATAAACAAGTTGAGAGATGGAAATTACAGTCATGCCAATTGATGCAGAAAAAGCATTTGACAAAATCCAACACCCTTTCTTGATAAGAACTCAGCAAAATGGGAATAGAGGGATCATACAACAATATAATAAAAGTCTTACATGACAAACCTACAGCCAACATCATACTCAATGGTCAAAAACTGAAACAATTTCACCGAAGAACAGGCGCAAGACAGGAATGCCCACTTTCATCAACTCCTGTTGGACATAGTACTGGAAGTGCTAGCCATAGGAATTAGACAAGAAGAAGAAATAAAAGGTATCCAAATTGGAAAAGAAGACAAAAACTGTCATTTTTCTCAGATGACATGATACTGTACATAAGAAACCCTAAAGACTTCATCAAAAAATCATTATACTGAATAAATGAATTTGGCAATGTAACAGGATACAAAACTAACACCAAGAAATCTATGGCATTTTTATAAACCAATAGTGAAGAAAGAGAGAATAAAAAAGCAATCCCATTTAGCATCACACACAGAAACACACACAAAAAAGATAACTATAAATAAACGGAAGTGAGGAGGTAAAAGAGCTGTACATGGAAAACTACCGGATACTGAAAAAAGAGATAGAAGACTTAAACAGATGGAAGAATATACTGTGTTCATGGATTGGTAGAATCAACTTATTAAAATGTACCAACTATCAAAAGTAATCTATAGATTTAATGCACTTCCCATTAAAATACCAACGATATATTTTACAGACCTAGAACAAACTCTCCAAAAACTCATCTGGAGTAAAAAAAGACCCCGAATAGCAATAGCAATTCTGAGAAAGAGGAACAAAGTAGGAGAGATCTCAATACCAGATATCAAACTGTATTACAAAGCCACTGTTCTCAAAACTGCCTGGTGCTGGCACAAGAACAGACATATAGATTAATGAAATAGAATAGAGAACCCAGAAATCAAACCAAAATATGATGCTCAATTAATATTTGACAAAGGAGGCAAGAACATAAAATGAAGTCAAGATAGTCTCTTTAATAAATGGTGTTGGAAAAATTGGACAGATACATGCAAAAAAAATGAAACTAGACCACCAACTTAACACCATACACAAAAATAAACTCAAAATGGACAAAATACATAAACATAATATGGGGAACCATAAAAATATTAGAGGAATCCACATGCAGCAAAATCTCAGACATTTGCTGAAGCAATTTCTTCACCAATACAGCTCCTAGGGTAATGGAGACTAAAGAGAAACAAATGGGACTATGTCCAAATCAAAAGTTTCTATACAGCAGATGAAACCATTAACAAAAGAACAAGAAATCCCACTGCATGGGAGAACATATTTAACAATGTTATCACCAATAAGGGTTTAATCTCTAACATTTACAGGGAACTCATACAACTTAAAAAAAACACAACAAAACAAAGATAAACAACCCAATCAAAAAATGGGCTACGAACCTAAATAGATACTTTTCAAAAGAGAACATAAGGAAGACCAAGAGACATATGAAAATATGCTCAAAGTCACTAATCATCTAAGAGATGCAAATCAAAACAATAATGAGGTACCATCTCACACTTATCAGAATGGCTATCATCAACAAATCAACAAATGACAAGTGTTGGTTAGGATGCAGAGCAAAAGGAAGCCTTGTGCACTGCTGGTGGGAATGCAGACCAGTGCAACCACTGTGGAGGGCAGTATGAAGTTTCCTTAAAAAAAAACTAAAAAATGGAACTCCCATTGACCCATGATCCCACTTCTACAAATACATTTAAAAAAACTAGAAACACAAATCAGAAAGGATATATGCACCCCTATGTTCATAGTGACACAATTTACTATAGCTAAGATTTAGAAACAAAAAAACCTGGTACATCTACACAGTGGAATACTTGACTGCTGTAAAAAAAGGAGGAATTCTTACCATTTACAATAGCAGGGATGGAACTGGAGAGCATTATACTAGGTGAAGTAATCCAGTCAGAGAAAGATAAATATGCCACGATCACACTCATTTGTGGAATACAATGAACAACATAAACTGATGAACAAAAAAAGAACCAGATACAGGGAATTACTGATCATATGGTCAACCCTCAGAGGAAAGGTAGGTAAGGGTGGGGGTAAGAGAAAGATATATCAATGAAAGAATTTGAATATATACATATAAGCCTGACTTTTAGACACAACACAGACACCAGGGGGGTGAGGGCATGAGTGGGGGAGTGGGGGGAACTAGGGGCATAAGGACACATCTGTAATACTTCAATCAATGAATAGAGGTGAAAAAAATCTCTCTGGGTTTTCCTTTAGGCAATTATAAATTATGAGGGGCCCAACGCCCAATTCAAAATCAGATGGCACTACCCACCCTTGAGTTGCCAGTCTGGCCCTGCCTCCCTCTCTAGCCCTTGAAACAGCTGTGGCAACTGCTGATCAGGTCTCTCCCCCCCTCCCCCAATGCAGGCATAAGGAGGCCCCTTTCACCCCACCCCCAATGCCGCACATGCAACCTCCTCCTGTCTGGTCAACCCATTTTGGCATCCTGGTTAATTAGCATATTTCTCTATTTTAGACATATATAGATAATTTCATCCTCACTGTTTTAAAGTAGTAGTTATGTTCAAATCATTTCAGTTAAGTTACATAGTCCTTCTTCTATTACTCCATTAAGGTTATCTTCTACTTATTTTTCCTTACATTTTCTATTCTTCCTCTCCTCCCCATATATTATGAACTATTGTTATTAAGGCAATTGATTTTGTAAATAAGAAGTCACTGATGCATTTTATTAGAAATGGGATAGAAGGCAGACTGCATAAATTTTAAAAGCATGATTCAGTAGAGGGAGAATTCCAGACTATTCTAAAAGAACATTTTTTTTTAGAGAACATAAGAAATAGATAAAATCTATACATATTATAGTTTTTCTCTAAAACCCTAAATTGTATAATTGCTAGCATTTTATTACGTCAGATATGTACTTTTCCTTGAAGAGAGTTTTTCCACTAAAAAAATAAAAATAAAAAATAATCACTTTCTAAGGCCTGACATTAAAACAACATAAACCTTTTTTCTTAATAAAATTTTAGGTATCATGCAAAGAGCACAAATCATTTGTTTCTGTGAACTTTCTGAAAACTCAAAACCATTATACAAATTCTTCTGTTTATATGTCATCAATATTAGATCTTACAAAAGGGTCTATTATATCTTCCAATTATTGAAGAAACTTATAGGAATAGTTACTTTGCCTTCTTACTAATGGTTGCTTTCTCAGTGTCCCCCCACAGATTTATGTGAGTATAGAGTTTCTGTTGGCCAAAGAAAAATTATGATTATTGCCATTTTCAAATTTCCATAGCTAGAATCCTTGACCGTAAGTTGTATTTTTAAATAAAACTTTCATCTTTATTAAGTATTTATGCCGAGTAAATAATGGCAGGTTGGCTTTATTTTTTAAGACAGGTTAAGAATAAATTTGTATTCCTAGAATAACCAGAAAGAAGGGCATTTTTAGCCTTTAAAAGTTTTTTTGCTAACTTAATAAAATAAAATATGAAAATGCTAATATCTATCTAAACTTCTATAAACTCCCTTGGTAACCATTGGCTTTGAAAACATTATTTTTCTCTGAAAATTCACTTGGATTATGTATCATTGGTATAATGATTTAGACATAAAGCTTTCTGAATATCACTTTATGCTAATAAATCCTCAAGAGGAGATACAATTTTATCAAATAAATTCTGCAATTTTAGAAACAGCCACATCTTGGCAATCTATTGAGTGTATCTCTATATTTGATTACTCTGCACCTGTGTGAAATAATCATTAAGTCAGTATGTATTCGGAGTGAATTACAGAGTCTGCAGGCATTATATTGATATTAGCTTCATTTATTTATGTTAATCCTACTTAAAACATCAAACTCATAATAAGGAGCACAGAACACAAATTTTCTATTACATCTACCAACTGTACTTAAGCCAAGTGTTAAAAAGTTGATGTTGGTATTTTATATATCCTATGTTACATGCATTCTTATTCTCTATTTAGGAACTAATAAAAATGCAATAATCTTGTGATAATGCCATTTATCATCAGTGAGTATAAAAATTGAATGCATATTTGTATACTCTTGAAAAAATCCTCAAAAATTTGCCAACTTTATAAATATATATATATTTTTTATTAATAGGGTTAACAACATTCCAAGTTCTAAAAAAATAGCAGGTGTGGGTAAAATTGTCTTACATGGAACTACATTTCCCTGCATTTTGAAACAAAAGGAAAATGTCAAGGTGAATTTTCTTTTCTCAGACAAAATATTTACGATATTTTATTTCATCCTTAGAGTTGAACAGAACTTTTATGGTAGGAAACTTATTTTTAAAAAAATAACATTATAGCATTTAGTTTTAGAAACTCTTACTAATAGTTTCTTTTTTATATTACAAGCTAAAAGACTGGTGCATGAAAATTCATGCACTGGAGGGGGTTCCTCAGCCCAGCCTATCCCCTCTCACAGTTTGGGAGACCTTAGGGGCGGGAGGTAACTCAGTGATCAGAGGAAGCCTACAACCCATCACACCTTTGCTGCTGCCACTGCCAGCAGCACAAGCCTCAGCCGGCCCTAGTTACCTGAGCCTCAGGCAGCCCTGGACGGCTGGGCAGCTGCCACCTGAGGCTTACCTATGCCTCTGGGCCGGCCATGGGCAGCTGGGCAGCCACCATTGGCAATTTGCCTGTACAGCTGGGTAGCCATGATCTGAGTCTTGCCTGCACCTTGAGCCAGTGTTGGGAAACTAGGGGCCTGAGGGAACTGGGGGACTCCAGAGGCAGGTGCACCAAGCAATCATGCCTGCAGAGTGCCTGCCTTCCCAGCAGGGCTCAGGGGACTGGGCATCGCCATCTGTGGCTGTGGGCACCACCATCTTTGAGGGTGTGGGGGGAATTAGCATATTCTCTCCTCATTGGCTGTGGGTGCATCCATCTTAGTGAGGACATGATGGTCAATTAGAATATTTCATCTTTATTAGATAGGATGATAGTGCTTAACTCTCTGGATATGGAGTTGATCTGAAAATATCGATGTACACTTCACAGTCCATGCGCATCTTAGATGTCAACTATGTTCCTTGGTCCTTTGATAATCATATTAATTCAACAGGTGGATCTTTTGCATGATTAGCTTTTGTATGTCAGTTTCTATTTATCCTTCTTGATCTAATCTTCATCTTTTATCTGCCTCCTGGAAGTTTGATATAGATGGATTGTCTGCAAAGGCCCCTTTGTTCTCTAACATTAAGGTGGTTTCAAACAGTGGGGACACATTTAGAAACAAGAGGTGGAAAAGAGAGAAATCAGAGTATCTGTCTACCGAGTCTCACCCTACTAGGTTTCCATGTGTCTACTATAACCCTGTTCATAAGAAAATTGTCCCCTGTGGGTGGTGTAGCCATTCTCCCGGCCTAGCCTTCTGAGCTCAGACTTCTGTATTAAAAACTTTCTACTAAGAATTTTTTTCTCCAATAAACTGACAAACAAAATGCAACCAGAAACAATAATATATGGAACAGACTGGCAGGTGCCAGAGATGAGGGCTTGGGGGTGACTGGATAAAGAAGGTGAAGGGATTAGCCAAAGAACATATATACATGCCCCATGGACACAGACAATAGCTTGGTGAAGAACGCCAAGGGAAGGGGAGGGTGGGGTGAATGGAGGAGGGCAAAGGGGGGTGGTGAAGGACATCTGCAATAAAATCAATATTAAAAATTTATAATAAAAAGAGCATTATTACCTAAATCAAAATGATTATTTCTAGGAAAAGATGTGGTATATGAAGTTATTATAACTTCTTTCTGATCCTGACATACACATCTAAAGATGAGCCTTTTTTTAGTTTTATGATGATGATGATGATGATGATATTTTTAAAATAAGCCACCAAAAATACAAGTGATGATTTTTAGAGGTCTTGCTGAGTTTTACTCATGAATGACAGGATAAAACATTAATGTATCTGATTAAACCAAAATTGTCTTTTAACCCAAGTTTATTGTATTTGTTTACCAAGAAAGGCATAACCCAATATTTGCTAATTATATGAAACTAAAAGCTCGTAGAGAATCCTTTCCCAAAAGAAAATTTCTCTGAGCATCTGCTATCTGAAAGAGGAAAGTTTGAAAAACAAAAAAGATGAAAAGGAGAAGCTTGTTATGATAACTTCATATACCATAATTTTTCCTAGAAAATTTATTTTGATAGACTGGAATGTTTGTAATGTTTTCAGTTGCTTCTTAACCTTATTATAATGGACTCAGCAGCTTAAAGTAATATAAAACTACATATTTTATGATAAGTAAATTATTCTGCCTCCAAGACCTTGGCATTTCATATATAATTTTAACATTTTCTGAACTGTTTTATATTTATATAAGGCATTCATATTAGCTATGAATGCTTTTGTTATATCACATACATGTACTGGTACAATAAAAAATGAATAATTAGGATAATTCCATGTCTTAACCTTTAGATAAGAAAAAATGTTTATGATCAACAATGTATAAGAAGCTACTTTCTCCTAATTATATGTATTCATCTGAAATAATTTAGATAGTCTAGGCAGGGAAGAGTTAAAAAACACTTGAAAGAATACATCAAATACTGATGTTTTATGACATCAAAGCAAAGATACATCAGTACTCATTTCCCTACCTTTAGATTTGTACTTAAATCACTTGGACCTCACCTGTAGCCTCAAGATGGCCTAATTTCTAAGCTGATAATCATCATAATGATTACATAATTACAAATATAAAATTTATTCATGTATTGCAATTTATCATGTGCTATACACAATTGCTATTCTATTTAAATATCAAATAACAATTTTATAGTGTTTGTTTATTTTTCCATCTTGCTGATGGGAGATTTAAGTATGAAAAGGTTAAATAAGGACCAGTTCATCAACGAGTGACTTAACTTGGACATTGGTGAACTGCAATGGGCCATTTTTACTTGGTTTCCATGAGGCACTTGAAGAATCTTCACTGAAAGTTGAGAACTAAAGACACAAAGCAAAGCACTTCCTTTCAATTTTCACACTTTGTTGGCTACAATTTAAGAACTAAGGAATTCACAGGTCAAGATGTCAGGCTTAGGGGTCAGCTAAACTACTTTCAAACCCTAGCTTTGTCATTTTCTGGCTTTGAGATCATGAGCAAGTTATTTAAATCCTATTATTTTTTTGATTACCTTCTGCAGAAGGAGGATAACAATATTTAGCTCATGTTTTACGACAGGAGTAAAGACGATTTTGTATGGGATGAGAGTGTAATTCATTGGCATATAAAATACTCTGTGGTGCTGACAAACTTCTCTAATGAATAACCCTAATCCACTTCTGATATCCCAATGTTTTCTGAACTCCCTCATCCAACCCACTTCCTAATGAAGTTGGTGGTCTTCTTCCTCTCTCCCTAGGCATATAGGACAGAGTAACTTGTTTAGTGAGGGAATGTCCTAAGAACAAACACATTTCCTAGTGAAAGAGTAGGTGCATTGTGATTTCACTCCCAACAATTCAGCTGCCAACCACACTTCTCACTGACAAAACAGATGGGCTATAAAAACTCGGCTGACCATTACTTGAATTAGTATTAAACCCGTGAAATCCTTGATGGATCAAGAATAGATTCTGTGATACTTATTTTTCTCTGAGTGGCTTATTTTTCTTAGCATAATGCTCTGGGGTGGCGGGGGAGTGAGGAGGACATATGTAATACTTTCAATAATAAAGATGATATTTTTAATGTGCATTCAGTGACATCACATCAGAGGTTAGAAATCAGCCATGGAAGAAGTTTATCATAAAAGTCAGGAGACACTATACTAGTATATCAGGTTTAGGTTTTGTTTGTGTGTGTGTTTTTTTTTTAAAGAGTTCTTTTACCCACTCACCATTAATACTAAGACCAATACTACTCAAATTATGGTCTGTAAACCAATGCCAATCACTGAGCTGTCTATTATTATCCTAACACAGA
This sequence comes from Vespertilio murinus, assembly GCA_963924515.1. Taxonomy (NCBI): domain Eukaryota; kingdom Metazoa; phylum Chordata; class Mammalia; order Chiroptera; family Vespertilionidae; genus Vespertilio; species Vespertilio murinus. Next base: position 176,154,345 of record OZ004705.1, on the reverse strand, counting down.
TTAAGTACAGTAATCGGGTATAAGTATTTAACCAATTAGAGCATTTGACATTGTCATTATATTGCAACTCATGATCATTTTATTGTTAATTAATTTCTTCTCAATTTTATTAATGGTTCAGCCTGTTATGGACTGGGGAAAATATGCCCACTAATGCATTGCTATAGACACGTGTTTAAGTAGTCCCTCAATCCTTGGCATTCCTAAAACCAAACCACTTTCAATTTTGCCCCACTAAGGAAACTGGATCGTGTCCAATTCCTTTGCCTTCTCACTGTTTAAGGGTAAAACAAAACAAAACAAAACAAAACAAAAAAGCTTATGTCTGAGCCAACTCAAATTACTGCAGTGGACTTCAGTAAGCTCCCTTATTTCTATGTCCTTTGATTTCCATTTTCTGGTAATTCATTTTTATGGAGCAAATAAGAATATTTCCTTAATGTGGAAAACTAAGAACCAAAAGGAAGAGATTGGCATGGACAGAAGGAAGAGAAAATGGTTTTGGCAAATGTGGCCAAAAATAATTCTGCAGTGAAAAAGCTTTGTGGGTTGTAGAGACTTGCTGGGAAGTTCTGGTGCAAATTTCTTGATTTTTAAGCCCAGGCTTATTTTGAAAGCCATAATTTTCTTCAGAAACGCTGGCACGTATTTCAAGCATTTCAAATAACCTACTGAATATTTTATACTTTGTATTCTACCTACTCTAAATTTATACAGAAATAAAGCCTCCGTGTTATTTTGAAAGTCAGAAACCAAAGATGGAAGGGAAAACCTTAGGCCAAAAGACTTGGTACAATTGTCTCTCGAGCCACCTATCTAATTATATTACTGTCAATTTCAGCTCCAGGCTAAATTAAGGGAACCAATTTATATTCAGCGTCTCCTGCCTGAATGCCAGACCCATACCCTGAGCCTCCACAAGTTGTCTTCCCGCTGACTCCTGAGTGCCTCACTCTGGTAAAGGAAAAAGAAATTAATATTTATATCGATTCTGCTACATGTGAACTCATTTGCATTGAGTACTGCATATAATATTAACCATTGATAATAATATTACTAGCTTTAATGTATAATCAAAATATCTTACATGTAGAGAGGTCGCATAATAAATGACAACAACAGGGTTAAATCTAAGTCTTTTATACACCGCCCACAGCCTGTATTTATTCCATAACCTTATAACCACCAGTCAATCATTAAAGCCACATTAAGCAAAACTTTCAGTTTCCAAAAATTGCCTCATGCCAGGGTTGGCCCTAGGTTTATGAATATTTTAGTTCCTTTCATATTTTCTTTCGCAGCCTTTAACTCTTTTTTAGAGCTTCATGTAATTAACTCACACAAAAAACCCATGCCACTTTGGTTCTGTTTAATTTAGTGAAATATTAATTTCTCCAAAAGCAAATCCATTGTAAAAGATACAAAAATAAGACAAGTTCACTCTGTTTGAATATTGCAGACACTTTGGCACTTACGTGGTAAAAAATTATACTTAATAAAAAGGATAAAAAGCTCAAAACAAAAGCACAGGGACAAAACATTTGCCTAACCATGTGTTGACTATCATAGTTCTAACCAGATTTCTGAAATAGTAACATCAATTTGTACAAAGTGAAGTCATTATCTTTAAAAAACAAAAGTGGTTTCTAACAGGAACAGGGTGGACAATGATGGGAAATAAGAAAAACCCACTTATCTTTTTATTTGAAACAAATACTCAGTATCACTGTACCTATTTTTTAAGCAATTTAAAAATAATTAAAGTTAGGAACTTTAAACATATTCTGTAGAGGAAAAAAAAGCATGTGTGATTAGTATACACATTTTAATCCAGGTATAACTTACATATAATAATATGTACAGACTGTAGTATGCTAAGTTTTCACAAGTATATATACCTGAATAAGCATAATTTAAATCAATAAATTTTCCTTAGCCACAGAATATTTCCTATTTGTCCTTCTCTTGTAGATTTCCACTAGATGAGAGTCTACAATTTTGATATTTTCTACCATAAATTAGTTTTCCATGTTCTTGATGATAATATGTAGACAAATTGTGTTGTGCCTGCTTCTATTTTCAATAATATTATTTTTGAGGTCCTTTCATATCAATGCATGTATACACACAACATTCATCTTATAGCAGAAAAGTAGTCATTTTTGTTACAATGTATTTATCTAGTTTCATATTAATAGACATACGAATTTGTATTTTTGTTATTATGAATAATTCATCTATAGACATTCTAGGATGCATCTATTTGTAGACACCATCTTATATTTCTCTTAATTAGGTAGTTTTGGAATTGCTAGGTACTGTGTATACATATATATAAAACTTTGGCTATTATAAATGTCTTTTATAAACATTTATTTTAAAAATTTTGTTTAGATATATTATTTTCAGTTCATTAATCTTTTTAAATTATCTTTAAGAATCTTTTCTATTCATTGGTTTCTATTCTTGTCACATATGTAATCCATGACAAAAAAGTGGACTTAGTTAACTATAAGACTTTCCAAAAGATTATTCTAGGAAAGATGTGAGATGAAAGTGGGAGAAGAGGGTGATCACTTGTCTGTTTTCTAGGTGTCTGGTTCTTTTCTAGGTGTTCACCATCCCCAGTTTAGAACATGATGATTCTCTCTCATCATTGATGTATCTCTCTCTCTCTCTCTCTCTATTCCTCTCTTAAATCAATATGCATATATATTTTTTTAAAAGAACAGTGATTTATTTCTGAAATGAGTTTTAAAGTGGAAGTGGAAATAATCTAGCCTGAATGCAGTATCAGTTGGAAGATTCCAAGTGTAATGAAATTAAAAGCAATAGCTGGAGGCTAGAATTAGCTTAGTGTGTGCAAACACAATGTATATATTTTATTTCACTTAACATAATTTCATTAACATTTTCCATATTTTACATAATTTCTATAATCAATGTGTTTAAAAGTTGCATAATAGTATGTACTAAGTTATCATTTAAAACATTTTAAAACAGTTAATTTTCTTCTTTCAAAATATATTTCCAGTTTAATAAGTAGGTTTACTAAGGATAAATCATAGAATGGATATAAAAGTTATATACTTGCCCTAGCTGGTTTAGCTCAGTGGATAGAACATTGGCCTGGGGACTGAAGGGTCCCAGGTTTGATGCTGGTCAAGGGCACATACCTGGGTTGTCCGCTTGATTCCCAGTAGAAGGTTTATAATATGCAGCCAATCAATGAGTCTCTCTCATCATTTATGTTTCTTCTCCCTCTCCCTTCCTCTCTGATATCAATAAAAATATATTTTAAAAAATTAAATTAAAATAAAATAAAGTTGTATGCTTTTTAGAATGATATATTATGCTATTTTTCTATATATGCAAAGTTAGGTATGTTTATCTTTATAAATAATCTTTATAAATAAGTGCTACACAAAATTTTTCTTAATCAACATAATCTTATATTTTGAACTGTAGAAGTTGCATCAGTTATCTTGACCAGACCTACATCATCTGTGTTATCTATTAATTGAAAGTTGAATTTACATTATATAAACCCATGTTTTAAAAACTAAACCTGGAAGGGTCAAAATGAAGTATTAATTTTTAACCATAATCTTTCTTTTGTTTATTCAGATATAACAAGTCATTCTGCATGTTTACCCAAGTATCTTCACCCATCTACACATCCACCCACCCACCCAGCTGTATATATACCTAATTATGTGATATCCTAGTATATATCTGGACAGAGGTCATTATTACTTTTTTAATATTTTCTTTATTGATATCAGAGAGAAAGGAGAAGAGATAGAAACATCAATGATGAGAGACAATAATTGATTGGCTGCCTCCTGCAAGTCCCCTCCTGGGGATCAAGCCTGCAACCCAGGTATGTGCGCCTGGCTGTAATCGAACCTGGGACCCTTCAGTCCGCAGCCTGACACTCTATCCACTGAGACAAGCTGGCTAGGGCAAGGTCATTATTTTTTATTAGTAAATATATATTTTATAGATTATTGAGAGGAAAGGAGAAGGAGAGAGAGAAACATCAATGATGAGAAAGAATCATTGATTAGCTGCATCCTGCGTGCCCCCTAACTGGGGATCAAGCCCACATCCTAGGCATGTGCCCTTGACTGGAAACCAGGAACTTTTCAGTCCACAGGTCCACGCTCTATCCACTGAGTCAAACCAGCTAGGGCATGGACTGAGATAATTATTTAACCAGATTCTCTACTAGAATTGAAAAGAGAAATTACCTTATATCCCATGTGCCAATATGCTTTAGACTAAAATAATAAAATTGAATGAGGCGAGAGTACCAAAGAGCAAAAATGTCTTGCTGATCTCAGCATACTAATGACTTTGTATTTACCACCAGTTATCTGTCTTTATTTGGTTACATCAATTCATGAAGTTGCATAATTTAACCTGAATGGCATTTTTTTTCTTGTGAAATGTATTCTTTATAAAACTAGGAATTCTATTTCATTTGGATCACCTACATACAATACGCTGTATGAAAGATCATTCTTTCTCAGATATCTACACTACCATTTATGAGCCACTCAAGTGTCAAGTAATTCCATTCATCGCCTTCACATGCTTTCTCTTTTCTCTCAGTTATTTAAAGCTTAAACAATATCAAATTACGTTTTCTCATTGTGGAAGAAGTGGTAGGTAAATAATGAAAATTAACTTTCAATAATATGATAAATAAATTAGACAAATGAATGTTTAGGACTTATTTATACTTCTATAAAACATAGATTCTAGTATGTGTAATAAAGATAACATAAAACAGAAGGTAGAACACTTCAATTTAGAGATTATAAAAATCCTAGAAGGCCACTTAGTGCTTAAAAATATGTTTTATACATAAATGTCAGTGCTTTATGTTCCACAGAAAATATTTTAGGTAACAGGCAAAATTGATATGGTATATTGTTTCAATTACAGAAGAATAGAATATCTATTCTGCATTTTTAATGCAGGATACCAGCTATTCTTAAGGTCATGTTTGCTTAGTTTTCTGGAATCAAATTTAGATTTTATTTTCTCACTCACTTATGGATCTGTTACTTTAGTATCATGACATTTACTTCTCTTATGATTTCAAAATATTAAGGTAGTTCTGGACTTTACATGCCTCCATGATTCAGAGATTTATGGAAAATGAGAATTTAGTACAGCCTGTTATTTTTAGTTTCTCAAATAAAATTAGACTCCTCACTCTCTATGCTGCAAAATAAAGCCTTAACTCTCTGTTACCAGAAAGACAGATTTGGATTGCATAACAACTAAAACTCTCATCACCAGGCTACCTCCCTTTCCCCAAACTACCTACTAGGTCATGCAACCAAATATTAGTGAGTTGAACATGTGGTCCAGAATTTGAGAAAATTATCTGTGATACTTAGCATTTAAAGAACATCGCAAAGAGTTTCAAATGAATGTGGACCTTTAATGGATTTTAACAGTAAAGAGTGTCCCCATTTATTTTGGTGACTATTTGCTTAGTGCACATATTGTTCTAATTGGGGCACAGTATACAGATGACAGAGATGCTCACCCCAACACTAATGCTGCTGGACAAGTGCTCACAACCTGCCTTTTACAATTTCATGCGGTTTGGGTCTTTTCCTTTTTTGTTGTTGTTAACAGAGCCTGACTAACATAATTGGGGCCATCATGTAAGCTAACTTACCATGGGCAGAAGTGAGACTGATGTAATACTTTTCTTGGGGGGTGGGGAAGAGCGGTTGCAGTGAATTAAAATAAACGAGGAACTTGCATGGGGTAGGAAGTTAGAAGGGGTAAATAATTGAAAGTTTATACAAGAGAGGTAATAGTGTTTATGCCAGAATTTATCAATTACATGGGTTTTATATTTGTGCTTATTACAAAATATTTTCAGCAATAAATATACAATAAGAAAAAAAATGGTTTCATAAATTCTGCATTTTTTAGTTTCGTTATGTGTGAACACTTTTCCTTTTTATCCAGTAAAGAGAGCAGACAGCCATATGCCTCACTGGTGAAAGCATAGTTTGCCTTAGCGCATGACATTTCCCAACATACAAAGTGAAACAGGGCATTGGATGTGCTTACACAATTTAGAAAAGAGCTTTAAAATATACATGATGTATTTGATCCTATCAGGAAAAGGTAAAAGTATGCATAAAGATTCTGACCACAGGCTGATTATGTAATGTATTTCCTTGTGGGACTTTTCCTCCTAGTAACTCAGAGGTTTTTATTTAAAGTGCTACCATTTCATATATTAACTGTTTGGTCTGACTGAAAACTCTGAGACAGACCTACAGTGGAAAAATAATGAATTTATGCCTGCCCACATAATATATTATTATGAGAGTTGTGTTGGTTAACAGATGCAAGTGTTCATTGGTTAAAAGTATGACATGCTGACATATTTCATTTTAAATGCAATATAACAATATCAATTATGAGGACTCTCAAAGGTACACATATACAATTGGACATGAACACATTGGGCCCATTAAAGGTGGTTTTCTTTACAAGAAAATTATGCTGAAAGTAAAAGATAAGGAAAAAGGGAAATGTACACTATTTCAAAGTTATACTGTATAATTCATTTTTCATAGCATAACTGTAATTAGTCATACAATGACCTATTTCACACAGCTCCATAGCTCAGTTACTAATTTGGAGAATTGGTGATTCATGTTTCTCCTCTTTTCTTGCTATTTATTTTTATACTTTGATTCAAACAAGTACATGGCAGACAATTGACATGGCCTTCCAAAAACATATCAGATATCAGAAAGACAAGAAATAGTTCTTTAGTGAAAATCAATAAAGAGGAATATGCTCTTTAGAATTGTGACAGTATACTTTTTTTCACTTTGGTATGTCACATTTTTACATTAGAGAAGATAGTTTGCAAGATATTCCAAATTTAAAAACATAAAATGAGCCAATAAAAACAAACGCACACACAAAAAAACACCCACCAAATTCATTTGAAACTCTTTAAATGCTAAGTATCACAGATAATTTTCTCAAATCCTGGACCACATGTTCAACCCACCAAACCAAAACCCACCAGACACAATACTAAAAAGAAACAAAGGGGGGGAGAAGAAAACAATATTAGAAAGAAAAATTTGGATCATAAAGATCCAAATCAAAAATATCTATTTTCAAATATTAAATAGAGGACTGTTACAATCACTCATTTCTCTGTCATTAAAATGGTTGCCAAGATATAAATAATGTGGTAGGGTTTCTATTAATTTCCTTAATTATTATCTCATTTACATACTTTCCTTGTTGTAAAAGTACTTATCAATAGTTGGTAGAAAAACAACATTCCCTCTAAGAACAATTAGAAATCTTGGTAATTTTTAAAGATGTTTAATAATATTGGAGAGCTGAGGCAGTCATAACTTAGGGCAGAGGAACCTATGAAAAGAGAATCTCATTAAGGTGGGTTAAATTTCTATGGTGCCTTTTTTAGAGTGATATTGAAGTTGTGCTACACGATAGGCTGGTGTGATCACTCTAAAAAACGTACATGGAATGTATTTGTCTCTCATGACCCAGCAATTTCAATTCAGTGACATACTCAACCAAGTTGTGTATATATGGGCAACAAAGAGGCAATAATTTCACTGCATATTTTTTAATGAAAGCACTCAAATGAAAATGCCTACAAATCTATCAAATAATAATTGGTAATACTTTGATGTCTACTCAAAGGTTCTCAACTGGTGGCAGTGTGGCTCCTGGGACATTTGATGTTGGAGAAAATATATTGTTTTTTTAAAATTATTATTTATTGTGCAGGGAGAAGAAGGGAGAGAGAAACAGTCATGTGAGAGAGAAACATCGATTGGTTGCCTCCTCCTATGCCCCAAATGGGGATCGAACCCACAACCTAGGCATGTGCCTTGACCAGAAATCAAACCCACAATCTTTTGGTGTAAGGGACGAAACATCAAAAAATTGAACTACCCTGACAGGGCTGTTGGGAGATATTTTCAATCATCATAACCATGGGAGAGCGAGACAGTGTTACAAGCGCACAGAAGGGAGAGGCCAGTGATGTTATTAAACATCATTCAATGCACAGGCCAGCCCCATAAAAAGAGTTACCTGGTCAGAAATATCAATGGTGCCAAAGTGGAGAAACCATGATCTACACAATATCATATTTTTGGAAGTAAACAAATTAATGCAGTACATAAACCACCAATTTATTCCACAAACATAAGATTTGGAGCAATAAGCTAGACACAATATATATATATTTTATAACCCTACTAATGTAAATTCAAAAACCAGCAAAATGAATCAATGTTAATAGAAGGTAAGATGCTGGTTCCATTGTAGAGAATTAGTGACTGAGAAGTATAGGTATTGTTTTATTGCTTGACATGATTCACTGGTGTATTCTATGGGTGTGCTTGCTTTTTGGAAATTGTAAGGTTGTGATATGTAATTATGTGATATTTTGTTATCAAATTTACTGAAATTTATTGGATCACTAGCCTGTAATATATAATGGGGTGTTTAATACCACCAAGATGTCATGTATATACCTAGTTTATAATTTAAAAAGGTAACTGCAATTTCTAAGAAGAACATAGAGTACTATTTGTTAATTCTCACCCAAGATACTTTTCCATTGACTTTGAGAGAGAGTGGAAGGGAGAGGGAGAGACAAATAAAGGGAAACATATATGTGAGAAAGATACATCAATTGGTTGCCTCCTGTATGAACCCCAACCAGGGCCAGGGATCGAACCTGCAATAGAGGTAACATGTGCTTGGCCAGAATCGAACCCTGGTACTTCAATTCATAGGGCGAGGCTTTATCCACTGAGCCAAACCAGCTAGGGCAAACATAGAGTACTATTTAAAGTGAAATAAAATCATCCAAATAGAAGTCACATTTTATTTCCTAAGAGTGTGAGAGTGTGTGTGTGTGTGTGTGTGTGTGTGTGTGTGTGTGTGTGTGTGAGAGAGAGAGAGAGAGAGAGAGAGAGAGAGAGAGAGAGAGACACTCTCATAGCGGTCTTTCTATACAATAATACAGTGTTTTAAAAATACTTTCAATGGCTTATGCCTATTTTTCATTTTCTTACAAAAACAACATTTTTCAAGATGTTTTTCATTTTAAAAAGTAAGTTTGCTTCCACAAGAATAATAGGATAGGCAGTACTAGTGTACAGGGATAGCCCACAGTGAAATACCATGGCAACAGATGCTTTGGCTGAATCTTTCTGACCGTGGGCACATCTTCCCAAGCCTGTCAAATTCTATAGCTCCAAATTGCCATCAGAAATATTAATATTACAAATAGGAATAATACCCCATCTTAGCCATATTTTTAGTTAAGAAATATGACTAGTTTTGGTGAATCAAAAACAGATCACCTGATCAAGTATTATATGTTCATAGAACTAAACATTAAATATAAGCTATTTTATAATTTCACTAAATTACTATGTGGTAAAAAATATGGATCAAGTGAATCAACATAGACATTTTTATGCTTACATGTCTTTACACAGTTCTTATAGAACAAAATTTAGAGAATTGTATTTAAAAGTAGGAAGTCAGCTTTAGCCAGTTTGGCTCAGTGAATAGAGCATCAGTCTACAGACCAAAGGGTCCTTGGTTCGCTTCTGGTTAAGGGCATGTTCCTTGGCTGCAGGCTCCTCCTGGGCCCCAGTCCTGAATAGGGCTCCTGTAGGAGGAAACCAACTGATGTGTTTCTCTCACAACAATGTCTCTCTCTCTTTTCCCTCTCTCTTCCATTCTCCCTAAAATCAATGGAAAAATATCCTCAGGTAAGCATTAACAAAAACCAACCAAACAAACAAACAAAAAACACAAATTAGTAATTCACTCTATATAGTAATATACCTATATATCAAAATCATAAACAGTAAAATATATGCAACTATAAAATGTGTTTGAGCATTCTGTTTAACTTAAATATTTATCTTCTTAAATTCAATATGCTCAGATGTATCTTCTCATTGGTCTGCATCCTTATGCCTCCCTTCTCAAGGAAGATTTATAGGACAGCGTGCCTCTGCAGACTGGAGGGGTGTGGTAAAGAGAAATTAGAAAGGGGAAGATGGTAGGAGGGACTAGGGCAATCAAAAGTGAGGGAGTTAAATTGTAAGAAGGAGGAGACGAGGATGTGGAAGAAGGGGTTATTTAGGAAAAATAGAGAGGAGGCAACAGAAGTCACACACACACACACACACACACATACAGCCATGATAAAAACACTTATTACTTAACTTCAGACTTTTTATGTAAGAAAGAAAAAAAAAGCCTATCCTGTTTGTACTACAATTTTTAATTCTACCTTCCTCACAGCCAAACTTATCCTAATTAATATGAGACCCATTTTACTTCACATGTGCCAGACATGGAATGAAAAAGTCAGGACACAAAGTATATAAATGGCCAATTGCACTCAGCTAGCTAATAGAGTGTAATATTAAAAGTAGTGCAATAAATAGCCACGTGTTGTAATATTACCTTTAATGTGTAGTAGTACAACATAAGGTTCTGTAAAGCAACCTCAGGGAGATGACTCTTGAGTTGACACTTGTCACAGTTATTCCCAGATGGACAAGAGATCACTCCAGACAAAGCAGGCCTCAGGTTAGACGATGTAAACTTACTGAGTACATGATTCCTATAAATGCTAGCTATTCTCATGCCAAAAATCATGGAACTTGAATGTGAGAAGAAGATAGACAAGCAGCAATGTGGTTAAGTGAAGGCCAAATAAAAGGTCAATTCTAGGACTGACAACAGGATTTGAAGTTTGAACCATTGGCAGTAGTAGAATATTTGAAGAGTTGTAAGAACTACAAATGAACTGATCATACATGTGTTTTAAATTTCCCTCTGGGGAGATATGCTGAAGCAGTGAGATGGGAGATAGGAAATCTGATTAGCTCTGAATGAAGACATGACAAATGGAGAAGGTTGAATTGACATTACAGATAATAGTTGAAGAATCAAGAAGTGCCTTTTCGTTTAGCACACTTTTTAGAATATACTTATTCGAGCTTATTACCAGAGGATAGTTAGTTTTAGTTTTATGTCGCCATCTCTAAAAATTAATAGCTAAAGTTTTAAACTCAATTATTTCATCCTTGGAACCAGTTACTGAGTTTCTTCTTTTTTTTACTTTGGTCTCCTTTACAGGGCGAGTTCTTCCACCTCAAAGGCTGGAACCACCATCGATACATTGCAGCACTAGAGGTTATGTACACAATGATGTCCTCAATAAAATATTAATGGAAATTAGATAGTACATATTTGATATTTGAGCAAAACCCATAATGAGATCACACTGTAATAGTACAGAGATAACTTAATTTTCTAAGCCATTAAATTGAAAGTTTACATATGGTGTATGTGTAGCTCAGCTCCCCTGGTTCAATTCCACCAAATCAAGAAACAGAAGCTTAGCAAATTCCCAGAAGACTTGTTTTCAATCTCCCATTCACTGCTCCTTCAACATAGTTAAGTACTATCCTGACTTTTTAAAGGTACAAATTTGTCTTCCTAGTTTAAATACCTTATGTAAATAGAGTACTACAGAATACCATCCCTTGTGTCTTTGCTCGGTATTTTATTTGTGAGATTCACTCATGATGCCTGTGTACTTGTAAAATATTCATTCTTATTTATGTACACTACTGAATATTTGAGTGAATATTTATTTATCTAACTTACTGTTGGTAGGCATTCTGGATAATTATGAATAGTGCTATAACAAACATTTTAATACATGTCTTCTAAGGCATGTGTGACCACATTTGTTTGGGTATATACCCAGGAGTGTGTAACAGATATGCATTTATTCAGCTTTAGGAAATCTGTTTAGGGGTTTCTTGAATTGTAAAAATCCCTTTTCACCTGCAGCCTCTGAAAGTTTTAGTTTTGTAGCAAATTTGACATCGTCTATTTCATTTTAGTCATTCTGTTGGATATGTATCAGTGTGGCATAACACTTAATTTGCATTTCTTTGATGACTAATGATGGGTTGTGTTACTTTTTCTTGTTAACTTTGAGGAGATCTTACATATACTAATTAGGAGTTCTTTATTAGATGTGTGTATCATGAATACCATCTCTCACTGCATGGGTTGCTCTTTAAACTCTCTTTTGAAGAACAGAAGTTTGCAAGTATAATGTGGTCTACTTTGTCAATTATATTTCATCTCAGTCCACTCTTGAATGTCCCATTTAACAAGCATTCACCTAGTTGAGTTCACCAAAATAATTGTCTGTATTTTTTTTCTTGTTTTGTTCAGTGGTTAAGCATCAGTCTATGAATGAGGAGGTCACGTTAAATTCCTGGTCAGGACATATGCCCATGTTATAGGTTCAGACTCCAGTGTAAGGCTTACAGGAGGCAGCCAATCAATGATTTTCTCTCATCGTTGATGTTTCTCTCCCTTCCTCTCCCTTCTTCTCTGAAATTAATAAAAATATATTTTAAAATAAAAGTGTTATTGTTTTTAGTTTACATTTTGATCTTTAATCCATCTGGAATCAATTTTCATGTAAAATGCAAGAAGGATATACTGCATTATCATTCCTATTCTATATCTTGGGGTTGTATATGTTTAAATCTATTTCTGGATGCTATTCCATTTTATAGTTCATTTTGTCTATAATTTCCTAGTCAGTGTAGCTTTATAATACATGCTGATACCTAGAAGTATAACTCTTTCAGTTTTACCTTTCTTCTTAAAAATTACTATATGTGATCATGCCCCTGTATTTCCTTATGCGTTTTGGATTCTTTGGTCAGAGTTGGAGTTTTGTTTGGATTGTATTGAATATATACATTCCTTAGGGGGAAAATTCCACCTATGCAGTATTGTATCTTACAAACAGTGAATGTGGCATATTCATCAACTTTTGTTCTTTAAAATTTCTCTTTAATCTCTATATATAGTTTTCAGAACAGTCTCTTTTATGGCTTTGCCATATTTATTTATATAAATATAATGCAATTTCATGCTATTATAAGTGATTTTTAATGCTTAAACTTATTTTCTATTTTTTTCTTGTTTTTCTTTCTGCTGGAATAAGATTTTAAAGTGAGTAAGTCTGATTTATGTATGTTAACCTTATAAATGTGCATATTGTTTGAATTATGTCTATATACATTTTTAAATTCATCTGTATTATTGAAAGTATTATATGTGTCCCTATTTACCCACATTCACCTCCTCCATCCCCCACCTGCCCCTCCAGGGTCTTAGCCATACTCTTATCCATGTCCATGGTCTATGCATATATGCATATAAGTTCCTTGATTAATCTCTCCCCACCCATTCCTATCCCCACCTTCCCTCTGAGATTTGTCAGTCTGTTTCACACTTCTATGTCTCTAGATCTGTTTTGTTTATCATCTTATTTTGTTTACTAGATTCCTGGTATGAGTGAGATCATGTGATACTTAGCTTTGTCTAACAGGCTTATTTCACTTAGCATAATACTCTCCAGGTCCCTTCATGCTGTCTCAAAGGATAAGAAAGCCTTATTTTTTATAGCTGCATAGTATTCATACCATGGTGTATGTGTACCATGGATTTTTTCCTCCACTCATCTACTGAAGTGCACTTGAGCTGTTTTCAGACCTTAGCTATTGTAAATTGTAGTGCTATGAACATAAGTGTACATATATTCTTTCTGATTGGTATTTTGGGTTTTTTAGGATATATTTCTATGAGCGGGATCACTGGGACAAATAGCAGCCCTACTTTTAATTTTTTGAGGAAACTCCATATTGTTTTTCACAGTGGCTTCACCAATCTGCATTCTTGCCAGCAGTGTACTAGAGTTCCCTTTATCCACTTCTTCACCAGAACTTGTCTATTGTTGGTTTGTAGATGATAGCCATTCTGATACCTGTGAGGTGATATTTCATTGTCATTTTAATTTGCATCTCTCTGATTATTAGTGACTGTCCTTTTTATATATTCTTTTTATACCCTTTTAATAATCCTATTTTCTAATAATATTTTCAGGAATTTTATAACTTTGTTTATGAGTACTATAGACTTGTAATGTTATATTTCAGTATTGTACATAATCTAATTTCTAAAAGAATAATGCTAATATAGCATTGAGCATTATACTTTCTGCTCAACTAAATAGTTGGAGGAAGAGGAGGAGGGAAAGTAGGAAAAGAAATAGTTGAAATCTCGATCCTTTTACTTTTAATTGAATTTAAATGCAGCAAAGTCAGAATAGTGAATAAGGCATGAGATCAGGAAGAGGAAAGGAAGTAATTGGCACTTTGCATACTATAAGTCAGTCTCCATAAGATGGGATAGAAAAGATAGTACAATTGCAGGATGCTACCAAATATGTAAATTCATTAATTTTTTTCAGCACTTATATAATGAGTATCTGATATGTATTTACTCAGCACTTATATAATGAGTATCTGATATGAATTGGCTATCATGTATGTAATAATTAGAAGAAATACAGTAAAACCCAGTACTCACATGGATATTATAGTACTAGGGGTGTCCAACACTGAACAAAAATTCTCCAACTAAATATGAAATATACAAGTGGTATTAAGTGCTGTAAAAGAGAGCTATATTTGAGAGTTTAGAGTACAGTCTATTTAACCCTTTTAAGAATTTAGTTCTTAAAACCACCAGTTTAAACTCTGTTTATCAGAATAAACTCTGTTTCACATACACCTGTAAACATATTTCTGCCCCACTCTCTACAACCCACCCCACACACACTCACAAAATCAACTAGATATTATGAGGTTGCTTCTTTAACTTAATAGGAAAATATAAAAAGAGCTGGTTACAGTGGATCTATCAAGTAAATACCACATTTTAAATTTTTAATTTTTAATATTGACATTATTGCAGTGTCTCCCTTTCCTCACCCCTACCCTTCGCCCACTTGCACCCACCCCCACCTCCCCATTGCATGTCCTTCCCCACACTACTGTCCATGTCCATGGGGTATGCACATATGTTCTTTAGCTAATTTAGCTATTTATTCAGTCACCTCCAATATCACATTTCTTTAGGTCAGAAAGTTCAGCAACCACAAAAAAAATGATGTTACTAATTAATTACCAATGAACATATTTGAGAGATCAAAATTGCATGCAGACAGAAAAAAAAGTGGTTACAATTTTTGAAGAATTAAATTAATTCCTATTATTATATATAGTGCTCATTATATATCTGAGATTTTTTTTTTAGTTCTTGGTGTGAATTGTTTTATGCATTCTTGACAACAACTACATGAGCTATGTACTTTTTATTCTCTTCCTTTTACCTGTGAAGACTCAGGGAGATTAAATAACTTGCTGAAGATTACAAAACAGGTAAATAATAGAGCTGGGAATGGGATCTTTGCAGTTTGGTGCCAGAGCATGTAATTTTAACCACTATAATACACTGCCCCCCACTGAGAACCCAACTGTAATGTCAAGATGAGTTTATTTGGCAAGTCTCATCATGTTGATTAAGCAACAGTCATCAAGGGAACAGTAAAAATAGTTTAGGATTGAAGAATAATTATAATAATTATAACGCAAACATGCAGCAACCTCATGAATTAGGAAAGGCAGAATAAAAGAAAAAAATGTACAGCTAGCCTAGAATCTACTTGATGAAAACAATCAGCAGTTTTCCTATAACAGTTTCAATAAGTATCCACATAAATTCAATTCACAGAATGAAGATGAATCATATAATACAAATAATCCTACTAAATCACAGAATCCTCAGGCATCAATTCCCAACTTGCTACTTAAAGTGGACTGACATTACTTAGGTTATTTGTCATTCGAATTTTAGTTTTTTAACTGTATAACAAGAATTGTACCACCTTTCTGAATCAAATGCACAGTCTTTTCTCACAAAATTCTGAAATTAAGTTTGTTTTGGAATTAGCATGTGCATGTATATTGGCTTCTGTCTTGAGAAAATATATTGTTAAATCAATGCTAAATTTTAAAAGCAATGTTTTAATTTATTTATTCAACAAATATTTATAAAAACCTATTAAAAGTACTGGACAAATACAATGAACAAAATAAGGAAAAGCACTATTTTAAACCATACTTTCTAAAGAAGGTAGCAAAATTAATAAGTCAAGTTATATATAAAAATGATTTATAATAATAATTGATTGTGAAATATATAAAAGTCATTATCAAATGGATAACTCTAGTGTCAGTGGAAATCAAACATCTCTTTCTCAAATATATGAATGAATAATGTGTTTTAATGCAGGAATATGTAAATATTCTTAACACTAATATAAATATTAAGTACTTACTTTCTGAAAACCATATACTTAAGAAAATTATTTTTATTCCTACATTTTACATGAATTTTTGCTGAATATTGATCACATATATATGCAAATATTCAATAAGCTACTGAGTTGTAGTGCAGATTCCTCAGAAGACAAAGTAATCAATATTATAAATCTTATTATAAAGTTTGCTTTTTCCCTAAGCAAAACAATTCCTAATATCTTTTGTGTAAACTCACTCATTTCAGTCATTGGATTTAAGAGGCATAGTTATACTTTTAGTATTTGCTACTTTTTTATTCACTGAATGTTCGTCACCTCATTTCATTGAAGGTATCAAAATTTGTTATGGATCAAACACTCAAGATCTCAGTAATTTAACATGATCAACAATTTCCAGCAATCGTACAGCATTTCTAGTAATCTTTCATTACAAAAAAAAATTTTACAACTTATCTTTCCTTCTCAAATTTTCCTTCATTTCAGGAGTCCTTGTCTTTCTTTTCATTGAAAAATCAACCATTCTTCAGGTGTCAGTTTTATCTTCATTCTTAAGAGTAGTCTTCCCTGACTACCTAAGTTAATTATAAATCCTTGCAGATTTTCTCTTCTATAGAATTCAATGTTTTATTTAATCCATCTATCACATTTTGTTGATATTAGTTATTTGAGTCCTAAACGGTTTAGTATACACTTTCCCAAACAATTGTAAGCTCATGAGAGTGACCTTGTGTGTTTTGTTCATCCATTTCTACCCAAGGTCTAGCACAGCGTGTTACACAGAGTATGAAAGATGTTTTCCATAAATGAATGATCATTGGGCACTGTAGTCCATGATGATGGAGAAAAATCCCACCCTTCATTTGATACTTTCTATTACATAGGAAATACTTCACAAATGTTTATTTCACTTACCCAGGTTTCAATATATAGCCCTATGTGTGCCATTGCTGTGTTCCTCCAATTGCAAAATAAAAGGATGGTTATGTTTGACAGAATAATTTGTTATGATTCTATTTCCTCCAAGAGTCTCATGATGCAAATACAAAACACAATCAAGAATGAATACCAATTTATATCTTCCCAATCTGCAATTTTCCTGTCCTTTGTGGATTAATTTTAAAGCCTGAAAATTCAGATAAATATGTCTACTGAGATTTTTTTCCTTCTGATTTTACTTCATCTAATTTTATGGGCTCAAGAGGCTTCATTGTGTTTAATTAATTTCAATGGTCAAATTTCTAATCATTCCAGTTTCCCCAAGTAGTTCTTTAAGGGAATAAACTGAAAAGCATCAGGTAATTATTTTGTATTATTCCAATTTATCCTCCTGTGCCTACAAAAAATAAATAGTAAATGTTGGACTAAATAACATCATGAGTGCTGGCCAAGGATATCACACATAACATTTGATGAACTCATGTATAATTTAATAAATATTCCTTTACTATATCTGAGGTTTGGATTGTCACCTAATCTCTCTTCCTACCCCCATAAAAGGCCTGTAATAAGGGAGCTGAAATCAGAGAACTGGAAAGTGACACATAGAAGAAAGAAAAGGCAATCCAAGAGTACTTTTTTTAACTGGTTTCCACTTTGACCCACTGGGACTTGATCTGTCTAAAGATATTGCATAGTGTACACTAGAACAGAATAAAATGGAATGGGATTTGATAAGATGGTAAGAAATGGAATGGAGTGCAGTGGAGTGGAATGGGAAGGGATGGAATGGAGTGGAGTGAAATAAAAAAATGGATGGAATGGAGCAATTACACAGAATATACTTGAATAGTTTCTGCCTGAAACATGGAAGATAAGAATTTTATATCCATTGTATCCTGCCCCTTAGTGGCTAAGTGTGGGTGAGGTTATGCACAGGTTGAGCAGATTGTCTGGCTCCCATGCACAGAAGTACAGAAACCCTAAAAAAGCAAGATCAAGATGAGGTGCCATGAAGTTGCCACATCACTGTGTACAGCTTGATGCCACAGGAATAGTCAGAGAACAAAGAGATTATGATATGTGGTAAAAGATATCTGGCCGACATTATGCCTGCCAAAGTAATATGTTTTAATTATAGTTTATTATTAAGATACAAGAAGATAATAAAAAGGGACAAGAAAATCTGATGTAATCAGTTATATAAAAACCATCTATAACAGATATTCTACAGGATAACTGGCCAATATTCTTCCAAACTGTCAGATTTATGAAAATTTGAAACAAAGAAACCTGAGAAATTGTCACAGATCAGAGGAGTCTGCGGAGAAATTGTGACTAAATGTGATGTGACATCCTGAATTGGATCATGGAACAGAAAAAGGACATTTAGAGAGAGAAAAAAGGAAATACTTTAATAAAATCTATAGTTTAGTCACAGTTATTATCAATGTTAATTTATTAGTTGTTGAAATGACTGCTATACAGAAACTTAATATTAGGGAAACTGAGTAAAAGGTGTATGAAAACTACTTGAGTATTCTTTACAACGTTTCTCTAAATCTCATGTTATTCTTTTCTTTCCTTAGTCTCTTTGGGCTGCTTTAACAAAATACCACAGACTAGTGACTCAATACTACAGAAATTTATTTATCACAACTGTGGAAATTAGGAAGTCCAAAATCAGAATGCCCACATGGTCACACTGTGTGACTGGTAACTGCTTCCCAGTTCATAAAGGGTTGTCTTCAATATGTAATCTAACATGACTGGAAGGTAAGGGAGCTAATTCCATTCATGAGGGCTCTGCCCTCATCACCCATTCACCTCCCAAAAGCCCCAGCTCAATACTATCACTTTGGGCATTATATTACAACGTAAGAATTCTGGGAAAACATAAATGGTCACACCACAGCATATCCAAGTAAAATTTTATTTTAAGATTAGAGGCCTGGTGCACAAAATTCGTGCAAGGGGATTGGCCCTTGCAGCCCTGGCTTCATCCAAAAGGATGTTCAGAAGTTTGTTCTGCTGTCCAGTCTAATTAACATATTATGTTTTTATTATTATAGATAAGACATAAATAGGACATATTTACTGTAGTATCCCTTTTATAAATATACACAGTTGACCCTTGAACAATGCGGAAGTTAGGGCACCAACCTGCATGCAAAGGAAAATATCATATAACTTTTGACTCTCCCAATATTTAAGTTGTTCTTCGATATCTATAGGGGGATTAGTTTCAGAATCCCCCACAGGCACCAAAACCTGAATATCGATCAAGTCCTCTATATAAAATAGTGTAGATCAATGCATACAGTTGACCCTCCACCTCCACAGACACCCAACCATGGATCCCAAATCCATTTTTATTTATTGAAAAAAAAATTCCCATATAAGTGGATTTGTGCAGTTCAACCCCATGTTGTTCATGGGTCAATTTGTCAACTGATGCTCATTAGCACCAGTTCAACACCAACAGGAATCCCCAATGTGGGGTGTGGTGAAGAAGGAAACTTTATTCAATGCCAAACAGTTCTATTGTGATACAGCTCTGCTGCAGGCCTCTCTCTAGCTAGACAGCTCTACTCTGTTACCTGATGGTCTGCTTTGCTGTGCACTATGCAGACCTTTTTTGCACTATGCTGGTCTGCTCCACTCTGTTTTGGTGAGACATCTTCAGCGTTTTAGCTTAGCCTGGGTGATGCAGTCTTCAGCCTTAGGTGGAAAGCATAGTGTGCTACCCCAGCCAGAGGGAAGCTGGCTAATATGGAGGAGTCCCCACCCCTGGAACCTGATTGGTCTATCCTCACACAAATGAGGACTCTAAATCCTCACAGTATGATTGGTCCAAAAGGCACTGGCCTGGATAGTCAGAATACAGCTGCTCTGATTGGCCAGAGTTGCACAGCCCCAATTGGACAGGGAAATCTGCAGTCTTATTGATTGAAATAGGATTCTAGGAATTCCATTTTAAGGGCCGGTTCAAATAACAGAAACACAGTGCAGTCAGGCAGTTTGGCACAGAGACAGGCAGTTCAACACAAAAACTACGAAAAATATTTTGCATATGTATTTACCAACTGTTATCCTGCTACAAATATCAGATGCATTGCAAACATACACATTTATATACACACATTGAGATGCGTGTATGGGTTTTCTGCTGACATGTTTAGAAATTCCCAAGTGATGTAGAATTGATATAAACAATAGGCTTTTAGGCAACTTACCAGTAAAAGCTAGATATAAAAATTTTATTCATATGTTTTATACCCAGATTAGCCTTGCCTTTCAATAAAATAAATATTTGGAGTTTGGACTACAGTGAAATCTTAACTTTGTCTTAGTAGACTTCAGATGTTTATCCTAAAAATCTCAAGTGCCTCTGAAAGGAACACCTGGAGCTTGAGCAAGATCATCAACTCAGTCAACCAAATCATCACAGCTGACATTCAGAGAGTGTGGGCTGTGTCCAATATTCCTTCCAGGAGGCTCATGTATGCTAACTCATTTAACCTTCATAAATCATGTGAAGCAGTTACCCTTGTTCTCATAGCCATTGCCAATGAAGAAGTGAAATAATAAAATTTTCCCAAATCAGATCGCTAACCAGCGATGGATCCAGGATTTTAAGCAAACCAATTTGGATCCAACATTCATTTATTAATCAACTAGAGGCCCAGTGCATGAAATTCATGCACTTGGGGCAGGGGTCCCTCAGCCCGACATGCACCCTCTTGTAGTCTGGGAGCCCTCAGGGGATGTCTGACTGACAGCTTAGGTCTGTTACCCAGACCTAAGTGCTGCCACGAATGTGGGAAAGACTGTCATGCTACTGCGCTCACCAGCCATGAGCCCCACTTGCCCCCTGTGGAAGTGCACTGACCACCAGGGGGCAGCTACAGCATTGAGTGTCCACCCTCTGGTGGTCAGTGCATGCCATAGTGAGATATTTCACCCAATTCTACATCAAACATAAACAAAGCCACTTCTCTTTCAGGAATAACTAATACAGTTCTAGTAAAACTGCAATATTTGAGCATTCAGTTAGGCAATTTTCTAGTATTTAAAACCTAAAAAGAAAGCAACTTGGGTGTGTGGATAATCATAGTCACCACTGATATTTTTAAAACACATGTGTTATATTGAAGAACACAATTGCTTTCCTTTACTTGTTACTATGAGTACGTAGATGTTTTGCATACTGGAACACAGTCCTTTGGAAATTAGTCTTTTAGAAGAGAAAGACACTTAGCTCGTATGGATTCTATAATTAGTTTAATAATATAACTACCCATTAGTATATATTAAAATATCAAGTAGATGATAGAGTTGTAGAGGGTTAATCAGCAAGGACTCAAATATGATATCCTTGGGTGACTTAAGTAGAGATTCTGCCTTTATGAGAAGTACAAAAGCAAGAGTTGCAAATATCCTTTAAAATTACAGAAGCAAACAGGATTGCTACCTTTGAAAACAGTAACACAGAACAAAGTATTTCTCCTGAAACACCTGCATAATTAGGGCAGGATAATACCTAACATTTTCCATAACAATTCAGGAGAGTGTATTGTTGTTACTGTATTAATTTTCTCTTCAAAATAATGTGAAGTTTAAAATTAGTCCTAAAAAATATATTTTTGAAGATTTCCTTTAAAATGTGGTATGAATAGGCAGCAGTAGAATAGATAACTACTTTAAATTGTGCCAAGCAGTCTGGATTCTCAAAAGTTATTTACCTCTCTTGACAGTTTCAAAGAATAATTTAATAGATAATTATGAGTTCAATTACTATTTTTAAATCAATTAATTTGATAAATGTATCTGATCAAATCACTTTTCTAATAGTGCATTTCTTATGATAAAAGAGTCAACCAGGATTTCCCTGATAGTGACTAAAGTACAGATATTAAACACACTGGTCCTTTTGCAAAACTACCTTGCAGGTAATGATTATTTACTCTTTCATATGATTTAGTAATGTCAACCTGTCTAGTCCCAGGAAAAATCCTATTGAGAGGTTCATGGAATTACATTTAATTTATACCTATTTTAGAAGGAGGAGAAGAATTGGTATCTTCCTGATACTTAGTCATATTTTATATAAAAATAAAACATTTTCTCTTCATTTGTTTATGAGTTTTTAATTGTTCTTCGGCAATCTTTGATATTTTTCTCCATGCAGCATTTGAAATATATTTGTATTGCATTGGAATGTGTTAATTTCCACGTTCCTTGTGATTTATATAGAAAAGTATACGATTTCAATATATTATGCTTCAATTTCTAATTTTTAAGATTGCATTGTATGAAAAGTATTGAATTTTCCATGTTAATATTTCATCTAGCAGTTTTGCTGAAACTATTATTTCTATTTCATTTTTTAGTGGCTATTCAGTGTAGATAATGTAAACCATAGTCATAGGCTGTCATTGGATGAGAGCGGGGCCAGAGCCGTCAGCGCATGGGAGCAGTGGTGGTGGGATGCTAGCAAACCAGGGGACCAGGGGACCAGTCTGCACTCCAGACTCCTTATCACTTACAAGGTTCACTGACAGGGGTACTTACTTTGGCTACGAGGAACCTTTGATTACTTTCACATATACCCAGATCAACCCATTGCCATGATACACATATAGCTTTGAGTAGGAGATATGATCAATAATAGTGAAATGATATTTTGAAGTTACATGTATTTACAGGAGACAAAAATATGATAAACAACAATAGAAATAAGAAGTAGTAAGGAAACCAGAGGACAAAAATTTAAATAACTTTAGCAAATTCAGAGAGGTATGGCAAGTTGTAAACCAACCACCACCACTATCACAACAAACAGATACTTAAGGATTTAGCAGAATTTAGAAGAGAGCCAGGAAATAATAACTAAATAACAAAACAACATGAAAATTTTCAGAAAGAAAATACAGTAATCTTATGTTTTGTTAGAAAAGAGTCAAAATACATTGAGGATATGAATATTTATATTGGGCCAGTACTGTATTGATCAGACCTTAATTTTCAGCAATGGATTAAATTCCACCAGGATTGACTAATTTGGGAGATATACAGAGGTGCACAGAAATGTGTTGGTAAATCAAATCTCTAGTTTTGAGTCATAACATGTATCATGTGAATTATTTAGGATTATTTGGTTATGATTTGAAATCCCCTATAATCCCTATCTATCTATGTAATAAAAAGGGAAGTATGCAAATTGGTCAGGATACCCTCACAGTAACAACCAAACAGCAGGCTGCATGGGGCAATCAACCCTGCAGAGGGGTGGGGGTGGAGGGCAGTGAGAGGGTGACCAGGCCAGCAGGGGGCGGCCATTGGGGGCAACCAGGCTGTCAGGGGAGGCAGTTAGGGGTGATCAGACCAGCAGAGGGGGACAGTGAGAGGCAAACAGGCTGGCAGTAGAGGGCAGAGAGAAGTGACCAGGCTGGCAGGGGGCAGTTAGGAGCAAGCAGGGAGGCAGGCAGGTGAGTAGTTAGAAGTCAGCAGTCCCAGATTGTGAGAGGTATGTCTAACTGCCAGTTTAGGCTCTACCCCAGGGATTGGGCCTAAACCAGAAGTTAGACATCCCCTGAGGGGTCCCAGACTGGAGAGGGCACAGGCTGAGCTGAGGGGATCCCCAGTATGCATGAATTTCAGGCACTAGGCTTCTAGTAAATATATTAAAGGCTAATATGCCAAGTGTCCTCTTGAGAGTTTGACCAGTAGACTGGGAGTTTGATCACTTGCTACGACATGCGCTGACCACCAGGGGATGGCACCTAACATGGTTGGCTGCCAGAGGCAGTGGGGAGCTTCTGAGGAAGCAAGGGAAGGAGGAGGCAGCTAGGCAGGGAATATGATCAGCCCTGATTGCTGGTCAGGTCTAGGGACCCTGTGCACAAATTTTGTCCACTGGGCCTCTAGTCTTATTATAAACATTAATTGCAAAACTAAGATATTTTCTTTCTTATTTATTTCCCACACCGCTGATTTATGTTTACTAATCTATTAACTAGACAGATGTGCCATTGGTTTCTGAATAATTACATTTGCTGAAAAAAAATGAATTGTTTATAGAAATATTTGAAAAACATTTTCTGTCTTTTTAATTAACTGCAATTTGCATCTGTCAGAAATTCCAAGTTTAAAGTTTCCTAACTTCACTTCTGTTTTTCTTTCTGTTACTTATGTAATATTGACATTGGTGTCTTTTGCAGGTGATGATATTTAGATTTCAGAGTGCACAAGAGGGTATTGTCATTCTCTGCAGGTGGTGAATTTCTAGCTATTGATATGTGTGTGTCTTTTCATAAGACTCTCAGGCACAGCATTGCTACAAACTAGCAGCAGATTAGGAAGTCCTAAAACCACATCCCATTCTGATTAATAAAGCAAATAAATCCTTTAAATATGCTTACTTTGTTAAAGCTAACCTGTAGTTAAACATATATATTACATTTTGAAAATCAACAACATATTTTATTTCAGTAGCACTTGGAATGGTGGATACATATGTAGGATATTAAAATAAAGGGGAGAAGAAGCAAACATCTGAATATAAACATTGAAAAATGATGCAAAATGAAGAAAACAGGGGTGGGGATACATAAAACAGATACTTGAGAAATTTTTCAAGCATGATTCTTTGTCTTCTTGAACTTCGATTTAAAGGTTGCTTAGCAACAGTGGCAGTAACAGCTGGGGCACCCTTGATCTTGTTGTGTAAACTATTAAAAATAGGTGATGGAAAGTGGCACCATGGAAACAATGACTATACTGAAGCAGGTGTCTGAAATGCTGCTTCTCAGTTTAATCATGGAGGTGTAAATTACAAAAAATTAAAAAATGAAATAGCTATATCTTTCATTCTCTTGACTTCGGAAACAGATCTTTTCCTTCCATTTTTATATATTTTTTCTACTGTTTCCCAGGCATATTGGTTCAATAAATTGTTGATGTTAACTGATTATTTGATATTGTCTTTTGATTTCTAAATTCAATTCAAAATGAAATTAATTGATCTTTAAGTTTATTTTTTAAATGGTTGCTTTTTTATAACTAAGTTCTCATGGAATCTACTTAAACATGAATCAGGACAAAGTGTTATATAATTATCATTGTGCATGCAGTTTTTCAAGATTCTCATTTACTAATGGTAGTTTTCAAAGGCTGGTTATACTTGTTTATTTTAGATGAATAGGAATCACTCTTGTGTAATCTTTGGATCTTTTTTATAATTAAATGTTTTATTAATAATAATATAAAAATATAAAATAAAAATATTATTATTAATAATAATATAAAATAAGAATTAGTCAGAGTGGAGGGATGCCTTTTCATGAATGTCACCTAAATCAAGCATCCCATGCCCTTCTAGTGAATTCCTTTTTCTAGATATTCAATTGAAGCAGCATTAAAAGAGGAATGAATGTTATGAGATGGTACATTTAGAGCATTTAGATGAAATATTTAATAACTGGGAAGTCTATAAGACTATTTCTACTCTTATTTAATACATGGGAAAATGAAGGCCACGAGGGTATTAAATTATGGAGAGAGATTATAATTTGTAAGGTAACACATTTAATTAATATATATTCAAAATATCCCCAAATGATGTCCTCATTTTTATGTAGCTTAACAGTTCTATATAATATTATTTTATTGTTATTTATTAAATACTTCTGCTGGTTATTTTACAATGGTATTTATTTTCTGTAAAGTTCTATTTTAGGCCTCAAACCTTGTGTCACATTTAAACATCTTTTTCCTTCCCTTCAGAGCGGGAGCTATCACCTTCTGTGATTGATAGTATCTATCACATGTCTTGATACTATTTGTTCAGAAACTCACAATTTAATTTAAGTCTCTATACCAGAATTTTTAACGTATCCTGGAGTAAAGTATGTGTGGTTGCTTATTAGTTTTTATATTGCTATTTTTTTTTCTTATGTGCTATGTATTTGCTTCTTTTATCCCCTTTTCTAGACAAGGATTCCATAATTTCCTCATCATGTTCTTTTATGTTTAGGGAGAATATATATTTTTCTGGGCAAATGAATGAACAATAAAATAAAAGTGTGGGCTGACAAAACACATAAATATTTATTAAACTAGAAGCCCAATGCACAAAGATTCATGCAAAATGGGCCTTCCTTTCCCTGGCTGCCTGCACCTCCTTTCCACTCTGGCCCGGCCCCAGAGCCTCTTTCCACTCCAGTCCAGGCCTTCCCACACTGCCCAGAGCCCCTGAGAGACTGGGGGTGGGACAGAATCATTTGTCAACAACACAAGCCTCCTGCCTGCCCCATCACTCAGTGATTCTGTATGCAAATTAACGTCCATCTTTGGTGGGTTAATTTGCATATTCACGCTGATTGGCTGGTGGGCGTAGCAGAGGTATGGTCAAAAGATACCTTGTATATACTACCAGGAAACTTTTCAAATGTTGACTATTGAGCAGTGACCAAATCAGACGAGGTCCCTGTTTTTATGGAGCATATAACATACTGGACAGAGACGGACAATGAGTAAACACAAATAAAACATCTGTTGTGACAGGGGGGGATAAAAGCAATTAATAAAAAACAGAATCCAGAGGATATGGATTGATGGAGTAGGTCTTGTATAAATTGGATTTAGAGTTAAAAATTAAATGTAGAGAAGGAATGAGTCATGCAGTCATGAAGGTAGAATGTTCTGGGAAGTGCAAACAGTATGTTCTAATCTTGGAATATCAAGGAGTAAGAAAAAAGTAAAAAATGGTTGAAGCACAATGAAGAGTGAAGTAGGAGATGTGTACTGGAATACAAGATCTGCACATTCAAGATTATAGAGGGACTCTATGCCTGCACAATGGCATTGGCTTTACTTTGAGTGTGATGTGAACATTTTGAGCAGAGGACTGATTTAAATATATATATATATATATATATATATATATATATATATATATATATATATGATTACTCTAATACTTTTTCTGACCATCATGGAAATTATTTTCATTAAACAAATATTTCAAGAAAGAACAATATGAAAAGCTGATTAAAAAAATAAAAGCTGTGACAAACTGATGGATTTCACAGAATTTGAAGTGTCAAGGTTCCAAAGATAGAAGCATCATAGAGAACTGAGCTGACATTTTACACCTTCTTCTTCTCCAAGAAAATTTGCTTATTCCTCAGCAAATATGCTCCAAAAGGCCAATACCAAGAGCCACAGAGCCAGAATAATTTTGGGCATCTCACGTGACTAAATAATCAAAATTGAAGTAAGAGCTATCAATTAAAGCAGAACACAGAAATATGCTAAGATATCAGGAATGATGATGCTATATTCAAAAGCTAAGAATTAGGATTAAATATAGAGGAGGTACATGGTAAGACACACTTTTATTTTACCTTTTCAGAATAAAAAAGCTTATAGCTAACAAAAATATTCTAGTAGACAGGAGAACTAGAATATGGAGTAAGAAATGATATTTGCAGGAGGAACAACAATTCCATGTAAGTGAAAGAGTAACCAGATTACATGGAGGATATGGCCTTAGATCGAATCAGAAACTTTTCAATTTATGTAACAAAAGAGAAAGCAAATTATATGGGTAATGATCAAGGAAATGCATAGAGACCAAGTGGTGTATGTAGAATATATAATTAATTCAACAACCTTATTTCCCACAGACATTACCCTGCATTCTTTATTATGTACCAGGAGATTTACATTTTAATATATGAAACATAATGTAGCTCAATATTCACTTCAAGTTTATTTCAGCAATATATTTTACCAAGAAAATAATAGATAATTACCTATGGAGTGCATATGTAAAAAAGAAAGCCCCAACATGTTTGAAAATTATATTCCTGCCCAAACCGGTTTGGCTCAGTGGATAGAGCATCCACCTGAGGACTGACAGGTCCCAGGTTCGATTCCGGTCAAGGGCATGTACCTTGGTTGTGGGACATGCCCAGTAGGGGGTGTGCAGGAGGCAGCTGATAGATGTTTCTCTCTCATCAATGTTTCTCTCTCTATCCCTCTCTCTTCCTCTCTGTAAAAAATCAATAAAACTTATTTTTTTAAAAAGATAATTATATTCCTCCTCACTGAGTAAATTCCCATAATATTTTTATGACATTCTGTACCAAATTTTTATAATGACTATATATGCAACTGTTCTCCCAAGTTAGTTATGTATGCTACCTTTATAATAATATTTAAGTTGGATTTTATTAACCAAGCAAAAAAAAAGTATCTAATGAGAGATGTGGCCCTGGATCTAGAATTTCAAAGAATAATTATCTGCTTCCAGCATAGACTCACATCATCTGTTAGCAAAGAATACAAAATAGAACAATATTCAGCTGGAGAATAGAGGTTAGTCGTGGTTAAGGGCCTTTCCAAATTATCTGTATATTCCAAGCTATCCCCAAAGTAGTAGACTCACAGTGTATTCTAATCAACATCGAAACTGGACATAATAACAAATCAGTTGAGTTGTGTACGAATCCAAACGCTGGAGTATTTCAGTCAAATTTAGAATCAATCTCTAAATTTGGATTTATCCCTGCTATTCCTATTGTCAAAGGAGTCAGTATTTTTTTGGCCTTGCTTAGAGTCCAACTTAAGTTTCATTCCATTATTTGAGGCAAAAAAAAAAAAATGCAAAGCTTGGGTTTGTTATTCTTTTTTTATTCTTTTTTATTTTTTAAATATTTTTATTAAATTATTATCTGTGTACATATATTACCATTGCCCCCCCCCCAAACATGCCCTCTCTCCCCAGAGTTTTGTATCCATTGGTTATACTTATATGCATGTGTACAAGTCCTTCGGTTGATCTCTTATCGCCCCCATATACCCCTCTCCTCCCCACTGTAATCAGACAGTCTGTTTGTTGCTTTACTGTTGCTCTATCTATCTTATCATTCATCAGTTTATAATGTTCTTTATTGTCCATAAATGAGTGAGGTCATGAGGTCATGAGGTGTTTCTCTTTCATTGACTGGCTTATTTCACTCAGGATGATGTTCTTCAATTCCATCCAGGTTGCTGCAAATAATGAGAATTCCTTGTTTTTTATGGCTGCATTGTATTCCATTGTGTAGATGTACCATAGTTTTTTGATCCAATTATCTGCTGATGGACACCTAGGCTGTTTCCAAATCCTAGCTATTGTAAATTGTGCTGCTACCCAGTAATCCCACTCCTAGGATTATATCCCAAGAAAATAGGAACACCAATCAGAAAGGATATGTGCACCCCTATGTTCATAGCAGCACAATTTACAATAGCTAGGATTTGTATTCTTTATGGTATTTATTCCAATGTATTTGAAACAACTTGCTCTCTTCATGGTTCTGCCATTGCTTATATCCAATAAAAACTGGACTATTGAAGCAGCTATCTTTCCCAGAGAACTTCTGTCAACAGGAGTATAGTCTTATCATATTAAAAATCAAGACTGGATAATTTACTACTGCTGATCTTAGCTATTAGATTACCATTCAGTGAATGTTTTGGTTTTATTATTTCCTTATGCCCCTTCTTGGTCTGATGAAGGATTCCAAAACCACACCTTTCACTCAGGAACAGTTGACTGCAACCCATTTTGAATTACTGACTTCTGTATTAGTTTAATTTATTACTTTAACAACTGAATTAAATAAGGGAGAAACTGAGTGATAAGGACTTTTTGGGAAAGTGCTTGGGTTGATCCTAAAATCAAAGAAAGATCTAGAAGAAAAACAGATCCAGAGACAGAGAAGCATCAATCAGATGGTCAAATATCAGAGGGAAGATAGGGAAGGGTTGGGGGAAGGGGGAGAGATCAACCAAAGGACTTGTATGCATGCATATAAGCCAAATCAATGGACACAGACACCAGGGAGTTGAGGGGGAGGTTGGGGGCAATGGGGGAGTAAGGACACATATGTAATACCTTAATCAATAAAGAAAGGAAGAAAGAAAAAAAGAACTAAAGAAACAATCCTCAAAAAGAGCAAGGGAAAGGGAAGACCTGGAAATCTCAGTAACAAGGGTTTAATCTTTGCTTTCCTTTCAGAATGTCACAAAGTAACTGTCTTAACTCTAAAGGCCTTCACCCTGTGTGCTGTCCTACAATTTTCAAATTTCTGAAATACAAACTATAATTGTATCAGTCCTGTTTGTGTTTATGACAAGCAAAAATAAGTTTTTAGCAGATATAAGACAGCCAGGGTGGTGAGTGGGGTGGCTTGTGGTTAGATATGTACAGTATATGATATATTACATATATGACATATATTTACATATTACTATATGTTATATATGAAATATATATATATCATATATTGTTATTTTTTCTGTCATAATAAAAGCCCAGGATTTTTAATAATTTATCAAGACCAAGTGCTGACCATCCCAAAGTCAGCGCTGGGTTGCCCAGCTGCAGCCTGTAGACCCAGCACTGACTGCCCCGGTGGCTGAGACTCAGAAAGTGAGTCAGGGTCTGATCTGCAGCCTTAGTGGAAGCTGTTGATTAGTGTACTTACCTCTCTCTTTATCTCCCTCTTTCTTTCTGGTCTTCCCCAGAAGCCAGACTTTTCTTTCTCTCCCAGCCTCCCCTCCCAACCCCCCAGGGGGCTGCTGTTAAGCCCAGCTTCTTTGATCAGGCCCAGAGATAGGCCTAGAGATGCTGATTGGCATAGGCACCAACCAATCAGAACCAAAGGCTGTAGCTGTGGAGAATCAATGGCTGTCTAGAAGGCAGAGCATCTAACGCTGACTGGCATAGGAACCTACCAATGAGAACCAAGTCTGGTGCTATGGGGAGCCAATGCTGCCTAGGAGGTGGAGCTTTTGATGCTGACTGGCATAGACACAGACCAAAAGCACCAAAAGTGGGTGATGTGAGTAGCCAATGGCTGTCTAGGAGGCACAGCTTTTGACACTGGCATAGGAACTGACCAATCAGAACCAAATTGGCCAGCAGAGGAGGACACTTGGGGGCAACCAGGCCAGCAGGGGAGGGAAGTTAGGGGTGATCAGGCTGGCAGGGGAGGGCAGTTAGGAGTGATCAGGCTAACAGGCACCAGCAGGCAGGCAGGCAGGTGAGCAGTTTGGAGCTAGTGGTCCCAGATTGTGAGAGGGATGTCTGACTGCTAGGATTTAGCCTAAAATGGCAGCCAGACATCCCACAAGGTGTCCC